>CM040242.1:68552851-68631592 GCA_022545495.1 Chrysanthemum lavandulifolium
TAGCTTAATACAACATAATCAATCAATAAATTTGATTCAAAGCTCACAAAAGTCAAAAATCCATTTCTGTTTACAAAAGTCAAAATAGTGAAAAACAGGTTTTTGCAAAACTTTGTTGATGTCTCATGTGTTCAATTCTGGATCAAATTCAATGAGACTTGGACATTTGCAAGATCAGCTGGTCTAGTTTAACAATCTCATATTTGTTTTCCTTTTATCATATGTCTATAAGCTATTAATCAGCTCCCAATAAGCCATGATGTGCCCTGCACACACTCAGCATTCACTGAGTGTGCACAGGCACATCTTGCAGCACTTTCACAAGCTTCATTCAAGCTTGTGAGGAGCTGGTTTTTGGTTCTTGTGTAGTTAGCCAGGTATACTTTAAGTCCCTATATCTGTTTTTCCATTTAGCTTAATTATTTAGCTTATGCAATAGCTTAATGAACTAGAGTACTGTTAAATGGTTAAGATAGGCTTAATATAGCATTAGTTAGCTTCTGTGTTCATCTGGTACTCTGTGGTGGCCTTGTGCTTATTTTGAATTGCTTATTTATAAGCAGTTACACTGCAGCTTATTTTCCTCCACATAAGCATATGTTTTTATATTTTTTATAAACTTAGAATAATATTTTAGCATTTTCCTGAATTTTTCAGATTTTTCCATCACTGTTTAGTATTTTTCTTTATTTTAAATAGTTTTTAATCCTTTTTAAATAGCTTTTAATACTAATAAATCAGAAAAAGCTTTAAAAAATATGTTTTCAATTTTTATAGATTAAGATAAATATAAAAGTCATAAAAAGTATTTTTCCATAATTTTCTTGGTTTAAATAGTATTTTTTAGCATTTTAATTAGTTTTAAATAGTTTTAAATTAATAATAAATACATAAAAAGTCTAAAAAATATATTTTCAGTTTTAAAATAAGTTTTATCATATTTTAGATTTTTCTAAGTTATAATTTTCATTTTTCTAGGTTAATTTGTATTTTCTTATATTTTAGTGCATTTTAAATACTTAATAAATAGTTTTTAATTAATAATAATTAAATAAATAGTTTTAAAAATAATTTTCTTTTTCTAATAATTTTCTTTTATTATTAGGATTGTAAAAATGTCATTTTCATATTTGTAGGCATTTTATTTCTTAAAACTCACGTTTTATTTTGTACGTTTACGTAATTTTATTTAAACGTACGTTTTAGGTTTTAAACGTTCATCACTTTAAAAATAGTGATAGCGTTTATTTAATATATTTTAACTTTTTAATTTCTTTTAATTTGCATTTAAGTCGCTGTAATTTGTAAATCTTTTCTTTAGGTATAAATTTCTCAAAAACCTTATTGATCACTATCCTTAGTGATTATTCGACATCTGAAGTTGTTTAACACCAATTCATCCTCCGTGGGACTTAACGACCCAGGAATCCCCTATATTCCTCTGATCTTAATTGCATTTGGTGTGTGATCTGTTTTAAGTTTGTTACGGTTGACCATTCACATCATTTAGGCGCAAAATCATCGAAAACACTCAAAATGCTTCAAAATGATAAAAATATCACAAATCAGTGTTTTATGTGTTTTAAATGCAAAATATCAAAATCGGATGAAAACGATCAAATTTGCAAAATTGAGTTTTAGTCCCCAAGTTTCAAAATTTGTCAAAAGCAGTCCCTGGCATATCAAAATTAAGAATAATGTCATTTAAGGTCCATGGATTCAAAAGTTGTCAAAACAAACCTTTGAAATGTAAAATTTGCAAAATTACAACTTTGGTCCTTAAACTTTTAAAATTGTCATGTTTAGTCCTTCAAATTTTAGAAAATGGCATATGGTCTTTTAATTATTTGAGAATGATAAGTTTGGCCCTTGGTCTATTTTAGATTGGCAAGACCAGCCCTTTGACTACCCTTCATAAGTTACATGTTTGGTCCCTTGGTTTTGTGAAATTGCAATGAAGGTCCTTGTATTATTATTATTACCAACCGGACCCTATTAAACCCCAAGCCCAAATCAAACCAACCTTGGCCCAATTTTGTACCCGGTCCAATCCCTACCCAACCCCGTTTGTATTAAGACCCGGTCAACGAGCTAATATCTGGTCAAACTATACACCTCGCGCCCTTTTCTTCTCTTCCCCACCACTTGCCTGAAATCACTCCATTGCCCACACCTCCAGTCAATCTTCACACTCCCTTGTCCCCTCCACATCAACACTAAACAAAAAACATTAAATGATCCCTCACCCTACATACTCAACCCCAACAGTTAAAAAGACTTTGGCGCCAAAAATGAATCAAACGGCTAGAGTTTACCCAAGTCATCCAATGACTGTTATTATTGGTGGGATTATCTCAGAGCAAGTGGGAGAGCAGCTTGGGAGTATAAAAGAGGAGTTAGAGAGAAGAATAGAGTGGTAGCTAGTTTTATTTGTTTTCTTTAAATGTAGTTTTTTTAATTAAATGTTTTAATTCAAGTTTAAATGTTGTAATCTAGTTTCTGTGTATCATATTTGAGTAAGTAAACCTTTGTAGTGTGTTTTTAAGTATTTATCAAAATTTTTATATAAGTTCCAATTTTCCAAGTTACTGTTGAGAATTCCAGTTTTATTTTCTATTGAACAAGCTTCCATTAGCTTCATTGTAAGCTTAAACAAACTCACTTAAGTCATTTATAGCTTTTGAAAAGCTTTTAAATCAATTCAAGTAATTTTGTGAAATAGTCAATGAGTCAACCTTGGGCTCAAAATGGTTCGAGAAATTGAAAAAGGTGATGCAGAGGTTGCTTTTGGGTGTATTAGAGTAGGTTGGAGTAGTTTTGGGTTACGGTTGTAGTGCTGCAATTTGGACCTATGTAAGCTCATCCCACTCCCATTTTCAAGTTAGCTTACATAACTGTTTGTGATAGAATTTGTAATCATTCATAGTTAAAACTGTTTTAATAGTTGTCTTTAAGTTAAGTAAGTATAGTTTGATCATTGATTTAGGCTTGTGAAATCTTTAGCTTAGTTTTGTTTGAAAAGCAGTTGATAAGAGGTGTTTGGATGAGGCGAAATTGTCTTCAAGGCTTTATGATAGGTTTCTAATGTTTCATGCTTGTTTAGTCCTAATTGACTCATTTGAGTCTTAATCTTGTGCCTGATAAGCTCTTAAGTCAAAATCCCATCTCCACTGTCTTAGCAGCCCACTGTTGGGGATTTGGGATAGCCAATCATTTGTTTTGTGTTCCAAATCTATAAAGCTAGATTGCATTACCTTCATTTCATCTATTAACACCTTTATCAGTCCATAATTTGCTTCCAAATCTCATTTTAGTCAACCTCTCAACTGTTTTTAAAAGTCAAATAGCACTTCTATACCAGTTTATGCAGAAAGTGCAGGCCTTGCATCACCTTTATTTTAACTAGTTAAAGGCTGATATTTGGTCTAATTGTAGCTGGCCAGGTGTTCTTTAGGACTGCACCACTGGTTTTTAGATTAGCTTATTAGATAAGCTTGTAAACAAGCTTAAACAGCTAGGGTCATTCACTGTTTTGATAGTATAAGCAGTTTGCTTAGATCTTAGAACAGAGCTTAGAACTTGTTAGGAGTAGGTGTTTTTAGCTGCTAGTAGCTTATTTTAGTTCACTTAAGCTTCAGTCACTATTTGGTAGACTCTATAGCTTGTTTGCTTATTTTTCTAGCTTATTTGATAAGCAGTTGCACTGAGCTTTTTCTCAGAATTTGTGCAAGTTGCACAGGGCTCACTTGAGCTCCTCTGGGTCTGATTTTTGGTTTAAATGTTCTTAGCCAGGTTGTCTTGAGGTTCCAATTGGTATTTTTCAGTTTTAGCTTATATTGAAGCTTGTGCATTAGCTCGAACTTGGTACCCCATCATTGTTTACGCCATAAGCTCATTACATCTAATCGATCAAGCTTGCAATCCTATGGTTAGAACCTGTTGATTCTTGTTGCATTTGATCATTTTAGCTCTTTGTAGCTTCTATATCGGTTGGTAGCTTTTGGTTAGCTTTTGGCTTATCAGTGCTTATTTCAATAAAGCACTTCCACATCAGTTCAAATCCTTCCACACAAGCCCATGTTTTCTATTTTCCTAGCTTCTATATATAATTTTAGACTTTTCCTGAAATTTTCAGATTTTTCTAAGTTGTTTTGCTATTTTCTTAATTTAAACTAGTTTTTAAGCATTTTAATTAGCTTTAAATACAAAAATTAGAAAAAGCTTCAAAAAAAAATAATTTTCAATTTTATTAAGTTTAGATAAATATAAATAGGCAAAAAGTATTTTCCATATTTTTCTTAGTTAAATTTGTATTTTAAATAATTTAATTAGTTTTAAATAGTTTTAATTAATAATAAATATATAAAAAGTCTAAAAATATATTTTCTGTTTTAAAATTAGTTTTATCATATTTTAGATTTTCTAAGTCTTAATCTTATTTTTCTAGTCTTATTTCATATTTTCTTTTATTTTAGAGTATTATTAAATAGTTTAAAATAGTTTTTAATTAATAATAATTAATTAATTAGTCATAAAAATAATTTTATTTTTCTAATAATTTTCTTATATAATTAGGATTGTAAAAATGTATTTTTCATATTTTTAGGATTTATATTGTACAAGTTTCACGTTTTATTTTGTACGTAAACGTAGTTTTTAATTTAAACGTACGTTTTTGGTTTTAAACGTTCATCACTTTAAAAATAGTGATAGCGTTTATTTAATAGATTTTAACTTTTTAATTTTCTTAATTTGTATTTAAGTCGCTTTTATTTATAACCTTTTTCAGTAGTGTAATATTCGATCCTAATCCTTTCTGATCGCTATCATTAGTGATCATTCTATCATCTGAATATGTGTTGTACACACCATTGAGTCTCCTTGGGATATAACGACCCGGGAATCCCCTGTATTCTCTGATCTTCATTGCATTTGTGTTTAAGCTGTGTTAAGTCTGTTTAGACTTGACGGTTTAGCACAGATCAATCCCTCCGGTTCTGGCGGATCGTGGGAACAAATACCTAACCTTATCATCCTTATATCACCGTACATAAAGTAAAGTTGGTCGGTCTATTTGGTATTGTTCATCTGCCATTTGGAACCAATTGAAAACCATTTGAAAATCAATCCGGATACTTGTGATATATTATCAAAGCATTTTGTACTGAATTGTTTTGATATTTTTAGAACAAGTGCTCCCCTCAACATGTGCATCAAATGTTTGAAGTCGTTTTGCACATGGAGGCAAGAGGAAGAATTAACTTCTTTGATTACCATTTTCTAAAAGATATCAACCTCACTTCCTGATCAAATCAAGTAAATAAAGCATTTTGGGAAGGATGAGATTTTCATAATTTTGCTCCCCTCAATATGTGCCTCGAGATTTGAAAAGAGTTTTGCACATACTAGAGGAACACGCACATTGAGATAAGTGATCACGTTTCAAATCATAGGTTTAAGATAGATGCTCCCCTCAACATGTGCATGGAAAATTTGAAATCGTTTGTCACATGTGGGAAGGAGAGCTTGTACATCCTTATAAAACCATTTACCGAATTATCAGTTTAAATCCAATTTAAATCACACATTCTCCCCCGATCATAATTACCAAATCATTTGCGATTTGTGATCTCTTATAGATTTAAATTGATTTTGAAAGCTTTTAAGGAGAATTGTGACTTGATTATGAAAGCGTTTTAACTGATAAGGATCGGATTTTAAGACTTTAAACTCCATTGATAAAACATGCATGAATATTTTTGAAAAACAATTGAATGACAAATAACTTTTAATTTAATTGAAATCATTCTCCCTCAATCAATGAAATAGGTTGTTGATTGAGAGATAGATATTTTGAAAATAAGTCCGATGATTATCAAAAATAGAGTCCGAGTTATTTTTCAAAGCGATTAGTTTTCGTGGATAAATGTTTATAGAATCGAGCATGGAAATTTGAAAACATGATAAAGTATGGCTCTGTTCTTTCTTTGAAAAACCGGTTCTTGCTCGAAATGACAATAAACCATAGTTTCTCTTTCTCCCAATTTTTATTTTATTTTTATTTTATTATTTTTTTTAAATTGAACAATATCTAAAGTCCGTGTCATTCTTTGAATGAGCGGACAAAACCGTAGACATTATCGAATCGAGAAAAAATATGACAAATAGACAATATTTATTTATTTTATTTTTTGAAGATTTTTCAATTTTTCAATTTTTTTTTTTTTTTTTTTTTTTTTTTTTTTTTATGGATTTTGAAAGTTTTATATTTTTCTATTTGATTTTTGAATAGATATTTACAAGAGATAGATGAAGATAGACCTTTACTCCTCGTCTTCCTCACGAAGGCGTTTGAGTGTATCTGTTTGAAGGCTTTTCGAGGCCAAGGCGTGGAAGAATAAACTCAAAACGTTCTCTTGGAAGAGCTTTGGTGAAGATGTACGCTAAATGGTATTCGGACCTCACAAAATAGAGTTCCACCACACCTTTTCCACTTGTTCCCCGATGAAATGATGTCGAATGTCGATATGCTTAGCTCTTGAGTGTTGAGCGTTATTGCATGAAAGAGCAATAGCACTTTTATTATCACAAAGATGCAGAGGATTTTGTTGAATACAAAGCCATAGTCGAGATAATTGGGATCTCATCCATAGGTTTGAGCACAACATGATAACATGGCTATGTATTCAGCCTCCTCAGAGGAAATAGAAGTACTCATTTGCTTCTTTGAAGACCGACTTACAAGCTTATCACCCAAAACCGAGCACCTCGGATGTACTTGACGAGTATCTTGACACCTGCATGATCGGCATACCGCAGATAGGTCGTTAGTGACATACCGGTGTCCTTGGTACCAAAGTCCCATATTGATGGTTCCTTGGAGATACCGAAAGACCCGTTTAACAACTTCAAGGTGCTTTTTAGTAGGCTTAGCACGGTATCTAGCACACATGCAAACAACAAACAAGATGTACGGTCTACTAGGCGTGAGGTACATCGAGGATCCAATCATACTACGATATTTCGTTTGGTCTACCATGATCCCCGAGTGGTCCTCATCTAGTTTAGTTCGTTCAATCATGGGAGTGTCAACAGGTCACTTGAATCAAATCCAAATTTCTTTAAAATCTCATTTGCATATTTAGATTGATTTATGAAGATGCTTCGGGACTTTGTGAAATTTGTAAACCCAAGAAAATGACATTTGTCCCATCATTGACATTTGAAATTTCGAACCCATTTCATTTGAAAACGGTCACACTCATTGGGGTCGGTCGAGGCAAAGATGATATCATCAACATAAATTTGAACATGAATTAGATGTTTGCTCGACTTTACGGTGAACAATGTTGGATCAATCGCTCCTTTGCTAAATCCGGTAGATAGAAGAAACTTTGATAGCGTATCATACCATGCCCTTGGAGCTTGCTTTAAACCGTAAAGAGCCTTCTTCAAACGATAAGCGTGAGTAGGATGCTCTTGATTCACAAATCCTTCGGTTGGTGGCGTGAGCGACTTCTTTAAGATCTCCGTTCGAAATGCCGTCTTTACATCCATCGATGACTACCATGTTCTTACTAGCGGCATTAGCCAAAAGATTCTGATTGCCTCGATTCGAGAAACAGGGCAAAGATTCTTCAAAGTCAATACGCTCCTCTTGACGGTATCCTTTAGCAACTAATCGAGCTTTGTTCTTCAACACATCACCATGCTCATCAAGTTTCACTTTGAAGATCCATTTTAGAGCAATAATCATAGCACATCTGGAGCGGTACTAACTCCCATACATCAAGTCGATCAAACTCATGAATTTCATCTTGCATGGCATTGAACCACTATCTTCATTCATGGCGGTTTAACATCTTTTGGTTCGATCTTAGAGAGTACGGAGTTGAAGAAGCACCATAAGGCATCGGTTGCAAGTTGTTTCCGTGTGGATACCGGACGAGAGGATTTCCAATGATGTTGTCTAATGGATGATCGTAAGTCCATTTTCCGAGGTGTTCATGTGGTAGTTGTTGAGGGATCAAGTAGCAAAGTCGATGTCTCCGAAAAAGATGGTTCGATGAAGATTCGAGAGCAAATATGTTTTCAAATGGAGCATCTTGAGGAGTAGCAAAGGGATTAACTTCATCATTGATGCGAAGCAGTTCCATGATGTACATTTGAAGAATGATGATTTGTTGATGAGGCCGAAGATCGTGAGCGCTTCTCGACTTAATGATATTGAGGCGGAAGGATTGACTTCAATCACGGGAATATGAGCAGCCTCTGTTGTAGAATCGACACCTCATTAGTACTTGGCTCATAAAGTTCATCAAACATAGGATCAAACAATTTCTTTAAATCATCTTGGATGGAGGTACATATGGAGTTCTTTGGAAGAATTAGGTACAAGGATGAACCAATGGGAATTTTTTTGAAGTCTGCGGGTCTGAATGGATTGTCCAGGAGCCATTTGACCGGTCACTCATCAAACGTAACGTGAATTGTTTCCATGATATTTCGGGTTCTTTTGTTGTAGATTCGGTATCCCTTTTGTTTGGTGCATACCCTAAAAATACTCCAATGTCGCTTTAGCTCTAAGTTTGCCTAAGTCTTGACCCTCATTAGTTGGATAACACAATGCACCAAACACGAAGGAAAGAGATTAGGTTTTCTGTTGTGGACAAGTTCATATGGAATTTTTCCATGAGCGGTGTGAATCGAGGAACGATTTTGTGCGTAGCATGCGGTGGCAATAGCTTCACCCGGAGAAACATTGGAACCTTTGAGTAAATCGGCATTGTTCTAGCGGCTTCTACAAGAGTTCGATTTCGTCTTTCAACTACACCGTTCTGTTGAGGAGTTCGTGGAACACTTCTTTGATGGTTGATTCCAACGCTTTCATAAAATTCACTAAGTTGTTTGTTAACAAACTCGGTTCCATTGTCTGCTCGGATAATTCGACGGTTTTGTTAAGTCGAACTGCAATTGTTTGATGAGTTTGATGATGATATCGGAGTTTCATCCTTTGTCCTTAAGAACTTGACCGGTGAATCTAGAGTAATCATCAACCACAACTAACACATATTTCTTCCCGAAGATATTCTCGCACTCTCATTGGTCCACATAAATCCATATGAATTGTACGAAGAACTTCGTGACAGAGTTAGTAGGTTTGGGTTTATGGGCATACTTCTTGCTTTTTCCCAATTGACATGTTGAACAAAGATGATCCTTTTCATACTTAAGTCTAGGTAAACCTACAACTAAATCCTTTACGAGAGATCATTGATGGTGCGAAGTTCAAGTGATTGAGGCGACGATGCCATAACCATGACTTTGTTTTAGAAGCCTTTGACAAGCAAATTGGAGAAGACTTCATCATATCTTCGATAGAGATGGTGTATAGATTTGAACCACGTGAACCTCTTAAAGTTCCTTACCATCAAGTTCTCTAACGAAGCAGTGTGTTTTCTCAAGGCTACTTCTAGATCGTAATCATGAGAATTGACCAACAGAGAACAAGTTATGACCAAGACCTTCTACATAATATACTCGGAGATAACACTTTTACCAACAACATAATCTCCATAACCCATAATTGTACCGAAATGATCATTCCGAATCTAACTCGTCTCGATGAATTTGCTCACGGTTCATGAGCATGACCGGTCGCCAAATATATCTTGGAACAACTGAGTCCGTACCACACGAACAATTTGAACGATCTGCGGTTGAACACAGACAAGAATGGATAATCGGATAATTGGGATCCCCATGCAAGAATGGGTTCCATTTGGTTAGTAACAATGGTTGGAACACCTACATCAAAAATAGAAGCATTCATATCGAAATTAAGGCAATGGAATCATTATGAATAGATGCGGTACTAGTGTGCGTATTAGCCCTATTCAAAGTGTGCTCACTTCTTAAGGAATAGTTCTACCAAGAGGCATCCATTTTCTAGTGGGCATTGTCGATTAGTCTTATGACTAACGGTATCCAATGATAGCCTATCTTACTAAATGTTCTTCCCGTGGGTTTCCTTTGTTTTCTAACTTTCTTCGTTTTGCCTTTTAGCCTTCTTAGCATGATTTTAACATTAACAATATTAACTCGACAATTAACATCATTAGGCAAAACATTAACACCATTCATGATTAGAAACGAAATTCAAGCGGACATCAATACAAGGTTTGCAAATAGTATCGAATTCGAATTAATTACTGACGCCTATGACTAATACTAGAATCAACACGATTCGTTTTATTCTACTCAAACTTAAAGTTCCTAGGTTGGTCTTCTACTCTTCCAATGCACATTCTTAGCTTGCGGTCGTGTCCTTCCTTGTATTGTCTTGAGACTTTGACACCTTGCTTTAATGTCATGATTACTCTGTGGAGGAATGGGAACATTAGTTGGTTTTGCTACTCTTTGCATCTCTGTTTAGATGATCCGGGATCCGAATTACATGCGAGCACACCAAGGTTCACTTTCTTAACACTAGAAGTGCTGGGATTTGTACTCCTAGAAGGCACACTAGAGTTCTCTTTCTTAGCATTGACAGATCTGGAATCTGAACTACTTAAAGGCACACTAAGGTTCACATTCAAAACATTGGGCATCGAATGTATATCATACTTGGCACTAGGCATCGAACATGGAATCAAAGGATTAACTCTCTCACCTAAGGACTTTGGGAATATCGTGATTAAGCATTCTAGAATTTCTTGAGATCGTTTGGCATATAAGCATGCATGCCCAATTGCATTGTCAAGTGGTTTCTCTAATTTATCCTCTTCAACAATCTCACGTAGACATTCTAGACAATCCTTAAGGGATGAGAAATATGTTTGAATAGCAAGTTTGTTATTCCTGAGATGAGGAGGGACATATTTCACAGACAAAGCATATTTGTTATCCATAGGTACCTTTGGTTCATCATTCCCCCCATTGGTCATTCGCATTTTCCCTTTTACCTAGCTCTTCAGATTCTCAATTTTTTTTTGCAATGAAGTTATTTGTTCGTTATTTTTGTTACGAGTGACCTTTATTGATTCAAATAACTCATTGAAATGACGTTTAACCTTTTCATTTTCTTCTAGAAAACTTTCGTTTCCTTTTGTAATGCATTTACCAAGTTTTGAAGATGAAACGTTTGAGAATTCGAGAATCTGAGGAGGAGGCATTTGGGAGCTGTCATATTGTTAGTTTGACCCTTTAATTGAGAGATTTGGGCTTTCAACTTTCTGATCGTGTTGCAATGAGCTTGAATCTATTCATCACGTTTGTTAATTTGAAAAACTGTATCAAACTCTGGAGCATCTGAGGATGTCTTGATATTTGAAGTTTTGACATTTTCTTTAAGATGTTGATGTTTTAGTTGTAAATTAAAATGCTCAACTTCTAGTTTAGAAAAATGTTTAACCAAATTCTCGTGATCATCCAGTTCAATTTTCTCAATTAGTTTAGAATTAGTCTTTTCAAGCTCAATGACACGATCATGGGAGACTTTCAGGGCAACAGATAATTCATGAAATTGGGAAGCATTAATAGAACAATTTGTAGCAGTGAAAAACACATCTTGAGCAACACATTCAGTAATAAGAGTCTCATTTAATGTATGCAAGTTCTTCCTCTCAATCTCATTATATTTTAGTGCTCACTCATAGTCGCTAACCTCAAGTATCATTGCATCAAACTCCTTTTCCATTTCTTTAATGTCTAAGTTCATTCCCTTTTAAGACTTTCAAAATGATCTTTTAGTTGTTTAAAGAAAGGCATGACTTCGATTAAATAACATTCTTTTGTTTGCTCAAACCCCTTTCCCTTCGATTATGCCGGTGGGTGTGATCCTTTTCTTACAAGTTTTCTCAAAATCAACAAATAGTTGAAAAATAACATATTGATTGATTAAGGTCTTGCTTTTAGTGGCAATAGTCCTAGGAACTAAATGCATTGGTGTATTGGGAGGATACACATGGGTCTGAAGGCATTTTCCTAAAGGAAGGGTTTGTTACAACAAGATTCTCGCCTTTTGCTTATCTAAATCCTTTTCCGAACACTTGTTCGGGTGTTAACAACGTCGAGGCTTAAAATGTTCAAAAATCCAATTCTCCTTCTTGTAATCATGGGGAGTGATCTTTATTTTCTTCTCTTTACATTTAGGATCATCTAATTTCTTGTTCATCTTTTCCCTAGTGACTTCATCGATTTCTTATCTTCCTCGATGCACTCAACGCAACTAGGTTTCGTCTAGGTTTAAGGATTTCATTGCCATCATAAAGAACCTTATGAGCATTTCTAGCCTTTTAATGACCTCTGGATTTGGTTCCTCAACAAGGGGAATGCTATGCTTATCGCTTAAGACTCTATGCTTAGTGATTAAGTGGCGATCTGAATGGTATTTCCTTGTACGTACAACTTATTTTCAAGCTTGTTTTTCAAGGTTTTAGATTAGAAAAATCATTCAAAAGTTTTGATTCCTTAGCTTTGAATTCTTGCTTAAGCATTTTAACATTTTCTTGAAGTTCTTGTTTTGCTTAGCAGTTTTAGAAAGCTTTTCTTGTAAGGAGTTTAACTCTTGTTTTAATATTTCTTCTTTAAACCTACTTTTCTAATTGTTATGCGCATTTGGTCATCCATTTCCTGCTCATGGGTGGTCAACTCAAATTTGTACGTTGTTCATAAATAGCAACACGTTCTTTATAGGCATTCGATTCGAGAGATGACAGAATCATCGAGGCACATGCGGTGAATTCATCAAAACATAATCATTGTTGATCGCAGAAGATGCATTACTTGGTACAATCTCACTTTCACTTTGTTTCACATATTGATCATATGGGACAACATTGATATTACCCATATTTTCAATATCGACTCAATAATTACAGTTGATTGTACCGTTATGTATCTTTGCTCATCAACTTCATCGTATAATTTTAATACCTCGAAATGAGTTTGTCTTTGGATGGACCAGCTTGTGGAGATGAAGATACTTTAGGAGAGACCATTGGAGAAATGCTAGCCATGAAGATGGTTTGTGCGATGGGTTCTTCATCAACATCAGTCGTATGCATCACAATCGCTACTTGAAAGGCATTCGATGATTATGGCCTATCTCCGAATTGGTTGCTCATCCACATCGCATCATATGTCTTAGCATTTCCCTCGACCAAGAACAACAACTCCTCTTCATCCAAAGTCGCACCATTATCCCGAGCTTGTACTAGCGACATCTTATCCACGAAGTACTTAGCATTCGTGGACGTTTTGAGATGTGCGCTTGCAATGTGTCCTCACCACCCAGCTTATAGCATTTGATCGGCTTAGCTTGACCTTGATTTCCATTCTTTCTCCGATTCGATTTGCAACATACCCTCCACTGCTCCACCCTTTCTTTGATCAAAGCGCCTTTCTTGAACTGGTTGCCCTATTATTTTCCCATCTCCGATCAAAGCGTGATTGTGAAGATTGGGGCGGTTCGATCTCATTGTTGGTGTAAAGTCATTAGTGTGAGGTGAAAGTGTCATGTTCTCTTTAACCATGAGTGCCGATTGATTGATGAAATGTTCCATGACAAGCATTAGCATCCGGTTGCTTGAACCTGGATCGGGAATGAGTTTGTGATTACCATCTCCGTGGGTACAACTTGAGAAGTTTTGGTGGTAATCCCATCATTTGTGTAAAAAGTTGAATCATTTGTTGAGCTTGTTTCTCCACGAGCTTTGGCGATCAAGAATCCTCTTTTCAAACATGGCATGTCTCATTTTGAAGAAGAAAGGCATAGAGTTGCTCATAGTTTGTATTCTTTAATCCTTTAGTGAGCTTCACAGTGACAAACTTGTGCCATTCGGGATTCATGTTGTTCACAAATTTTGAGTTCACACGAAGGTTAGGCATAGTCATTCGATGTTCCTCATATCATTAACAAGCTTGTGGAATCTCAAATAGTACTCATAAACACTCTCATCCGGTTTCATCTTGAAGTGTTCAAATTCATCATAGAGTTGTGATTCTCTGTCTTCCATAGTTAATTCGAACACGAGAGAAGCATCTTGACATATCCCATATTGCCTTTGCTTGGTGTTGTGATTGATCGACTTGTAGATGTCTTTTGGAAGACCTTGAAGTCACGATGTTAAAGCCACGATATTAGCATCGAATCTCTTTTCTCCTTATCATCGAGCTCATCATATGTCTTTGGTCCATCAATTCCATAGATCATTGTTCCATCTTCAATTGTATCAATTAAGTCTCTAGTCGTCTCAACCCGATCACGGTCCTTCATCAATGGATTTGAGAATGTTGACACCATTTTCCTTTCCAAGACAGTACAATCTGATTCGTTGAGCCCAAGAGTCGTAGTCGATTCGTCAAGCATGGGTGGGCGAGTATCGAGCCAGCTTGAACATCCTCGACAGCGGTGAAGATGATTGTAGGAGCGTTGGTAGACATGATGACAAATTAAGCGGGATTTTATAACTCTATGATTAAACCGGAAATAGATTCTTTCACGAGTTTCTTGAATCAAGAGAAACCGTATTTAAAGGAAATCACTCAAGTCGCTAGGAGAACGGTGAACCAAGTCGCTAAGTGCTAAGTCGCTAAAGTTCCAAGTCGTTATATAACAACTCGCTACAATCCAAGTCGCTAACAAAATTTTGGCGACAATTGCTAAGCACCAAGTCGCTAAATATTCAAGTCGCTAAATAGCAACTCGCTAGGTACCAACTCGCTAACACCAAGTCGCTAACAATATAAAGTACAAGTTGCTAACTTAAACCAAGTCGCTACTCGTAGTGGGGAATCCACTAATCGTGCTTTTGTCGGCTTGTCTCAATAGACAAGTCGCTAGCTCAACTCGCTAGGCGTTAAACAACAACTCGCTACCAAATTGTAAAGCAAGTCGCTACCAAGAAAACTTTTCCGTGGCTCAAGTCGCTAGCATGAAAAACACATAAACACCACTTTTCAATCCAAAACAACCCAACCACTACGATTCAAACCTTCTAAATCAAAACCTAAACACTTGAGATGATTCTAAACACAAAAGTACTACCAAAATCCAAACTTTAACACTAGAAATCAACCAAATGATGCAAAACCACTAAACTTTTTCAAACTCAAAACCACCTAAAACCACTAGAAATCCAAAGATATGTAAGATATGATCTAACCATGGCTCTTGATACCAATTGTAGGATATTGATTTCACATACACATCAAACCATAACACAAAGTGGGCGTATAAAGGTGAGTTCTAGAGAGAAAGTTAGAGGTTTAGGGAACTTAGTGAGAGAAAGAAAAGATCTTATTATGAGCTCCACTCTCTACCTTGGAAGGTAGAGTATTTATAGTCTTACAATAAACGCACACAACGGGGTGTGGATCGGGCATCTGATGGGTAAAGACCCGTCCGTCCTCCACGGTGTTACTAAACTAAATACTACTTAACTTAAATGAACTACGTCTGCGAGCTTTCTAACGATTACATATACACGAGGTGACCGACTCTTTAATACATGGAATTTCTAATTCCTAACATTCAAAACTAACTCTTCCATCTCTTCCCCACATAGTTGGAATAAGAACACTAAACGCCTTGATGAGTAAAACCTTGAGTTTCTATACGGTCATGACATTTGTCTTCCCGGGATATCTTCAATCTCTTAGAAGAATTAAGTTCATCAAGTTTACTCGCCATGAGTCAAACCTTGAGTTTCTCTGCGGTATTAACATTTGTCTTCTCGGGATATCTTCAATTACTTAGAAGTATTAAGTTCATCAAGTTTACTCGCGTTTAGGTGCTTGTCTCCTTCCCCCTTGCTGGTTTTGACACTTCAGAATCAGCAAAACATTATAAGCCCAAATACTTGAAATCATTGAAAAGATCGCTTGAAGTCTTTGTGAGAATCAACATCTTTGAATAATGTGAGAAAGTCTAATTGGGGATTAAATTTGACATATCACTCTCCCCCAATTAGTGCTCTCCCCTAAACCGACAATCTGTTTGATAAGTGCCCAGATTAAGAAGAAGTCTTTAGATCGTTAAATGCAACTCGTATTTAGTCTTCTAACACGCAACAGAAAATGTAGAACAAACTGAAGACTCGACCTTCTTCAAGATTGTCCGCTTGGGGATCAGAAAGTCAACATCTTCAACTCACCAAATGCATTCCCGTTAACTTGTATATAGCAAATCCCCTTAACTCAAATCCCTCCCAATCAAACAAAACGAAAGATGTTCATCAAGGAAATCCACCCAAGAATGGAAGCACTTTGTCGTTAAACTCATCAGTCCATAAGAAGATGTCAACCAACGGCTCTTAGAAGAAAACTGCATGTGAAGATGACCCGATAAGAAGAAGCTCGGTTCTTAAATGAGTTAGGATCCGTTTGACCATTTATTCTCTAATATCAATCAACCATGCAAAAAATTCACACTTCTTCTCCCCCTCAAGAATTGCATACGGAGATGCCATTCTTGATTAAGTAAGTGAATATCATCCAAAAGTATTCTATTCACACTTCTCCCCGAACTCGTGACTTAAACTTGCACATATGTAACAAAGAGCGGTGTCGAGAATTCATGCCCATTTGAATCTCTAAGTACTCAATACTCTTCAACCAACCAACCATCAAGTAATAGACGTACATCACCTCTTGAAAATCCACAATTGAATGTGACCTTTGAGCACTACAGCGTAACTCCTTAAAGTGATAGTTATTTTGAGGTGATAAGAGCCCAATTCCCCAAGTGGTAAAAGAAGAGTAAAGTCACCCAACAATAACTAGATTTCCAAGTCTTCGATTTATGAGGTATAGTTTGGTCCGTAATTACTAATGTTAAACCCTTAAGTCACGAGAAATAGGTTCTTCATGAGGAGCCGTGACACTTTAAATCGTAAATCCACAACTCGTCGACGACACTCAGAAGAGCCTCTTTATGATAATGAAATTCCCTACTATTGGTACTTATCATTTATAAGTAAGTATTTGTGAGACAAATGTTGTATAACACATGTGTCGTGTTTCAAAGACTATTGAGGAACTTGTGTGATAATATGATGATATAAGTTGTGTGTCGTGAAGTAATTTAACATGTCATATGGTTATTTCTTAGTTTGCCAAAGTCTAGCAAAGTCCAATCCAATGAACCAAGTTTTAAACAAGACTCGACCATTAAGTCCAAACTAGCCCGTGGCTAAACTATGTTTAAACAACTTTGAAATAACAATTATGGTTATATCTAGTGGTTATATTCAAGTTAAAATAGTTTGAGACATTAGTCTTGGTTTAACCATGACTTTATTTTGGTCTCAAAGGATCAAAATACAACTAAGTTTCTTTAACCATGGTCATTTTCGGTCACAACAGTCCGTGTAGTTTTTTTGTTTTTTAGACTTTTCGTTCACTTTCAGCAGACGTGCACCGAGTTTTGAAGAAAATTTCATTCCGAGCAACTTTCGTGTTTTACACTTTTCTTGATTCGGACGGAAAAGGGTTTAAATCGCGTTTTAAAATCGTTTCAAAGAACCTTTTGATCCAACAACATATTCACCTCTAGTCATCTTCATTTGGCCATAACTTTTTAACCATAAGTCCTTTTAAATGATTCAAAAGCCCAAGTTTTAGTTTTACTTTCTCAACAGATTATCAAGCTTAATCAAGTCCAAAGTCCAAAGTTTACTTATATCAATTGTCTAATAACAAGTAATTACCATATTTCATTGCGAAAGTTTGGCGCACATTCAGCCCTACCAAAACGACCATAAGTTGAGTTCTACAACTTTTTTTGACATGACGGCTTTCGCTTTCCAAGTCTTCGTATTTTGATAATAAGCTCAAACAAGGATCTTGAAGAATCTTCATCCAACCATCCCGATACCTTGGATACTAAATACAACTGCGTGATATTTTTCTTCAACCTCGAATAATTTTGATAATAAGCTCAAACAAGGATCTTGAAGAATCTTCATCCAACCATCCCCGATACCTTGGATACTAAGTACACTTGCGTGATATTTCACTTCAACCTCAAATAAATAATAGTGAATTAACGCCGTTGTCACATCCTCGCTTAAAAGCTCAAATCTAGCATTCTTTACGTTTTAAGTGAACTCGATAATGGTTTCATCCCGACCATGGTTAAAAGCACATAACCCGTAAAACCATGTAATAACCAAACCGCCATGACGAAAATCCAAACACACATCCAATTCATGAAGTACATCCTTTTATCCTTCTTCAAGAAGAAACCGTAACACCAAACATAAAGTAAGATCCATAATTACACTTTCTCTTCTCCAAGATGGTTCCATCATCACGGGATTTTACAATTTTATGGTTTAAACCGAGAAATAGGTTCTTCATGGATTTTACAAAACCAAGAATAAACCGTAAGATAGATCCGTAAATGCACTTTACTTTTACAGATGTTTCCATTGTTACGGATTTTCGTGTCTATGATTTAAACCGAAATAGTTTCTTTCACGGATTTTACAAAATCAAGACAAAACCGTAAACAATGTCAGCTTGAATGTATTATAAAAATTTTGGTTTCGGTGAATATCTGTTTTAGGGGAACATGCAGCGGTTCATTAATGGTGCATTATCCAACATCAACAACATCATCAACCATCCAATCAACACTTTGGTAAACACATCATTCACGCATTCTATCGGCTATTGTAGTGACCACATGGAGAAGTAAACCCGATATACCAAACTTGATCATGAAGTAGAATTCTCCAGATTTGTTACTTAAACTTGTACTCATCCTCGTGAAAAGAAACGGTGTACCAAATGTACAAATCCTCTTGACGTATCCTCAACTGTGTGAGACACCGAAGTGATAGTTACAATTTGGCTCGAGAAAGAATCACAAAAGTAACTAAATAGCCAAGTCTTTATCACACTCTTTAAAAGCCCAAACAAGTCATCTTCGCGGAAAGGTAGAAAGAAAGAAGACGAAATAAGTGAACGCGCCCGGAAAACCTCACTTCAAATCCAAATAAGAGATACCGTCCAAACAACCCCGTAGTCAACATTTTCCAATAACCACTTCAAGCCGTGACATAATATTCTTTGTGAAAATGTATACCCCAAGTTGCCAAACTGCATACCTCAATAACTCTCATTATCATACCAAATCTCAAAAAATCTCATCAACAGATCTCATCATACAAGTCTCATTATATCCAAGTCTCATAAAATCCAAATCTCATACAATCTCAATTATGAGAAGCCCATCCGACCCAATCATGTGAACGGCCCAAACTTGATTACATGTAATTATCGAGGCCCGGTTTATGAAAGTCAATTCAATCATCTAAGGCACATTAAATCACGAATTGCAACCAACCTCAATCTTTCACAAAATATCAAATCTCACTATATTAATTGAAAGATTAGTCTAAAATTGCAACCAATGGCCTAGACACAGAATAGAGTACCTCGATAAATATCATATCCGGTTCACCAAAATATAAGCCCAAATGAATATCCAACAAATATGCATATGTTATGCCTCATTACTTCAAACCACTTCCAGGTCCATTAAAACAAAAGCAACCATGGTATTGTATAGCATTATTCGACCCAATTATCACATTCCCACGGCCCATTAATCAGATCCATGTCTTACATACCCTAATTGCCCGTGTATAAACCCTCCACAAAACACATACATAACCCTAATACATAGCAGTCAAACCCTAATATCACTCATATGATTTTCGCCCCCCACATTTACCAGTAAAACACCAAACCTCTCACAGAACAATAGATCGTATACCTAACGTGTACGCTTCTTTTTCCAACACTTTCTCACACATGAATATGCAATATCATACCTCTTAAGTCACAATCGTCATACAGCATCACAAGCCACAGGGATGGCACAAGATGACCACAGGGATGGCATCAATATAGAGTACGAAATCGAGATCTTTTTCAGGGAATCAAGGTAGGTTACATATTAGATATATACGATTTGTTTTAATTCAAGTAACACGAACCAATGGAAAACGTGTTAACACTATTGTTAATATCGTTTCATTATATTCGAATAATAACAAAAAAATGAAGCAAGCCTTCATCGGTTGTAGATCTGTGATGTTGATATCTTTGAGTGCAAGATCTTTAACGGTATTATAAATCAACGATGGATCTGAGATCTCGTTATAATCATTTTATTTAACCTTGAGTTTGAACAATAATGGTGACTTAAGTTAATTATAAGATCTATGATGAACAACCCATTCGTGTGCTTAGACCCTCATGGTCATGGTGTATACTTTACACACGAAGAATTCTAAGGTCTTGACTTGTATTAATTTGATGTCGAGTAGTGACAAGATATTAGACAAGGATTCCATATATAATCTAAAATTGAATCAACGATAAAGAAAAAGCAACTTTGCTTATTTCTTTTCTACCATGATTCAAATATCAAAAAAGAAGCAAGGCTTCCATATGATCAATGATGATTAGCTTAGTGTGATTGACCTTAATTTATTGATTGGATATTCTTCGAATAATTCACACTAAGATTCTGAGATCAAAGTATTGATTTGATTTTGATTACTTGTAATGATTTGAGTCGTGATTGGTGATGTGGTTAATGGTTTAATGGTTATAGACTGATTGTTGGATGTGGTTGATAGACTGAATCTTGATCCGTTGGTTGTTTGATAAAGTTTAATGTAGTCTTAATGGTTGTATGACAATGATCGTTAAACATGCTTCATCTTCTCAATCTTTTTGTTAAACTGTTTTCAAATTGCCTTTTGACATAAAAAAACGCTTCCTCTTATGAACAACTCGCATTTGACATTTCAACACGCATCTTGACCAACTCGCTTCTGACCAACTTGCATCTTGACCCAACTCGCAACCACAAAACTCGCTCAAAAGCAAGTGCAACTCGCATACTGTCGATAGTAAGCAACTCGCAGTTGACTAAATAGTCAACCCGCATCCTTTAAGCAAGTACCCAACTCGCTTCCAGGTTCACTGAATCTGGACATGGTGACAACTCGCATAGAGCAACAACCACAACTCGCATCCAAGAATGTTGCCAACTCGCATACAAAAGAATTCCCAGATATGACATCCGACCATGTAGCAAAACAGAGTACTTTGTATGAAAAGAATTATTTAGACCAGTTTTGACAACAGTTGACTGCAAAAACGTTTTGACTAAGGATGATAGTACTATTATGAGCACACCAACAATTTTTAGAAACTAATATAACATCAGTTATAAGAACTTTAAAAGCTGTTATAAAAAATTGTTAATAAAATTGATTGACCAAAAGAAACACAAAACCAACAAGCATTATCATAAATACATATTTGACCAACAAGACCATTATCAAAACTTGTTATCACAACAGTACGAAACAAACCATACAAACCGCATTAAGAAACCATGTAAATCACCAAAACAACACAACCATGGCCCTGGTACCAATTGTAGGATCGTGAATATTTATGTTGTTTGATGATTCGGGTGGTCTAGGACAATGATTAAACAAGAAAGCCATTTTAGATAGATGAAGAGAGTTGAGAGGAGGTTCCTTGAAAGAGAGTTGCTTTACAAAAGAAAGGTTAGATTCAAAGAAGCCACACCCCTTCCATGGATGGAAGGGGTATTTATAGTTACAAATGAAACGCCCTCCTGACGGACTGTGGATCAGGCATACAGTGGGTAAAGACCCGTCCTTCCTCCACGGTGTTGAACTAAACTATTCTACGCTACTAACTAACTAATAAACTACTAAATAACGTTAATAACGAAACGTCTACGAGCTAACATATGCTAGACCATAATTGGGGTGACCGACACTTTAACTTGGAATTTTCTAATTCCTAACACATTGACATAAGCTATTCTAGAAAACTATTCCATTGCGGTTCATCGAACCATAACCTTGATGGAACATGATGAGTTATCACCAAATACTACCTGGGTCCTGGTTCCTTTACATACTTGTGCAGATACTCCTTCACACGGTCATGCTTCTTGAGCATCCACTATCTAGATGCCAAATAGGCTCCTGGCGTGTCTCTGCACAAGTAGTAAACTCAATTAGTTTCTCTTAGTGACCCACTTACTAGTGGGCTTGGGTCTCAAGGTCTCTTTGAATTTGGCAATCGACTCATGGTCGGTGGTTGAGTGCATTGTGCTACCACATGTTTTGCATTTAGAGGCGAGGATGAATCGGTGATTTTGGGTTGCTTAGAACTTCTCCTTGCATGGATGACATCGTCATGCTGGGATGTCTTATGAAATTGGATTTCATAAATATCACAAAGATGTGTTCATAAGACAATCATCGGTGATGATCATTAAACCACAGTGTGGACAAGGAGGAAATGGTTTTGCTCTAAATTTTTAGAGACTTGGAGGTTGAAGCATACCGATGACCAACTTTGGTATAGTTTGCTTTCTTGAGAGAACTTACATATTGCAAGTGATCGAAGTTACATGATCATCCTTTTGCATATCATACAAAAAGGATTCTATAGCGATTGTCGATGGTATGACCGTATAGTGGCACATATCACACTTCTGTTTGGATTTGGTGGTGGATTTTGACTTTGAGGAACTAGAGGAAGGCGACTTTGTTTCCTTGATTGATTCGAGGACTTTTCGATGGATTCCATCTTGTCGATTAACTTCCTCTCAAGTTCGATCGATTCTTTGAATTTGGTCGACTTCAGTGGGGACAGAGGACGTGGAAGTTTGAGTTGGTTTTGATAGTCTTTTCGGGATGGTTCTACCAAGTCCGGACCTCTCTTTTGGTGAGTGTGGATTGTATTGTAAAGGAGTAAGCTCGAGTGGGCGGCACCACGAAGAGGTTCGGGGGTGGAAGTGGTGTTTGAAATTCAAGATCGAGACTCGAGATGTGTTCAGTACTCTGGGCACATCATGGAGTCCAAGCATGCTCTTTAGAGCTTGACTTTCGTGCTCTAGAATTATTCTAGAATCAAAATTTGGAAGCTTACTCTCGGGATTAACCCGCTCAATCCAATCACCGGGCTTGGGACTAGTCAACATACCGTAATTATGCCACCGACACAAATGGCTTAGGACCACGGTCTTTGAGAGAGTCGGGAAGATGATCTTCACCTAAACTCTCTTCTTCCTCTGGGGCTCCCACAAGCATCAAAGACCATGGGATTCTTAGCAATCCAACTATTAAGGATATCTTGAACCTTTTGAGTTCGTCTTGAAGAGCACGATTTCTTTTAACTAGCTCAATGTTTTGAATTTGCAAAGTGACGACCTCAAGCTTAGCTTGTTTTAAAAAAGCGTTCATCCTACACTTTTTAATTCAAAACTTAGCTTGTTGTATTTTGAAAAAGATTAGGTCTTTGCTCTTCTACGAACTTAAGGTCAACATTAAGATAATTCATGTAAGATCGCCAATCGAGTCATCATCCATAGAAAGTAAAATATTTACCTTCTTCATTGTGATATTGACCCATTCTCCATTCTGGCATGATTCTTTCCAATAGCCGACTTGTCCTCTTCGAGAGGGCCATCGGTGCACTAACATGCACCATTTCATCATCGATGACACCGGCTCTTCATCCCGATCAAAGGTTTGACAACAAGGCCTTTGTTTTTACCTACCGCAGTTGAACACTTTTGTTGTTTCGAGGACCGGCCTCAAGTAATGCAAGCTTAGATTTGACTTTCCTATACTTAGCTTCAAAATCACAGTTTTTTATCGATTTGTTTTGAAAGTTTTGATGAGGCGATAGATTTTTATTGAAATTTGCTTAAACACGAGGACCGATTTGACCATGATGGTTTATAAGAGGCTTGAAATTGTTTTGAAAAATGTCTTTTGCAAAATGACCTCTTTTGTGACACTTAAAGCATTCGGTGTCCTCATTTGCTTTAGCATTTGAAAAACCTTTGTTTATTTTATAAACCTTCGAGAGTTAGCAAGGTGCCCTTTCACGAAATTCAACGTTCGGTCATTTAGGTACTCCTCACTTGATCTCTCATCGTGCTCATCATCCGAGTTTTCTTGGAAATCTTGAACCACATTGTTGGAAAAGCGGTTGATATAGGTGTTGAAGTGGTGGTCGTGGACTTCTTGACTTCCGAGGCTTCTTTTAGTCGGGTATCGTCTGTTAATGAGGTTTTCCTCATAGACAAATTTCCATAAATTTCGTGAAGTTCAAGATTTTGGATATGATTAGCATTCCTAAGTCCTTGAGAGAAATTCAACCACTTCTCGTGGAGACTATTGACAAAACCAACATTGATTTTATGTTTGGACAACTTAACACCATCATTAGACAGTTCATTTAAAGAGTTTTGTATAGGGTATAAGTTTGAGACGAGTTTCGAGTCCTTAGCCACAAGGTGTTATACTCAAGTTTCGGGTCCATTATCCTGTTTTCCTTGGTATCGAAGGGCCTTCATGGCTATGAACTAGGTCATCCAGTTTGTTTAGTTGTACTACGACTTATAAGCGACTCCATAATATCATCGGAAGACATGATATGATGATACTTTTGAGTCTTTGGTCTGTTTGACCACTCTTCTCTCATCCTCGAAGTTCATCGAGCTTGAGGTTTAGGCAAACCTTCAAAGAACTTTTGGGATAAATGGACCTTCATTTATACACTTGATATAATAAGGTTCCATCCCAATCAAATAGCAAAGCATCGCTTTTTCCATTTGTTGAATTTACCAACTTCAAGTCTAGAACAGCAATTTGAATAAGCTCCACCCTTTTATCGACTAGTTGGGGTACATCAATTTCGACCATAAGGATCTGATTTAAAATGTTTTAGAGCGGCTTAAAAATTTATAAAAGGTTTTATAATCGGCCGAGCTTGATACCACTTGTTGTTCCCTATTCACTAGCGTTTAAAACAAATAAGTACTTAAAACAAATTAATAGTGAACAATGACCTGAAATTAACGTAAGTAAAACACACCTGAGTAATTTTCAACATCATATTCTTTATTAGAAATCAATCAAAAGAATCGTTACCCAAGTACTTGAGGAGCATGACTTGAGATTGAAATGAAAAGTTTGGTGACTCCTCTCTAAGCTCGGGGCTAAGTCCGAGCACAACTCTTAGAACCCATTTGAGCTATCTCGGGATTAAGTTGTATTTGGAGGAGTGAAAAGATGACTTGCGTGTATGTGTGTTTTACAATTCACAAGCTTAATATTTTCACTCCATCTTTATGCTATTTATACATGTATGAGTTTTAACTCTTTCCTAAGTGACAAGCGGCATCTATGAGAAGACAAAATCTTGATGTATTTTGTCTCATTCTAAAGACTATATTAGGTAAGAGATAAGACTACTTTCCTAAGGTCGGTGATGACACCGAGGCCCGATCTTTGCCATTCGGGGAAAGTTGACTTTGGTTGATAAGGACTTCGTCTTATCTCGATTCAAACTTATCCGCCTTGTCCGCTCATTCTTGATCTTTACATCCTTGATCTTCTACTTCGGTTTGTCTTGATGTAAGTAGTTGGAGAGAGTCTTAGGGATTCGATGAGTTATTGTCATCACTCCTTTGAATCCATCATCTTCTTCTTAACTCGCCTTCACCTTTAAGTTCCGCCCATCGAGTGGAGAGGCTTCTTCTTCGCCTCATCCGAGTATCCGAAGATGACTCACGAGAGACTATGCACTCAGTGACCTGTTAGTGTTTAACGGACTAAACACTTGGGCTATATTCTATTCAAATCCTAGATTAAGGGGTTTGGGTATTTACTGAACCAACATGGGTAAATGTGGTTATTGACTTATTTCCGTCTCTTCCAATAGCTGTAAGAATTTCACCGTGGTTTGGACTTTTCAGAAAATAGCCATCTAAGGCAATTAGTCTCCTACACCCAGCCTTCCAACCATCTTGATCGGGATTGATGATCACTTCTAGTTTCACGGTTGACCTAGGATTGGAATCTAAAATTGCGCTTAGTATGATCTCAGAAGGCATAATGCTCATCAATTGATTTCTCATACTCTGTCAAAGCAAACTTCTTTGCATTTGTACACCGATTCGGGTTACCTTACACTTATACTTTTTAATCACTAGGTCACTATAGCGAGACAACTTAATATCGTGGTTAGCCCTAATCTTATTACCATCTGTTCTATCCACTTATAGTTGACTAATGAACCAAATTGGAAATTCCTAACACATGTATGTTCATCATTTAAATATGATCTCGAAAGGTTTTCTCATTAGTCATCCACCTAGCATAACATCTCCAAGGACAGGAAGGTAATTCATTTGTAGTAACACTAGGATATCTAATATTCTTCCTCTGTTTACCTTTGTCACGATCAACCAACTTTAACCATCTTGCCATTACTCCTCTCATACCACAAAGAAAAGCCATTAGCCAATGCATAGTAGGTTAGACCCTCTTTAAACTTAAAAATAGTCATACTTTTCACCAACCTACATTACAAATGTAACAAATGTTTATAACCAAAATTTGAAACAATATCACAAGTTCAAAAGTAGAACCATACCTTGATGCCTCGGTCTCTAGTGACTACTTTCATCATAGACGGATACATCATCGCCTTTTTTCACACAAATAAAAGGATCTTGAGGTACAGTGTTTTCGATGACCGTAGCCTTCATCAAATTATTCATGAACAAATCATGTTCAATCATAGTCTCACATCTATGATTATTAGCAGTACAATGTTTTCGTGATTGGTTCACTCATTTCGCATAGACTCAACTTCCTTCCTCTATTAGCTTTGATTCTTTTCTAAGTTCAATCAACTCCTCTTCACCGTGACCGAGATAGTCAATTGATTTATCCAAGCATAGCCACTATTATTGTCACTATCAAAGTCAATATCACAATCAACATTTGTTTCATCATCTCTAACCTTCCTTTTGCCCTTATCAACACTTACATTCTCGGTATCATCACCCTCTACACTAGTCCTAGTATCATCACCCTCACACTAGTCCTAGTATCATCACCTCTACAGGCCTCCTCAATCTTACCGTACTACTGGATCTTGCAACTACACTTCATGTGCAACTTGTTGCTGCTGCTCTTGAGGTTGTTCTTGAGTTTGATCTTATTTTACTTGCATGTTTTCAACTGCACTAGTCCTTGTATGATCACCCTTTGTTTCGTTAACCTTCCCTTTGCCCTTATCAACATTTACATACTGAACTTCCATCTCAGCCCAATTAACCAACTCATCTACTAAAAAATCATTGCAATACCTCTTTTGGGGAGGGCCTTTTGCTTTAGAAACAGAGGCATCCATAAAAGTGGTATATGCTTGACCTAAATACTCTGACAGATCCATATCTAAGTGAAGATAAAGATCAAGCCTACCAAACAACTCAGCAACATCAAACATGTATGCTATTTTCTTTTCATTACTTACTCTAACTAAACCTTTGTCTAATTCAAGATTTGGAACTTTGTAATACAAACCTTGAAAGTAGTTACCAACTTTTTCTTCCAAGAATTCAACAAATGGTTCATAAGGCATTCTTGGAGCAGCCATATTAAGAATCACCCCCATCATCATACCTTAAAGGCAAATGGGCAAAATAACCGTCATTGTGTACATCAAATTGGTGCAAATTGGTATCTGGTATCATTCTGTTAGAAAATTGACAAAAATAACAAATTAGGGTTTATAAATATGTTTACACTAATTACTTTGATCAAAACAGAGCATAATCAAAGAAATCAAATAATATATACCTGAAATATCAAAAAACGCATCAAATGTGGCTAATGAGAAACATCAAATGTGGCTACTGTGAGAAATTAGGGTTTGAGATAATCAATTTACGGGTATGTGGTGGATAGAATTGGGGAAAACCGTATTATGTGGAAAAAAATTATTACTCATACCTCCAATTTGCACCAATTGTCACCACAGACCTAAAAGTGACGAAAGTAGAAAAAAAAAAAGGGAAAGGGTAATTAACAGGTGCAATGTCATAAAACTCATGATTTATGGTTACAATAGGAAAATTAAGAAAGTATTTAACTAATTTAGAAAGAAAAAAGTTTGATACTTACAAAAGAAAAAAGTGACAAGTTGGATGTCTTTTTAGACAATTTTTCCTATTTTATACTCCCCTCATCTCAAATTGTCTTTGACAAAAAAAAAAAAAAAAAAAAAAAAGTTAAAAAAAATATATTATCATTACAACTTTACTTTTTTACAAAATAACAGTTTTACTCTTAACTAATTAGTTTATAACTTCTTTAAAATTTGCAATATTAACCTCAAGTGATGGTAATATGATAAACTTGATCTTAAAATTTACTATTTATTTTTAAAAATAGACAATTAATTTAGGACAATCCAAAAATTAAAATATGGACGGTAAATTTGAGAGGGAGGGAGTATCTGCTTTTTTTAGTAAATTGCAAAATTGTCTATGTGGTTTGGTCATGTTGCATGCCTATTTTTTTACTTTTCATTAAAGTGAAATATTTGGAGTGAATATTGTATTAGCCTCAAAGTAAAATGACTAAAATACTCGTGAAGAAAAAATTTAGACCTTGGTTGACTCAGCCGGTTTTATCAGTCAAATTTTGAACCGATCTAATCACCAAAAGTCGGTTTTGAGGGAAAAAAACGGTTGAATGTTGAACTAGAAGCTTGATCAGGTCAATTAAACAACTTATTCTTATTAGCATCATAAATGTCTAATATTGTGTGTTCATCTATTTTTGGAATGGATGTAGAAGTACAAATAAATTTACACTTTGCTTGAAAAATGAAAGCTAAGGGGTGTTTGATTTGTAAAGGTGAGTCATGGGTATTGAAATGAGTTTGTGAGTCTAGCACTTTTAACCAGTTTAAATATGGATTGAGATCCTCTAAAACTGGTTTTAATATGATAGGTTTACTAACTAAATATCCATATGGGAAATGGAAGTCCTAAAAAAAAGAAAGAAGCCAGAATGCTCAAGCTCAATATCATATGGGTTGTGTGTTCTACCTCCATTTCTTTTTCTTTCTTTTTTTAAAAAATGTTACATTCACATATTAACATGGAGAAAACAATTACGTACAAGATGGAAAAAAAATCACAAATCAAGTGACTTTCTTTAGCAAATCTATTGGCATGATGTCTATCTTCCTTGGGACTAAATATAAGCAGTGATATCAAACTAATTGATAACGTGAACCATCATCTATCTGTACATGAATTTGCCCAATGAGAAAGATTTTGAAGCTGCCGCCACTGAAAATGAGACCAACCAAAATTAGTTCTTTAAGGAATATGAAAACGTGTTTACTTGATACAGTAGATCATAATAAACAGTTTACTAAGAAACCTACTAGCAACTTTGCTCGGGAACATCATCTTCAAAGTGCACGAGAGGGTGTGTCTTCAATGAACTTCCTTCACTTCATACCCACAAACGAAACGCTCATTTACAGTAATAGTAACAGTAACAATAATAGTGAATACATCACATCTTTGTCGTAGTGACAAAGTTGATGATAAAACATCAAAACCGAGTTTGGGATAATTTCCATGAAAACCTACGAAGTTGTTAAAGTTTAATGAAAAATATCGCCTAATTTGTTTTAGTTAATTAACGAAGAACTATTATTATGAAATCACATAAAACATTGGTGATGCAATATAACTTTGTAAAAGATATCATTAGGATACGTCATCACCAAAGAGAAGCAAATACATCAGGCTTTAATTTGTTTAGCTTTATTCACTCCCTTTCACTTTATGATGAGGCTAAGAAAGCAAAAGAACCAGCAATGATTATGATTTTGCCTTAAAGTTTTACTGCTAAGCTGTTTATCTATTTCTTTTTCAGTTTATAGAAACCAAAGATATCATTTCGAGAATATCATGTGTTTCTTTCTCTATCTTTTAACTAATTTCCACAATGTGAAAAGCCAAACGTATCGAACAAGTTATTAGATCGTATTTTAAATGTCATATTATAAAGTAAAAAATAAAACTAATCTATTTATTTTACTTACGCGGTTAAGAAAGTTGCAAGTATTTGAATGCAGTCATTTTCCATTTCATGTGACTGTATCGTGTAACGCTTTTTCTATTTTTAGCTGAATGAAATGTTATCTGTAAATAAAACCTGAATCCAATCTGGCTTATTTCCACATAATTGATTGCAATTCATACCTCTACATATCTACCAGAAAATTTTGACTGGTTTGTTGAACCTTCAGATTTGGCCTGCAACTCTGCAAGAGTAACCAATGTGAAAGTGTACCCTTCTTCAGAATAAGTTAATCACCAATGAAAGATATCTAAGGTTTCGTGATTCTTTAAGTACAAAAAACTGGAAATTAGCTCGTGGCCGCTTGTTTGTATGAGTGAGAATCAAAATCTTTTGTCTGAATCACTAGTCTTTGGAAATTAAGTAACTCTTATGCTCTTTTACGAGATTTATATACACACTCCATATGAAAAAACACTAATCCCCAAGCTTTATATCTCATGAGTCAGGCGTTGTGTAAGGTCAAGAAGACGGATTTGATTAACTTGATTAGTCATAGATCGTGTGACTAGGGTTTTAATGAAATTATATTGTCAACTATTTAAACTGTGTTGGCTATATTCCAACTAGACAGGAGTATGTAGCTTAGTGGAGAGACAACTATGTCTGAATTAGATTTTAATGTATTTATCTAGATATGGCAATTTCGACTACTTCGATTTAGGTTATGTTCTATCTCTTAGTTGTCAAATGGGTTAAAGCAAGCACATTAAATTAAAAAGAAACTGATGTAATAATGGGTCCAGCGGATTAAACAAGTTGAAGTCATCCAAAATGTATTATAACTCATAAACCCTTCTAAACTGTTGTATTGAACTACTGAAGGAGCTAGCATCATTATTGTTGCAACACGGTTTTCTAATCATATGCAGCATATTAACTAACTATAAACCTTAATAAAAAGTCTGTTTATGGGCCAACCGGAACTGTTCTGTCTGACCCTTACCAAAAATACATGTTTTGACTCTGCTAGTTTGATACGCAACCCGAATTGCCATTTTCGCCACCTCTACTTGTATTACACTCATGTTGTCACCGACGCTCGTCTAACACCTCAGCACCCACACACAAGCACATCTACGTTCTACTAACCGTTCCATTTTTGTGAATCTTATTACAGTTTCTTGTAGACTAAGTAAAAATCCCACAATCCTATCAACATTATAAACATGACTGATTGACTGCAAAAGAGCTTATTAAACTAAGCCTAGGATACATAGAGGGACCACCAGCTACTAAATGCTTATCCAAATACCTTTAATTTTAAGGCTTAACACCTACATGCAAGTAAGGTACTTGATCCAATATTTAACTTTGAAATATTCCCTATCTTTTCATCACTATATATTGCCTACATATGGCGTAATCGGAAAACCACACCAAACATACCTCCTCTCTCTTTAGTTTTTCAGCTTTGAACAAAAACAGTCCAACAGCATCGCAAAATGCAGCACCACCCACAGCAGCAGCAACTGGTTAAGAAGGAACGGAGAATGTTCACTTCCTCTGATGACAGTGCAATGATGAAGCAGGTTGGCTACCCATTCACCCGATGGTCGAGATATGGATTTGGAGCCTATTCTTCATGTCATTGAAGAAACACTCCGTCATGCTATTCCTGCAAGCCTAGAGGGTGTCATTGATGTATGTACAATTCTATATGTGTAACATGCTTATGTATTTTGTAAATGTGACAATTTTGACCCACTTATTATTATATGGGTCGATTTGGGTTATGGTTAACCCAAACAGGTTAAAGGTCGCCCAAAGTGTATTTTTATGCATATAACCTCCCGATCACCGTATTTTAAAGCATTAGATATCATTGAACTATAACAGTTTTTGTAATACAAAAAAGTCTTCCGAGTCAAACCCCTATAGCTATTTTGGCCCAAACCCTTCATGATCCATTATCCACCCCACCCATTATGCCACATCTAGTTTTGTGATGCGTACCATGTTTTTTCAGGGGACACATAATGGGCATGTTAATGCATTGGCTGGAGACGAGAAGGCTGCTTTCGCAGGCTTTGATGATGATGATGGAATCCCAGATGGTTTAGCTCATGTGATCCATAAAGTATCTTGCGAGGTTAGTATGCAAAAATCAAAATACAGTTTATCATTATTGTACAAGCTGGTAAAACATACAAACAAAATATAAAATACAAGCACAACATGCAAAGCACTGATTCTTACTTCTGTTGGCAGTTTTCTTGCAAGTGCTCGGGTGGAGCAGATGCTCATGCGTCAACAATAGCAATTCTGAACATGCTTTCAGGTTACACATGGGAAGCCAAAGTGGTGATATCATTAGGGGCGTTTTCGGTCAACGTTGGAGAGTTTTGGCTTGTGGCTCAACTATTTGCCACCAATCCACTTGCTAAATCAGTAGCGCTGCTCAAACAATTGCCAAACATTATAGAACATTACAAATTACTTGAACCTCGGTTTGATGCTTTCAATGTCCTCATTAAGGCTATGTTAGAAGTGACCAAGTGCATCATTGCATTCAAGAACCTACCTCACCAATATATTCAGGATGACACACCACCCAAGTCCACAGCATTGACTCATATTCCCACTGCAGTTTACTGGTGCATAAAAAGTATGGTGGCTTGCGCCACTCAGCTAACCAGCCTTTTAGGCATGAATTACGAGTAAGTTTTCTTAATTATTTCTTCTTTGGAATGGAGAACAAGCTCGTTTTCGACTATACAAAGTTACAAATCGTTACCCAACCCCTGAAACATCTTGACACCTTTATTTTTCGTCATAAATTTGAGCAAGACTTAGTTATATGCTAAATGTAGGTACATGACAGCCACCTCGGAGGCATGGGAACTTTCGAGCTTGGCTCATAAGGTTCAAAACATTCATGAGCACCTTAAAGGACTCCTCCTCCTTTGCTATCAAAACATAGGCAAGTCTTCAAAATTTTGTAGTTTCAATGATCCTAACAGATCTCAGATAAAGTGTTAATGTTTATACATGATGTTGCTGCAGAGGAGAAGCAACATGATGAATATTTTCTCATGCTCGTGCGAATCTTTGAAGTGGCTCACATAGACAACTTGAAGATTATCAAGGCTTTGTTCTGTGCCAAGGATGATATCCATCCACTTCTTGATGGCTCGTCAAAAACAAGGGTTAATATTTAAATGCCTTGGACCTTTTTTTGTGATCTTAAATTTACTTACCATTAACTTATCAATCGATTTAATTATTTTATCACGATTATAACAGGTTAACGTGGACGTGCTAAGGAAAAAGACTGTATTGCTGCTTATATCAGACCTTGATATCTCCCATGAAGAGGTTCTAGTTCTCACTCAGATCTACAAAGAATCAAGAATTCAGCCAGATATTCACTATGAGGTCGTCTGGGTACCTGTTGTGGACCATCTGATGACGTGGAACGATTCGCATCAACACAAGCTCGAGCAGCTTCAATCAATGATGACATGGCATATGCTGCAACACCCTACGTTGCTAGAACCAGCAGTAATCAAGTACATCAAGCAAGTGTGGCACTTTGAAAAGAAGCCGATTTTAGTAGTGTTAGATCCGCAGGGCAGAGTAACATCACCAAATGCACTCCATATGGTTTGGATTTGGCGAAATATCGCTTACCCTTTCACCAGCATAAAAGAGGATGCTTTATGGAAGGAAGAAAGTTGGACACTTGAGTTATTGGTTGACAGCATTGATCGATATATATCACGATGGGTAAATTACGCCACTTAGTAAATAATTAACTTTACTTAATGATAGTAACTATATTAACTAATTTGTTCTCGATTATGTGCATTGCTAGATTGCTGAAGGGAAATACATATGTTTGTATGGAGGAGATGACCTAAATTGGATCAGAAATTTTACAAAAGTAGCAACAGAACTTGCCCACCACATAGGAATCCAACTGGAAATGGTTTACGTGGGAAAGAGTGGAACTAAAGAAAGAATAAGAAAAATAAGTGCAACAATTAGTGAGGAGAAACTAAGCCACACTTGGCCGGATCCCACTTCAGTTTGGTACTATTGGACCCGTCTTGAGAGCATGCTATACTCAAAAATGCAACACGGGAACAGCTACGAAAATGACCCAATTATGAAGGAGGTGATGACCATGATGAGCTTTGATGGGAGTGACCAAGGGTGGGCATTGATATGCAAGGGATCAAGTGAGATGGCAAGGGCCAAGGCTGATTTGGCATTGGTGAGCTTACAAGAGTTTGAGAACTGGGAACCAGATGCACAGCAGATCGGTTTTGTTCCGGCGTTAAGAGCATACTTGGCAAAATTGCACACACCTCAGCATTGCAATCGACTTATACTTCCTGGGATCAGTGGTGGGATTCCTGAGGTGGTGGTGTGCTCGGAATGTGGTCGAACAATGGAGAAATTCTTCATGTTTCGTTGTTGCACTGATTAAGGGGAATGATCATTGTGTTTCAGTTGAGTATCTGATTATGTTTGTTAGCTGTTTCATTATTAGGACCAGTAAGGAGGTGCTATTAGAAGTGTGATACTGGTTCTTAGTTCTTTTCATATGTTATCAACAGTGTGCTATTCTTATTTGTTATACTTTCAATTTCAATATACATCTCAGCTTATTTTCCATTTATTTATTTTGAAGAACCGAAATTAACTTACAAGTATACGACAAAAGATGTAATATCAAGTGATCAAATAATCGATCAAAACTTTTCATTGCTATCACAATTGATGTAACTCATATATAACTTCAGTGAACTGATTTCTAGTAAACAACTTCTCATTCACAAACCGTTAAAGGAACAAATATTGCAGTCATGGTAATATGCCTAATTCCTCTACCTCCTACAGTACCTCAAAAATCTAACAGTAACTGAGGAAGTATCCTTTCCAGATGTGTCGCTTCAATCTTGCTCCCGCCTTCCGCTTCAGCAATAGTCGCAGCTCGTTGGACTGCTTCTGAATTGACATAAACTTAGCTTCGTTAAATACACAGCAAACATACATCCATCCTAATAAAACACTGTGCATAGGCAGTTTTCTTTCTACTGATAATCACTACAAGCTACCTGTAACAAAGAGCCTAAGTAGTTCACAACTCAGCTTCAGAGCATTTGAATTAGCTGCACCAACAAAACATCATTATAAAAACCGCAGAAATTACAGAAACAAAAGCGGCAAACTAGCCAAAGCTAAACAACAACATCCAAGCAAATGAAATGTTAGTTACTTAGTTAAAGATTATCCTAATGTTGCTGATGTTAAAATTCGCATTATCCTAACTTTGCATTCTCTTGCTGACACTCAGCATACTTATGAATTCGTGAATTGTTAAATTGATTTAGGTTGTTATTTCAGTTAGTAAGGAGCCTAATATGCGCTATAACTACAAGACCTGATCTCGATTGTATGCATTAAAAACAATACACACAGTAGGTTATATTTCTCTTTTGTATCATACAGTTTAAAAAGGCGACAAGTCAATAAGAGTCTACTATTAGAACACGTTACAATTTACAAATACGTCGAGATAAATCATTTTTAACCTAGAACATCAACTTTTTCTCAAAACTCAAAAACTTAAAACAAAAACTATTACTACGTAATCAGACGTCAAACACAAGTCCATTCTCACAACTATATAATGAATTCAACTCGACAACGTGCCTTACCAGACGTCGGCCGGTTTCTCTTTGACGTTCCAGCTCGTTCCTGCACCGCACAATCACAAACACTCAAAACCTAATTTACACAAACTAACTTACACAAACTAACTAACTCTACGAATCTACATTTAACCTAAACAGATTACAAGTTTTTGCACAAATTAACAAACCTAACGATATCGAAAACTAATTTATAAATAATAAAATGCGTTTTACAGAAATTACCTCTGGTTTAGAATATTCACCGTCTTCATTCTTCTCACGCTCTGTAAAAAAATGTAATTCACTTCAGTAAAAAAATAAATAAAAATTAACTGTGTGTGTGAAATAGCTAACCGATTGCTTTCTTGGTCCAGATCATTTTGAAAATAGCGTAAACCAAATCCTGTTGAAATTAAATCAAAATTAATTAGTTATAATTTGTTGAAGATTGATTGATGGAGATGTGAAGTTAGTTAGGGTTGTGCTACCTGATCAAAGCTGTTGTTGTTCTCCATTGTTTGCTGCTACTGAAGGATTTGAATGAATAAAGATGAAATGATTTTGGGTATTTAAAGCAAGGTAGAAATGGTTGTGGGTTATGTTGGTTTTAATTTGAGTAAGGGACATCAAGGGGTGGTGGCGCAGTTGGCTAGCGCGTAGGTCTCATAGCAATAAGAGTAATCCTGAGGTCGAGAGTTCGAGCCTCTCTCACCCCATTACCTTTTTGCCTTTCTTTTTTGAATTTTTTTGTAACACTAATAATCCGAAAGAAAATATTACATGTTTCATCCCTGTGATTTACGCAAAAAACACCCATCATCCCTATTCAATTTTAATTACACTATTGATATCTAATTTCAAATTAATTGCATCGACGCTACCTATCTTTAAAAATATGAATCAATTGTTTAATAATCTATAACTTATTACGCGGATAGTCCCTATAAATTTTTGAAAAATAAGGATTGTTTATATTAAAATCGAATATGGACAACGAGTGTGATTTTGAGTAAACCAGAAGGATGATAAAACTACATATAGCACCCCCACCCTTGCCTCATGGCTTTTCTTTGGCGACCATCTGAAAACTTTCTAAGGGTTCATGTAATATACCCGCAATTAGTCTCAAAACACAATGTGGTGGGTGTTATCTTACGATCCTACCATAACATCTTTCTAGGTCACACATCTAATGTAGGATTTGTTGGTTTTATGGACAATAATTAATAGACGTGTGTTATGATCGAACTCGAGACCACGGGATTGCACACTTTGCGTATGAGAATTAAAGTTAATAATTAAATGTAATAGTTATATTTATTTATTAATTAAACGAAATAACATAACGGACGTTAAGTAATTAAGTGTAATGGACTAACGGTCGTTAAATGTAATTGGAAAGGACTAGAATGCAAATCAATATTTGGAAGGTTTCAGAATCCCTTGTGGGATACTCCATATGATCGGCCACAAGGAAACCCAACCCATATCCAACTCAACTTGTTCTCCTAGTTTTGCTAAGTATATATAAAAGGTTAGGGGTCTTGTGTTTTGCATCTCTTGTACTCATAACCTAAAACCAAAAGGTGTTTGTGTGTTTTTGTGTTTGAAACCAATCGTACAACCCTTATGGGTGTCGATCATTATCTTTTCCCAAAACATAGTTATTTTGTTTAATTAAAACTAGCATTACTTTAATTTGTTATAAATGCGTGTATTCTGGCGCGACAATCAATCACTATTGATTGTATCTTGGTTGAATTACAAAAGCGGTGAGGGTAATTCATATAATCCTATAAACCCTAATTGGGTTCATCTCAATGCTAGTTTTGTGGATTTGATTCTTGTTCGTTAGAATCGAGAAATCACGTATATTTTCTTATGTTAATTAATTATTCGTTAATAAATCATATACGCTTCCGCTTGATTACTTTGATGTTTTGTGATTATTTATTTGATTGTCATGTTATATAATTCCAATAGTGGGATCAGAGCCATTGGTTTTTAATGAGTAATTAATTACATAAACGCGTAATAAAACAAATACTTGTATGTTGTTTGATATGTTAATCTAGGGTTTATGTTTATTATTGTTTGGTCGATTTTTTTTAAGAATTGGGGCGTACCCCTAACTTTTTAGTCGACACATGTATAAATTAATTTTAGGGTTTTGAAAATTGTTTGCTAACCTTATTGAAACCTACAATTAATATATTAGTTACGTGATTAATTCATGAATAATTTGTTATGTGTCATGGAATTTTTTTTAATATACGATCTTGTGACTTATTTGTATAATTGTTATGATATCCATGATTATACATGCATGTTAGTCATGGATAAGTTGCTTTGATAATTGTTTAATTGTTGAGACATATTTAATTACGATAAATCTTGAATGGGGGACTAATTGTATATATTAATGAATCAATTCGTGCAATTTGGTATATTATTAATTATGGGTTTACACAATCGATTCGTCGATGTATGTGGCTCACTCTCAATTGAGAGGTGAAAGCCCTAATTAATATATACATTAATTAACCTAGACATTGATTATTAATAGAGTTTTATCGAATAAGTTGCATATGGCTACTTGTTTACACGTATAAATTGTTTATTATGTGCATTGTTTTTTAGTAGTTTATTTTTATTTGTTACTTGTTTGTTTATTATGTTAGACGGTTTTAAGCAAAGGGTAATTTTGAATAGAAAATAATACGGACTAAACAATGGCGAAATTTGATTTGTTTTGTAAGAGTTAACTTTTCAATAGTTTAATTGATTGGTGACTTTGGTACAAATGGTCCGAACTACCACCCACTAGAATGAACTATAAAGGGGTTAATAAAGAAGCGCATGCAAATCGCCGAAAGGATGTCTTAGGTTATGCTTTGCGCTTACGGTCCTCGCCTGTGTAAGTTCGAATGGAGCTACTTAGTAAGCCATAAAATGTGCAAACTCATCTTAAGCGAATTAGTTTTAATTCCATGCGCCACTTCGTGGTAATTACGAAACACTAAGTGTTTACACTTATGCAAAAAGTACGGTATAATGGACGATAATTAACACTAAATTCCTTGATTGGTGAACCCAATACCTCAATCAAAACTTTGATAATTTGATCTTTATGAATTGGTAATAAAAAGTTTTTTATTAAATTTATGCTACAAAATGAATGCATGACATCTTTGTACATATTTGATTTGACCACATAAAATCAAAACTAGTACCCTTTATAAATTAAGTTATATGTCATCTAATTAAAAGGAACACTTGAAGTTGCAATTTATGTCATGAGAGTACTTGGCTAGATTGTGATGGAGAGGTAAATCTCTATGTAAAGTGAGACCTTACATGGACATATTTGCAGTTCTTTAAGTTAGACGCTTAAGTTGAGTAGGAAGTGAGACTTGGACTCAATGGCATAAGATGGGATGAAACATGTTTATATTTGCAATAGCGTTGGAAAATATAAATCCCATAATGATCTAGGAGTTGGAAATTGTTTGCCAATTAATGTTCGATGATTACCTTATTATGTGCTTTAGTTACTAGCGGATCAATGATGTAATGGAACTATGATAATTTGGATCCTAGTTTCGAGAAAATTCTATGGTTATATGAATATTACCTGGGTATTTTATTTTCTTGAAAAGTTTAATTATCGAAAATACTAAAATTGAATTTTGCTAATTCTTTAAATGTATTAATGCAACATTAAACCGTAAGCGTATGTTATTCTGTATTGGTAAATTGATCTACACTGTAAGGGTTTTTAGTAGAGTCAACCTTACTAAAAGAATAAACCTAGTCCTCTTTTCATAAGAAAGAGTGAGATTCAATCCTATTCTTTTCATGAATGAAGAAGGTATGATAGGACAATTAGAATTGTCTAAATTCTAAATACATAACTCGTAAGCAAATTTTAATAGTTAAGAAAATTGCATATGTTCCAGTTATTAAATTAGAAGCTAGACTAATTCTTGAATAATTGGTAAAAGACAAACTAGCATATTTTATCTAGTTGTTTTGTTTTGACCATTTAAAAGTACTACTTACAATTGTTGGAATAGTAGAACTATTAAGAAAGAAATTGCGTGCCCAATTTTTCAAGTTAATAGCATTGATGGATAGTTCATCATCTACATAGTAGAATACACTCTTTAAGTACATAAGTAATTGTTATGTATGAACTTTCTCAAAAGTGTAGGGAAGTAAATAGAACACTATTTTCTTTCATTGGTTAATGAAACACTTGCAATGTTGTCAAATCCAGATTGGGAGTATTTTGTTCTTATTCTTTGAATAAGGAGTTAATGTAATGATCTCTAATTGATTGGGAGTTACAAGCTTTGTCATTTGGTAATAATACAGTTATCTCTAGAATGTCTTAAGATAATTACTTTCCACTTGTAGACACTTATGTTTTCAAGGATAGTCATGTACGTTTCCTTATTAGACAATGAAGTGGTTCTACATCTACTAGTTATGCTAATATCAATGACACAATCATATTAGTTACATAAACAAACATATGTCGTGTTGTTTATACGCTACATGATATTGTTCCATGCACAGTGGGAGAAATCTATATTGTGTGCAAGGTACAACATATAGGTATATGATTTAATGGATTCTCTTGATGCATGAGGTAAGAGACTAACATTCTAATATAACTTGTACATATCTAATTCAAGAAACACTTGGTGTTGCAATTTACGTCATGTCAGAACTTGGCGAGATTGCAACAACAAAGTAAATCTCTATGTGAAGTCAGACCTTGCATGGACATATTTGCAGTTTCTAAAATTAGACAAGTATTTAGAATATGTGTCAAGATGATAGATATAAGACCACTTCAAATTAAATATTTATGTATTATTAGAATGACATAAATAAATGAAGTAATCTAATACTACTTTAATTTGTATATTTATGAATTTTTGGAATGGCATAAATAAATGAATAAATAATGTAGTCCTACATTATTGTGAAGTAAATAAAATAACTTGAAATTACTATTGAAACCAAGAGTTGTGTTCATAATTACTTTAGTTAAACATGTTTATGATTCATTGTAAAGACATAAACATAAAGTCTTTTAAGACTTATAATAAAGTAAGACGTTAACTTGTTAGTATGTTTTTAATTAAGACATATACGAGAAGACATTGAGTTTATCAATGATTTATAACGTTTAATGGGATTATAACATTTTATGTTTTCTTGATGAAACATGGATATGAAGTGACTTGGTTAAAAGATACTTGTGTTATAAAGCATGCAATTGGCTTGGAAAGTCTATTATATCATTAAGTTGACTTAGTTGGTAAATAGGTAAGCCAAAAGGAATATGTTTATCTTATATATTGTTAGATTGTCTTACAATATTAATTCTAATGAATACCACAAGTTGATGGCATGTTCAGTTAGGAGAATCAAACTCGATTTGATTTGTTTGATTCAAGATAACCATAACTTCTTTCTTAAAAAGTAACAAGGTTTGAAAATTGAGTATGGATTGAATATACTCAATATGACTCCAACCTAGAAGATTAATAAAACACCATTTTATTATGGAATGTGATGAATCACATTAAGTTTTAAAATTGAAGATTCTGAATTTGTTAAACTACTTATGAATAGGATATTAACAAACTAAAGTCTGGAATCATCAATGTGTATTTGTAATGTCCCAAAAAGAGAACAATGAAGTTTTGCTCTAATTGCTAAGTATATATAGATAGTCTATATATTACAAAAGGCAAGTGAGAGTTTTTCTATCTTGAAAGATAAAATTACAAGATACATAATCTTCTAAAACACACTAGTAAATATCATGATGAGGTTAGACATGTAAATGATAGACCTCAAGATGATGGAATTTTCATTCATAAATCTGCAAGGATATCTCAGATATTTGACTTATATGCTGAGAAATACGAGTTACAGGATTATTGTAAACATGATAATCATTATGATGGATTACCAAATATTGAATTGGGTAAATAACTCATACTATGAATGTTAAAGATGTTGTCCATAAAAATAATCAATTTTGGAAATTTGGTTTATCTTCATAGTTAGACTAGAGAATGGAAATGAGTTTCTTCAAAGAGATGAAAAACCCTAGTGGTTTGAATTTCTATGTAGAAATCATATGGACAATATTGTACACATATTTAATGCATGTTTCATGACAAGATTATTAATCATACTTAAGAAATTAATTATGATTGAATATTCTTTACTAGACACATTAAATATATAAAGATGATAATTGTCATACTTATTTTCATTAATATGAAATATGACAATGGAATATCAAAATACTTTCTTGAAGAAATTACTTGAGCGAGGACGGTAAGTAATAGAAAGGTTTTTTGAATTCATATAATCTTTGGAAGTGTACGAAGTGCAATAATTCATGAATGGATAAATGCATGCATCTATGAAATTATTCTTATGTTTAATTATTAAATCCTAATTTTGATTTATAATTGAAATAAGATAAATTTTAAGTGTTCCTGAAAGCTAGTGGGAGTATTATGTTAAGTTTTTTAAATCTTATATGTTGTATAACATATAGGAAGTAACATTCCTTGTAAGCTAAATGTTAAGTCTTAGATTGGAATGAAACTTCACTTGTAAGATTTAAGAATTAAAACATACAACCTTGGAATATATGTGCAGTAAAATAAATGATTCTAATAAAACATGATATATCATTTGGGAAATGGATAAATATCTTTTGACGAGATAGAACATAAATGAAATCTAAGTCTGACTTGTAGATTCATCATGTACATCATGAAGTATATTCAAATTGTTGTATCATTCTTGAATGATAGATGATTTGACAACACTGATATCTAACTAAAAGTTATTAGATAACTTGTGTAATGAATATTCTAAAAGAATTACATCCTCAACCTGGAATTGCTCCTAGATTCTATGGATGAACAATATGTCAAATGTTGTGCAAATTGTCATCAGCTTTAAACTTGAAAGTTAGGAAAGCATCAAACATTACACAATAAAATATTAAAGTTTACGGAGTTTTAATGAACACATTGTTGTTTGTATACAATGATGTTGGTTTAATTAAGATGACATTCAATACTAGTCATGGTAGGATTTCATCCTTGTTAAATGTGAACTAGTTGTGCTACTAAGAGCACAATTGCATTATACATTAAAAGAATAAGAATACTTTAAACTTTAAAATGTTTGAAAGTTTAAATTATCATAAATTGGTGATAGAGGATGTCACACACTTTATGAATTATTATGTGGATTGGTGATTGCACACATACAAGGACTTCATTAATTGAATTCTTGAAATAAGTATTCTAAAAATTACGATAGATCAAGTTGGTTGATTTATGTCTTGTCAACAAGTATGATTGTCATTACTTGAAGCATAATTCATCAACTGGAATTTTCATGCTTTGATCAATTTAGTATTTGGATAAGGGATGTTAAACAATTGTTATAATAAATCAAATACTTGGTATGTTTGATTTTATAATATATTGTATCATATATTTGCATGTTTAATCCGTGAATAAATTTATTCTAAATCGTCCGTTGTCAATTAATGATATGGGAGTATCATTAAATTAAGAAAAATCTGAGAGATATGGTAGAATATACTTGAAAGTATATTGATGAGAATGCATACCAATTTCAGATGATATTCAATGAATTGAATATAGGACTTATCCCAACTACATAATTTACTTTGTAGATATTGTTATAAGTAAATTATGAATAGTTATCCTCGGACTTTAGATACCGTGATAAGTGTCATGAATGTAGTGCACTTCGTGGAACAACTTAACGCTATCGTGGCTGGTAGTCATAAGGGTTGTTTCCTAAAGTGTTGCAAAGTTCATGGGTTATTCTTGTAATCGATATATAATTTGTTCATTCAAATTTATTTGGAGTTTAATCTTCTTTGGGCCCCGTAGGGTTGACAAGATGTTTGCGTGCCACGCCCAAAGTTCTCCCGAATATGTTCGGAAGATTTGGTAATCTTGCTCAATCACTTATAACGGAAATGAATAGTTGGATAAAAATGACTTAATTCCATATCTTTATTTAACATGGTATTAGAAACAAATGATAATAATAATGAGAAATCATTAAAAGGTTTTCCGTGATCCTTGCTCGAGTTGTACTAGAGGCATCAGTGTTGCTAGACGCTAACTGATGTGATCACTCTATTAAGATATGTCCAAGTGGAGCTGTTGGTTTTATGGACAATAAATTAATAGACGTGTGTTAGGATCGAACTCGAGACCACGAGGATTGCACACTTTATGTATGAGAATTAAAGTTAATAATTAAATGTAATAGTTATATTTATTTATTAATTAAATGAAATAACATAACGGACGCTAAGTAATTAAGTGTAATGGACTAACGGTCGTTAAATGTAATTGGAAAGGACTAGAATGCAAATCAATATTTGGAAGGTTTGGAATCCCTCATGGATACTCCATATGATCGGCCACAAGGAAACCCAACCCATATCCAACTCAACTTGTTCTCCAAGTTTTGCAAGTATATATAGAAAATTTGAGCTCTTGTTTTGCATCTCAGACTCATAACTTAAAACCAAAAGGTGTTTTTGTGTTTGAAACCAATCGTACAACCCTTATGGGTGTCGATCATTATCTTTTCCCAAAACATAATTATTTTGTTTAATTAAAACTAGCATTACTTTAATTTGTTATAAGACGTTACTGACAAGAACGCCAGACAATCACACTATTGATTGTATCTAAACAGTAGAGGTAATTCATATAATCCTATAAACCCTAATTAGGGTTCATCTCAATCATAGTTTTGTGGATTTGATTCTTGTTCATTAGAATCGAGAATGACGATATTCTTTATGTTAATTAATTATTAGTTAATAAATCCTATCTCTGGCTTCGCTGATTACTTTGATGTTTTGTGATTATTTATTTGATTGTCAAGCCTTTCTTGGCGACCCTAATGTAAGATTTGATTTGCCTAGGATATTACACTATATGTCATCATTTGACGAGGGATTATGCGAGTAAATAATATGTAATACATTTACATATCACAAACTGTATTATTTTAAGTTAGATTGTTTTCTGATAACATACTTTTGGTAATAATATCACATATTCTTTCAAATAATGAATAATTGTTTGCTGAATGACCAACACGGCTAAGAGTGTTTTAAATGGTTTTTTTTTAAACAAAATGCTCATCTTGATCCGAATCTTTTTTTTATCTTTATTTGATCTGCCTAATTTGTTAATTGTCCGCCCTCTAGTAGTGAATATTTTCTTTGGACATGTTGGAGCAGAGAATTTTTTTTGTTCTGACAACCTTTGGCACATAAGAAATGTTTGATCAGTGCATTTGTTCAGGTCAATGAGTCACCTTCAAATCATGTTTAATCTATCTAGCTAGTTGAATCCACAAACAAACATATAGTAGTATCATATGTTTGGCTTTTATAAGCACATATATGGAGTAACTCAGTAGTTATAATCATTATATATATAATGTTGCCTTAAGCTAAAAATGAGGATGCTTGGTTGATTGACCCAAACTCGAGTGTGAGGTCAAATTTGCGTTTGACATATGACCCATCTTCTCCAAAGAAATTCACTCTTCAGTACATATATTCTTAAGCAGACAAAATTTTGAAAGTGTGCAAATCAATTCTTTTAAGTCTGTTTATGGGACAACCGGAACTGTTGAGTCTGACCCATACCAGAATTACATTGTTTGACTCTGCTAGTTTGATACCCAACCCGAATTGCCATTTTCGCCATCCCTACTTGTAAGTTGTATTACACTCATGTTGTCACCGCCGCTCATCTAAACCTCAACACCCACACACAAGCACATCTATGTTTCTACAGAACAGTTCCATTTTTGTGAATCTCATTACAGTTTCTTGTAGACTAAGTAAAAATCGCACAATCCTATCAACATTATAAACATGACTGATTGACTACAAAAGAACTTATTAAGCAGACAAAATTTTGAATTACTTGTACCATCTAATTTGCTAATTTGAGGCAAATTCACCACCAACCAGGTGGATTATTGACATATACTAAAAATAGAAAATGGAACAAGATAAAAAGAAGATCAAAGTTAATACTAAAAACAAAAGAAAAAACAAGATAAGTTTTCATATACAAAAGCGGTCCAAATGACCATCAAATAGGTATAGATATCAGTATTTTTGCCATTTTACTTTCAACTTATTACAGCATAACAAGAACAAAAGGTGCGGTTACGAGTTTTCATTATTTGGGTTTATCGGTATCTACATAAAGACCTACACGTGAAAATTGAAGACAAGACGAAAGTGAAAGTTACAAGTCTTTGTTATATAATTTTACTCGATAGAGAAGAAGCTACAGGTTATAGTTAAACTATGTTAGTACCCGCAGACACTTTTGTTACTGTAAGGTCATATGAATAATTCATTTGACAAACATGTTTATGCAACAACATATGTTATAACTAACTTTTTCTAAAAGAAAACACACAAGCCCACATCAGATTCACAGTTGATGTTATGTTATCGAGCCAACGAGCCATACAAAGTCGCACAAGGAATAATCATGAATAAGCTTAACATAAATTAAAACTCTTGTCTGTATTTATTAGTGTATTTCAGCATCTGAATTCTTGTGCTAAACATGATTTTGGTAGATAATCACATTTGTTGTTATGGCCAAACTAAGATTAGGTAAACTTAGTTACATATCCTTTGTGTGGTTCAGAAGATGGCTTGTTTCAATTCGGTTTACAAACATCTTTTAGCATGTTAATCTAACATAATGTGGCATTTATTGTTTTTAGGGAACATGCTTTTGATAAACGATAACTTATCACATCTAATGTTTCTACTATGTCTTTCATATGTTTGTATGTGCATCTAACTATTAATTAGCAGATGTGGTTATCTCGAAGCCTTCTTGACCTCAACAATCTCATTCACTTTCTATCTATTTCATGAAAATAAATGATGGCCACGAATGATAAATTGCAAAAAAGAAGATATATACTTAGAGCATTAGGTATCGTCTCGTTAAAAAAGTGTCTTAGTGAGAAAAAGTGATGTCGCGTAGAGCTTTTCTTCATGACACCAGTTTTGGTTATGACACCAAAACCCATTTCTTAACATAACATCAGTTTCTAGTGCCGTCACGCTTATTTATTTATTTTTTAAATAAAATAATATATAACTAAAAATTAATTTCATTAATAAAGAACATATTACATAAATAATTTTTAGTAAACGAATGCTTGTAAATGCTAGTTACCTAAAAAGTTAAAGGACTAAATTATAAAGACCAAACTATTAAAGTGAAAAAAGTATACGAGTATATTAAAAAGATAATGGTCATAATAATATGGTCTTCTTCTTCTTCGTGTGGTACTTGCAGCAGAAAGAAAATACAAATAACAAACAAACGACCAAAAAAAAAAGCCTTTTGTGTGAGCCGGTGGCTACGACGCCACATCCCACCAACCGAGCTCCGGTGTGGTTCCTGGTGCCATCGACTTGCGTCATCGCTGATGGTTTGGGCCATCAGCCACCGTACCCTGCTCTCTTAGAATAATAGTAATGGCAACCCCAGGGTTTCTGGGTCACTCATGCCACCTCAGTTTCTCTCTCTAAAACCAAACACATGATCAAATACCTGTAGTAAGGCAACCTCGGCCGGAAATATACCCAACAAAAACTAATAAAAGAACACTCTCACACACAAACACATCCATTCCATTCGGTCTCCTGAGTGACCCAACCAAGCAAAAATCAGGAGGAAGCCTTATATTTGGGTCGCAGCAGGGGGAGGAACGCGGCTACTACGAGGACCGACCTTTGCAAAGGTCCGCCTTACATTTTGTCAAACATTGTTGTCTTATTGCTAAGATGATCTTATGATTTATGAGTTCAACGAGTTGGGAATCTTGTTTCGACAATGTTTGTACTGTAGGATTTTTACTATAACATACTTGTTTTTCACCAATACAAATTCTCAAAGTTATAACTTATTAAGTGGTCACGCCAACTTTCATGAAAAGACAAGTTTTACACTTTTACCCATTATAAGTCTGTGTTACAATGATGGTGAGATCAAACTCCGTGAATTAATCTTTCCAAGGAAATTATTATTCATGAAGACTAACATGCTAAAAGTAGCTAAGTATTAACGAAATGAATTAACAAATGTAATAGCATTTTGGTTATGTCACGTCTAAATTGTGTCATTAAGCATTCGTTGTCAATGGGTGGTCCGAGATAACCTAGTTTTAGAAACAGCATAAGTTTAGGCCCAATTCTATGATATGTCTGCCACATGGGTTTCATGTTGTGTCTCAATTCCTCGTAAAAGATAGAGTTTGACAATGTTTGGTTATTTATCCCACTAGCATATATGTCCTCTCGTTTTTATTGCTCTCTTTTTATGTTATTCAATCCCGTACCTTCGTTCAAAAAAAAATCCCGTACCTTTTTGTGGCATTCATATTTTAGGAATTTTTTAAAATGTACATATTTATGTCTCGTTCACAAGCGTTCAATGTGAATTACATTTATCAAAGAAAGGGTGCAAAAGTGAGTATTCTTTATTTAAATTAAGCAAATGTTTAATATAAATTTACAAGTATATATGAACTAAAAATCTTTAAATTTGTTTAGGTTTGACAAAAGTTATTTTTTTTTTTTTTTTTTTTTTTTTTTCTTCCTTCCTTCCTTCCTTATGGTTTTACCGTTAAATATTATAGAGGTGTATATACAAAGAGAGTTGCATTGAAGAATAAACCCTCTCTATAAACTAGCAACATGCACTAATTACATGGTCCAACTCATTGGAGACATGACAACCAAACTAACTGCTTCCTCCATCCCATATTAAGTGTCCACTATGACTTTTTAAAGTCTTTTTCTTTAACTTTGGCTTTAAATATTTTTGTTCGTGTTATATAATATTTGATGCATGATATATGAATGGATTACGTTTTTAATTGTGTTTTCATTTGTATAATTTTTATTAAGTATTATATAACACAATCAAATATATTTAAGGTCAAAGTTGAAGAAAAGAGACTTAAAAAAGTTATAGTGGACACTTAATGTGGGACGGAGGTAGTACAAAATTAACAAAAGCTCTCTTTTTTTCCTATATAAACTTGATGTCTTGATTAACTATTTATTTATTTTATTTTTTTTAAAATAAAGTAATTTGTACCTTAAATTGAGCGGGAGTTATATAAGAAGTAGCTATTAAAAAAAATAATAATAAATAAAAAAAAAAAAAAAAAAAAAAAAAAAACGTTTAGTAACGTAGTTGTAGTAGAATCGTAATGTGTAAAACAACTCATAAATGTTAGTCGCTCCTAAACGCTACTTCATAAAGCGTTAGAAAAGAAGCATTCCGAAAAAGAAAAAAAATAGTTACTTGCTACTTGCCAAACGAGCATTAAACATCACAATGCTCACCGCTCCAAAATGCTCCTAAAGGCTCTGCGCCAACCACACTCATAATCTACTCCGAAATAAATTCTTATGCACCAGCTTCGATGGTCAAGTTAGAGCATCCACTATGGTGGTTTGTGAAAATGTTTATAAAAAGATGAAGAGGTATAAAAATGTTTAAACCATAGTGGAAGTATATTTTAGTTTATTTCTACGTACATAAATAGGTCTAGGATTTTGAAGAGATTCAAAATTTAAGTATTTTGAAATTGTTGAGTGTGTTTTTTGATATGAAAAAGTTTATCAATAGTGAAAATAGGTTTATAATTTGAAAATATATAAATTGATGGAGTTTTATATATACAATTTTTTAATAAGTTCATTATAGTGGATGATTTTATATTATAAAGCAGAAATTCCAAGTAACAAAAAGGATTGATTGAAATGAAAAGTTAAAACATACTTTGCCCTTTGTTTGCATTTCTTGTATAATAAGTATTGAAGTTATCAAAAACAAAAGAAAATTATTATTGACGGTCATGAGAAAGTATTGTATCATTGTATGTGAGACACACTTATAATGGGATGCTCACTCTTCCAGATGACTCATATATAATGTAGTAAATCATTATGCCCATACGGCGTGCTAATTACCACTTTTTATATTTACCTTTATTACATAGAAAAGTTATATTTGATATTTAAATTATAGTTCTACTTTACTACAAGATTTCAAGACCCATCTTAAACATAATATGTATACACATGAAAAATAAGAAAATGTACTTTATAAATAGTTGGATAGATTACTTAATCAGAATGATTCGATATCAATAATTAAGTTTTAATCCAGAACAAAGAATGTCTTATTTGAACAAATATAAAAAGAAACGCTAGAATCAAAAAAAATATATAAAACTTCTTTGATTTATGATGATAAAACCACGATAAATGACATATCTTAAAACCAATGGTACAAAAATCGTGAATCTGGTAGTCGGACGGCCAATCCTTTGTAGCTTGTAATCGATATAGACGGGATTAATCAATATTCAATAATTAATCGGATTAGCATGTTCATCAAGTTTTGGGTATTTCGGCGAGTTTAGGTATTCCTGTTAAGATTTTCTTTTAAAAAACATCTTGTAATAGCAATATAAGTGCTAAAACTAGTTTTGAGTATTTCCGGCAAAATTTGCATGTTTTGGGCAAGTTTGACCATCGCTGACAGGCGTTGACCACGATTGACCGATTTACTTAAATGGTTAATAGCCTAATAGCTCTTAGACGACGATTAATCGGCATTGTAAACCTTTCTTCAATACTGTTTAAAACAATAAATTGATCATCAGTAAACTTGGTATACATTAAATTCCATAAAGGACATTGGGTATGTTTGGCAAAATAGATTGTCTTTGGTCACATTCTTTGATCTTTGGTCTTAACATTGTCTTTATTCTTGAAAAAATTATAAAAAGATTATTTTATAAAATTACGTAAGTAAGCTTTTATTTTCGTAGATTATGGAAGATTATTTTTCTTATAATCTTTATAAGTTATGTTCTTGAAACAAGGATTATTTTTAAGTAGATTTTATTTTTGAAAAATAAGATAATCTCTTCATAATCTCTTCACAAACATACCATTATCCTATATACTAAAAGGCGGGAAGTGAGTTTTGCAAATTCACGATTTAATGCAAACTTTGACAACTTGGCGGCCTCGAGGTTCAAGTGCCACTGCAAAGTAAGTCCTTTAACATTAAATGCAAAGTTTCAGAACTTAGCAAAAACAATCCTCGAGGTTTAAGTGTCGTTGCAAAGTAAGTCCTTAAGAATCCCACGATCGCGCGGTTTCCAACACTCGTTTAAAACTAAAAAAAATTGTTTTTGCATGGAATGAAGATCTTGTTTGTTTTGTTATTCATCATTTGGTACCCGACATATAAAAGACCAAATTATTATAAATATTAAGAAAGTACAAATAAAACCATCTTATAAAATATTCTATAAATGAATAATATAATGGAAACTAACAAATAACAAGAAGATGATAAAATACCTCAGAGCTTTTGTCTGACGTTATATGAGTGTATTTACTAGTTAACTATTTATCAATCAAAATATTGCTAGTTTTAAGCAGATTTTTGATAACGTGTGAGTTACATATATGTTTCAAGAGAATTACATGTTTTTAGATACTTTTTGTTTGATTAATTTAATAAAAACAAGTTTATGAAGAACCAGTACAAAATAAAGACAAACAAAACTATATAAGGACCAAGAATACAAACTCAAAACAAATAAATTACGATAAATAGAACTACTCAACCAACCAACCAAAAAAAAAAAAAAAAAACTCACTAAGCATAATCACAATTAGTGGTAGCAAAGAGTGGTTCGGTTTCCCAACCGGTTGAGGACCAGTGAAGACCGGTTGTCCTAATCGTGGGGTGGTCGGTTGTGTTCGGTTGAGAGGATCAAAGGGAAGAACTAGTTTGTCTACCCGACCGAGTTCAAAGCATCAAATGTGACAAAAATCCAACCGCTTTGATTAAAAAAAATTCGGGGCCACGTGTTGATCAGGTTCCACTGATAACATGGAAAAAGAGAATACCAAGTTTAATGAACATGGAAAGAATACAAACTTTGTTTTCAAGTAGTTCAAAGCATGTTGGTTAAAGAGTATCGAGTTTAATGAACACCACTAATTTTATGCCTAACAAAGAGATTGAGACACTTGGCTAGATCAATGGTAGATATGAAAAAGAAGATTTAGTGGAATCCATGTGTCAAACAATGAGTTGTTTAGGCATATTTTTAGGCATATGACTTATGCATAAGAATCATTTTCCAAAAAAAAAATACAAACTTTACATGCCCATCCGCATCCATGAGTATGTTTTCGGGTTTAAGATCTCTATGCACGATCCTCTCGGTGAAGATGTGAAACAATGAACACAATCTCGTAGTTAAACCCTTGCACGATCCTCGTCGTCAAGAATTAGAAAACATAACCATACATCATTATAAAGCGATCGTCGTCGGTAGGAACACCAAACAGAGAAAGGCAAATAAAAGCCAACATATAAAGGTATGAAGTAGTTCTACAAGGCTACAAGCTACATAATCCATTAGAAACTAAAATATCATACTTTAGTTGATCTCTATATAACCATGACTTAACATTAAGTAATGAACATGATTTACTTGTTTAAAAAGGTTGGAATCCATTCTACTAGTATCCGATGTAACATACTATAACAACCAATCGTCCTTACATAAAAGAAATATTAGACTTGCAATTAATCTACATTACATCATGATGTGATATTACTTTTATTTATGCAAGTAATCTTTTAGACACGGATGGATTTATTTTCTAGATTGATATTGTTTGTTTGTATTCAACACTGTTTTAATGGCGCATACAAGTTGCAAATTTAATTCACATTAATATCCATGTGAATGTAAAGCTAAAATGGCTAGTAGTCATTTGTTAAATTAAAAAAAATCCTCTATAATTACTTTGAAAAATCCCAACCTCATTGGCTAGGCGTTATGAATTCTTTTTACTCACTTTTACGACATATAAGTCAACAAAATGACACTTCAAACAAAGTCAATTTACGTAGATTAGTTTTGTGCTTATGTTAAAATTTAGAAGTTAGTTTCTTTCTAGCGCATAAACAATTACACATCTTGCTTCCTTTTTAACCTAAAAGACATCTCATGGTAATAGAATTATGGTTCTACTTTCTCTTTTACTTAACTTGAGAGGTTTCTTTTCAAGTTTTTGTGTCATATTGAAAATTTGAAATCGTGTTTCAGAAATAAAATACATATTCTATTTTGCCATAGGACCCTTTATCATGGTTGTTAAAATCTCGATCACGATCTTAAAATCTTACGATTTTACGATATCTAAAGAAAATGATCTGAATCTTACGTATGATCTTATGAGTTTAAGATTTTCTGATCCCGATCTTAACCATAGGATCTTAAGATCTAATTCGTTCCGATCTTACTTTTGTCGAACCACAAAATAAAAACTATAAAGTTATGGATTATATTTCATAAAATTTTAAAGACAACATGTTCTCATCTTATTAAACATTCCATTTTAATTATTTAAGGCAACATTTTCATGAAACATTAACAATAATATTATGTTTATAATATATAATAATTTGATTTAAATAATATTACAAAGATTATTAAGAAAATAATAAATTATAACATGATTTTAGGATCCCGATTCGATCTTACGATTTCGATCTTACGATTTCGATCTTGCAAAAACAAAAACGATTCTAAGTAAAATCGCGATCTTGAAAACCTTGCTTTAAACCGCAACAAATCTATGTTGTGATAAATTTCTATTATGCATTTTCAAAATGTGACGAAATGATAAATTTGTTTGGATTTAAACATAACCATGTGCATAGCATATTATATATTTAACTTTCCAAATTAAAAGGAAAGCTATATCGCGGCCAAAAAATAATGTACGGAGCAAGGAGAATTATTAACCGCTAAATCATAGCCACCTTCGTTTAAAAATTAATTTCACTTTTGAACTTATATATTCATTTTCTGAACTTAACTTACTTATATATTCATTCTTCATCAACTTTTGTACTTACTAGGTGTTAAAATATTACTAGAGTGTAAATAAATTTAAATCTCGTTTGATTGGGGTGTATGGGTATAAGTCTTTTACTTTAAAAATTATTAGCGCCCGTTTGGTTGGATGTATGAGTATGTGTCTATGGCTTTGAAAGTCATTAATATTGTTTGGTTGGTTATAAGGCCCACAACAATGGAATGAGGATACCCAAATGTGAAAGTTTCTTCATATATTATGTGTGTGGATGGTTTCTTCATACCTTCCGTTATCATTCCACTCTATACAAATACCCATACCCATTTTCATTCATACCGACTAACCAAACGCACCCTTAATGTTCTTTGGTTGGTTATGGGGCCCACCACAATATATTGACGATACCCAAATGTGAAGGTTTTCTCATATCTTATGTGTGTGTGGTTTCATCATATCCTCTATTACCATTCCACCCTATATCCACACTCATACCCAATGTGATTCATAGCAACAAACCAAACGCACCCTTAGATTTACATTAGGGGCAAATCGCATAAAAAGTCTTAATTTTATGTCCAATTTCAATTAAAGTCTTATTCTTTTTTTTTTTCTCAATTTAAGGTACCGACTTTTTTTTGGCCGATTTGGGTTTTTCTAACTTCGTTAATTATTTCGTTAGTAAATTACATGTTTGGTCCTTGAGTTTGTCTGAGGCATTTCATGTTTGGTCTATTTTCATCCATTTTCATACGCTTTGCAAACGCCGTTCCCGCATTTTACACGTTTCATCCGTTTTGTCTGTTTTTGCGTTTTTTCTGCATTTTGCACGTTTTAAATCTTTTTACGTTTTCGTCTGTTTTGCACGTTTCCACCACAACCAACCACCACCACCACCACCCAACACCACCAATCACCACAAAAAAATTATTTTTTTATCTTTTTCAAAATTTTAAATATTTTGAATAAAATATAAAAAAATTGAAAATTTTCGAAATAAATTTTTTTCAAAATTTTTTTTCTAAACATTCTTTTTCAAATTTTTTCAAAAAATATTTGAAAAAGTTATTTTGAAAAAATTTGGAAAAAAAATATTTCAAAAGTTTTTGAAAAAATTTGGGAAAAAATATTTCAAAAATTTTTTGAAAAAATTTGAAAAAAATATTGAAATTTTTTTTTGAAAAAATATTTCAAAATTTTTTGAAAAAATTTGGAAAAAAATATTTCGATAAAGTTTTTGAAAAAATTTGGAAAAAATATTTCAAAAAATGGACTAAAAGTGTAAAAATGGACTAAACGTAAAACGGACGAAAATGTGCAAAACGGATGAAACATGCAAAAACAGTTAACGGACCAAACATGAAATTCATATACAAACTCAAGGACCAAACATGTAATTTACTAACAAAATAGTTAACGGAAGTTAAAAACCTAAATCGGCCCAAAAAAAAGTCGGGTACCTTAAATTGAGAAAAAAAAAAGAACAATACCTTTAATTGAAATTGGACATAAGATGAATACTTTTTATGCGATTTTCCCTAGATTTACTAGTAACAAGACCCCTACAAGAGATCAAATAGCACGGTCACATCAACGTCAACTCAATTTTTTTTTTTCCTAAATCAAATACAGACCAATGCTCATAGTAAAAGTACCACACTTGTGACCAAACATTTTAGAAAACACATCAATAATAATTAAAACACACTAATTTTTCATTTATTCGAATAAAAATACAAAGTACACTACGAAAATAGAAATAACAAACAATGTGAAATTTTAAAAAGACAATCGTCCTATTTGTTTTTAGCATGCATCCATACAATTTAGTACTGATTTGATCTTATATTTTTTTTCTTCATTTTAAATAAGTCATTATGCATCTCTCAATCTTTCCAAAATTCTTCTTTTAGAAAAATGTCAATTGAAGCTGTTTTTTTGCGAAATGTCTTTGCATTCCGCGTATGCTTTCCTTATATCATCTTTAACTTTGCTTGCATTGTCAAACTGAATAGCTAAGTCGATAATCGTTTGCTGACGAATGCTATCCTCATCAATCTGTTTCTGAACACTAGCTTTGATTTCCTCGATGGTATATGAAAGAGAAAATTTATAAGTTTTGTTAGAGAGAAGTTGTTTTTTTAGTTTGAGAAGTTAAAGTGTGTATATAAAAAAGACTGTAGTTGAAAATGTGTATAAAAATGAATAAATGATATGGTTTTTATGAGAAAAAGTGGGTTTTAATTTTTATTTTTTTCTTATAAACAAAACACCCTCCCAATGTTCAAATACTCTTTAATTGTTTGGTTCACAGATAGATCCCAAAGAATGAAATTCAAGGGGGGATGGGAGGATTCGTCCTATTTGGTCCTCGTAGAGAAGGACGGTATGGAAATTCTAAACCGACCGAACCATTCAATTCCATTATAGCAGTTTTAAATCAATAACTAATTCAAACTACATTGTTATATGTGTATATTTTATGCTCAATAGGATTAAAAACAAAAAGCAAAACATGTCTGAAACCATACTATGAAAAAAGTAAGTTAATTTGAAGTATCAAGTGTAGTGTTACTAGTTATTATGGGAAAATAGAAATTTTATTAAAAACTTTACATAACATATATGTATAAGAGAGAAGAAAGCAACACCGTATTACAAGTGGGTTTCCCGCCAAAAAATTTGCGCTAATAAGGCCCATATTTGCGAGCCTTTTGTATTGCATACGATCTATTTTCGTTGTTCTACATATTGCTTGAAGTTTCTCGAGCTTCACGAACTTTTAAAAATCGGGTGTTACTCATATTTGTGAACCTCCTTCATCTTCCCATCGTGATAAAAAGATCACTTCCAGCCGGTGGTATTTACTTATTTCTAGGTTAGATCCTGGGCATCAATTGAATTGGTTCCAGCCTCAAAGGTTCTTATTTTTCTTTTTTCTTTTTTATTATTTTTTTTTCGAAATATTGATTTTGGGTTTTTTTTGTTTTTGCTTATGACATTCTGAAATCTGTTTAAGGTGGAATTTCTTGGGGTTAGCTTTAATTGTGTTTTATTATGTTGCAGTAATGCGTCTGTGTTGACTTATGGTTTGATTTGCTGTTATGTATAATGGGTATCTGTTGGTTTTAGTGTCTGATGGGTTGTGTCAGTAACAAGAGTTTATGATTTGTGGTTTGGTGGATTTGTGTTAAGTATGTAGGTTGTTTTAGGCTTACTTAAAACTGAATGGACAGTTAAGCGTATAAGCTGTAAAAAATAAGTTTTTTAAATTTCTTATAGGTATTATGATTATCTGATTTGTTTTGGTCAAATTATCGTATTTTGTGATTAGTCGATGTTTGAGATTGTTTATTTGAGTTGCTTAGAAGACGAATATAGCTTATGTGCCACGGAGTGAGTCGTTTGTTTGTGTTGTCGTTTTTGCTGAAAATAATTGACCTGCGTATTTATGAGTATAACAAATGGTTAACGGATCGAATTGGGTAAATCAATATTTTATTTTGATTACCTCTATGACTTGATGTATTGCCACAACCAATAAAAAGGTGTGTAAATTAAAAAAAAAAAACCGCAACACTATGTAACTTATAAAATAGGCTGTGACAATTGTTTAAAGCTTATAAAGCTAATTTTTCTACGTTATATGTACGGGTGAAAACGAGCTGAGCCGAGCCCAAGCCTGCCAGAGCTCGAGCTCGGCTCGTTTCGAGCCTTAAATTTTAAGCTCGAGCTCGGCTCGTGGTAAGTTATATAGGTTCGGGTTCGGCTCGAGCTCGGCTCGTTTATAAGATTTGGCCATAAAAAGTTAAAGCTTGGCTCGAGCTCGGCTCGTAATATATCTTTATTGAGCTCGTTAATAAGCTCGAGCTCGGTTCGTATATATGTTTAATACTTAAAATATCATAATGCCATTTAGGCTCGCGAGCCTACACGAGCTTTGTATGTAAAGCTCGGGCTCGAGCTCGATTAATAAACGAGCTGCAATTTAGGCTCGAACTCGTTTAGGCTCGGCTCGTTCGAGCTTTTTACCGATCCGGTCCCGAGCTTTTTACGAGCGGCTCGGCTCATTTCCACCCCTAAATCTTCACTTGTATTCTTGCTAATATGTAAACTTCTACTGATATTGTGTCTACTTTATTGCAGCTGACAACATTGCTACCATCTTGAAGTAAGCTAAATTTGAGACAGAGTCCTCCTATTTGAATTTGAGCACCTAAATGTAACTTTGAAACAGATAAGTTGAATTTTGAATATATGTTTATTAGTAGCCAAACATATTATATATATATAACACCCGCTTTGGGGTAGTATCAAAATCGGTCTATACATGCGATGGTGTCATTTCTGAACCATTACACTTTTATACAAAGGTTACTATTGAAAACGCAATTGTGGCCACATCTTTGGCTACATTGAGTTCAATCTTTCATTCACACAACCTACTAAACATACAACAAAGTATATCGTATGAAGAAGAATCCACAAGAAAATTTCCAATCTCCACTTTCTCTTCTTCAAGAACCTTCCCCAAAATACCACCCTCTTTACATAATTTATCTAACCAAACCCATATTCAAGAGACATCTTGAGATTGACACAACCAAAAACTTAAAAAGGTATGATGATAAACACAATAAAATATCAACCGCTCTTCCCTGAGGTTATGTCTAATTTCAATTCAATCAATCAATCATCAATCACCAATTCCAATCTATCTAATTTTATATGTACAAAACCGTGGTGGTGGTGGATCATCGGAGATGGTCTGGAGGAGGAGATCGAAACGAATAATCAATGAAGTGTTAGATAAACATTGTGTGTTAATTCAAGAACATGTCCCGGAAAGGGCAAGAGGCGAGGAAAAGTGGGAACAGTTCGAAGAGCATTGGTTTGGGATTCAACACTAGAGAGACAATATTGAAGGTATACTTTATTTACTTATCGGTTTATATTATATTTTTGTTTGTCAAATCGCTTGTGTTATCATGGTGTAATTTATGATCATACTTTCAAGGAGTATTTGGATTAGCTTATTTATGTGGCTTAAGGGGTTGTTTATTATAGAAAAAATTGTAAACCTAATAAGTCAAGCTTATGAGCTTTAAAAAGGCATCAACCTCAACTTGATAAGCTTATAATCCTACCGGGGTCACACATACACAAAATATTTAACGCATTCATGACGGTTGTTTTTGGTGTGTGAGTGTGTGCCAATTCTATCTTATATATGGGATCTTCAAGAGGATATGATAATATGGTTAGTCAATATGTATGAAAACTAATAACAAATTTTTTGTCAGTGTCATTTGAGCTGAAGGTGTGATATGAAGGGATTTTGATAGTTTCAGTTCTATGCATAAGGGAGCTGGGAAGACGTGGTATGGGTATCACAACTTAGTGCGTAAGTAAATACTATCTACCAAAATGTGCATCATCATGTTAATTTGGCTAAAATTATTTTTTAGATATTCTACTAAATGATATAAGATGATTTAACTCATAATCTATTTGACTCGGCTATAACATGAAAACATATATTTTGCATTTTAGTCCGTAAAATCTAATAATGTCAAGATGTGTGCTTATAAAATGTTCTCGTGAAAGATAAGTTCTTCGATAACTTATAAAATGTTATGTTGCTTTTCATGTTTTGATGTATACAATTGCTCTAAAACATATGAAAGAAGAAGCAAGATCATAGAAACAATGTCGGTGGAAGCATACAGAGGAAACCCAAAGATGTTGGACTATGCTTCAACAAAGGAGCAACGGAAATTGGTATTGCACGGAATATTCGGGATTACTTAATCGGTGGTCTTTCTTGTGGTACTTTTACTCGGTAAAAGCATTTATGTGACCATTGCCAATAAGAGTTATGAGCTAGCATTACTATTAGATAACTTATATACTTTAAGCGTGGAGTTTATTCAATGTACCAATATAAGAAACAAATTTGATAATATAAAAGAATGTCTATTGAAATTTATTATGTTGTGCATATTAGGTTGCAAGGTTTGCACCCTTTCCATTAGTCTATGACTTTTGGCCCATTTCTTGACCACCTTAGAACTATTTGAGCGAAAGTTCACAGAAATGTATAAGGGTCCCATAAGCGTAATCGTAGTAGAGTCTAAGATGCGATAGAGTGTAGGGGGATCTATTATTGGTGAGATTGAACTGGGTAAAAGACCATATTCTAAATAAAAGGCTTACAAAATGTTATATGTGATTTCTTAAATTATCATAGTTGTTTGGTACAATGTTTTTTCTTACTTGAATATATGCTACTGTATGGTTTTTGCAGCACAAGTATGCATATGTAGTCATAACTGTTCTTGGTTGATACTGTTCTCGAGTTGGGTTCAAGGTGGAGATCGTAAGCTATATGAAGTTGCCATATGATGGATAGTAAATAGGTTTATCCAGGTCTAACCTTGATCAAGAAGAGGTAATTTGTAATTTATAAAGCTTTTAGTTCTACATATTCGGTTAGTATAGATTTTGTTCATACTAGATACCGGTATTAGGGGATTTGGCAAGAGGTCATACATAAAAAAAATGTAATATTATTTATAAATGCTTTGTCACAACCTAAAAGTGATGTTTAAGTATAAAAAAATAAGTAATTGCAAACACTCCTTTATCAGTTGCAGTACTAAAAATAATCTAATGAAAATCACCCCCTTGATCATTTTCCACCTGTAAATAAAAAGGTTAAATCCATTTTCTCCAAAATAGTGGAGATTTGAATCTCTTCTCAAAATCCATGTTAGAGGCTAGAGGTTATCGTAGGAAAGGGAATGTTGGTATGTTTAAACTATGAATTATCGTTGTAGTTATATGCGGCAAATGGATATGTTGGGCGGTTTGGAGAACGGGTCAAAACATCGTACTGGTCGGGTTGTGAAAACAATAGATTATGTCATAGTCACTTTTAACATGTCCATATTGTTTTACAAATTTCTTTTTTAAAAGATTTTTTTAGGTTTTATCCATTTGATCAGTTAATAACAAAGACATATTTGATCAACTATGTCTGATACGACCCGTCATTGGCATACACAATGCTCACATCACCAATTATGTACCGTTGTTTTAAGCGTCATGTTTATGCAGAATGGAACAAGTATGTAGAATGCTTTATGTAGCTGCGATAAAGCATTCTGTTTGCCGAAACTCTTTGAATTTACAATTGTGGGTTGTGCAGGATATTACAAGAAAAGTTGTATAAAGGATGGGCAACTCATCAAGGATTTAAAGGTGATGACCATTTATAGTTGAGTTGTTCCTCATAAGTATTGCTATGATTTAAAAGCATTTATACTTTTCGCATTTTTTTTTGCTTCGATGCGAGAATAAAATCAATGATCTTCACAATTGAGCAAAGAAAAGAGTAAAATTTAAAATAAAGGGAGCCGTGTAGTGGAATAAGATTAAAAATAAATGATCATGCAATGCTTGGTAGTATCTTACGAAATAATAAATGAATGGAACCTTTTCTATCAAAGTAATCAAAGTGGGTGATGTTGATTTTTTGACTGTAAATTATGCATTGCACTTTTAATTGATTACCGGTTCACACTTATCATTTAAGATTTGATTACTATTGTTGAATGGTATTTTCATGGAATAGAAGAACCACCACCATTTAAATCCATATATATCGCACCTACACTTTCATCTAAATAAACATAAACAAAATTGTTGGAATAAGATTTAATTTATATATAAGTCACATCTATTGTCTTGGAATAAAACTAATGTTTGAAACCATTTTATATATGATGTTGAAAACCATTTTAGATTTTAGATGTATATGTTCGTCACTACATAGTGAAACTTATATCTGTGCATAATGGATTCCGGTTTTGCTAGGCTACAAATTAACTTCAAAGGTTGAACATGCTAGAAAACCGTCAGGCCGCAACGCGGCCGGCCGATGTTATTCTCGTTCATCAACATAATACAACGTAATAAGAGCTATGCCTGATAAAGACAGAAGTTAGCTTGTTAAAAAATCAACGTCGCTTTAATACCGGAATAAGACAAACACAACAATAAAATATAAAAAGACAAACGTAGTTTAGTTAACAAAATAATTAAAGGACACATTAAATAAATTAACAAAATAATTATTGCCAGTTTTGCTTTAGGTAATTTTTACTTTTATGCAGAATAAAACCTTTCCTGGAATATTTATTTCAATTTGGACAATTATCACTCCAAATGCAAATTAGTTCCTAAATTTGGATAACTTATTGTGAACTTATTTTCCTTCTTAAGTCATTATATTCTCATAAGCATCTTAGTACAAGTATAAGGATAAAAACAACCATCTTAACCAAGGAAATGTTGTGTACAATGATCAAACTTTTTTAAAAAAAGCTGTTACACTTGAGAAATTTATTACTACAAAAAATAGTTAAATATATAAGATGTGAGTGAATATTACATCTCAATCCATTAAAAAAGCAAAATACAAACACATCATCTATGCTTCAAATAAAACCAAACATGAAAAAAAAAAAAAAAAAAAAAAAAAACAAATCTTATGATGCATTACAAGTTTACAACCAAAGTTAATTGCTTCCACATTAATTGAGTTATTAAAAAAACAAGTATACACATTCAAATGTTAGGTAAACAAAAAAATTTGACTTACATAATTGGCATTAGTTGTTGACTCATGTTGAGTATACTTTTATATATATGATGTATGCAAAATGGAATCACTAATCTAATTTTAAAATCTTCACATAAGAAAGGACGATGCCGTTTTGTGTTGGACAAGAAAAACAACAATTCTTCAAATTGTACTTTTATGGTTCCTGTAACAACCATAACAACTTTTGAAGCATTTATGTTGATTTAGTTACTTATATATGAATACCTAAGCTAAAATCACTACAAGTTTCTTACATGTTTGTGACTTACATTTTTTTTTCTTTTTTTTTTTTGGTGAAGTCTAGTACCGGTAGTTTTTACTTAATGACAATCGGTTTTTCAATGCCACTCGATGCATTCATATAGTCATTCTCCGAGACACGAAACTAATACAACCAAAAACTATTTTAACACAATGACGATATTTCAATGCAACTCCAACAATCATACAACAATAAGGTAAATTTTCATACAAAAGTTTCTTGGAATATTATATATAAATTCTATATACACATACATATATAACAACACTTCCTAACTTGTACATACTCTAAACCATTAGGTGTCTAAATAAAACATCCCATAGTTTCCATAGAGTGACAGGCAGAGGTTGTACTTGGGAACAACATAGTCAAAATCAAAAAAGCTTAAAAAGTTAAAAGTAGAAAATTAAAAATAAAACTACTCCGTAAATAGTGGAGGGAAACCATTGAAATGAGAATATAAAAATCCTAATAAAATCCCCCAATCATGGTCCATAATTTTGGCTATTTCAAGGCAAATTTAACCACGGACCAGGCAGGTATATCTGAAATCAACAGCGAGAGCCCCTTTTGCAAACAAGGGCTCCCGCATTGGTCGTGAGAGCAGACACGATTGAAGAGGGTCTGGCTCCTAGACTCGATGCCCTTGCATAGCTAGACGAAGCACCAGCACCTGAAGGCGTGAAAAATGCACCATTCAACATCAAGTCGCCTTCACTCCTCCAGTTCCAACCTTTCCATTGGCTCTCCGGTGCATCCTCGTGTTTCGTCACCTACATCAAATCCTACTTTTAGCACAAAATTTCTCTAGACAAAAGTTTTATAAAGAATGGTTGGCGAGTAACACGCATATAACTAACTTTTCGGACTTATTAAAGTTGTACATTATGCATTAAAACTGTATATTACACTAAAAGAATTAGATTCTTGAAATCTTTGTTACCTCTTTGCTAAATCTTCTATCCGGTGCAAGAAATCTATTCCCTTGGCTATTGATGGTTGGATTTGCACTTCCTCCAATTGCATACATCTCCCAATGAGTATAGTCATTATTAACCACATGAAAGTACCCATGTCTACATCTGAAATTAAAAACAGATAAACATCAAATACATATCAAAATCAACATTCATATTTGTTGCACAAAATTTTAAAAAGTAAAAAAGCAAATCCACATGAAAATACCTAGATACGAAAATCGAAAAAGATCTAGATTTGACCATGACCCTTTTGACTAAAAATGTGTCGGTAACTTTCTGATACAAAATTCAAAAATGACATAAATTAAACCAATAAACCAAATTATTACCTTGGCATTCTTTGGACCAACCCTTCACCAAAATGATTAAATGCAATTGTGACTTGCATGTTCTTGTCTTTCTCATAAGAATCACTATGGCCTAAAAGCATAACTTTATCATGGTGGGTCATATAGTTGTTCGATATCGTAATGGCAGTGGACCCCATGATCGCATCGATCAGTCCATCTGCACAGTTCGATAACGAACAATGATCGACCCACACATGACTTCCTCCAAATATCGACACACCATCACCGTCCGAAATTGTTCTCCAACCAAAATGATGTGGGGAGCTTCGTACCATTGCATTACCACTTTGCTTACAATCATGAATATTGATTCCATGGATTATAATGTTGGTTACGTATTGTATAGTAATGCATGAACCACCCGCTATATGAACACTAGCACCACGGCCATCTATAGTTTTGAAACTATTCATTATAAGTTCTTGTTTTAGTTTAATTACCATGTCGCGCTGGAAAATAATCCAGAGCGGCTCATCCTGAATGACGGCGTACCGTAAAGTCCCAGGTTTGGGATTTACGGCATCGTTGTCACTAGAATCAGTAACAACGTAAATTTTTCCATCTCTACCACCTACAGCACCTTTTCCAAACCCAATGGCACAGTCTGCCAGACGCTGGCGATTTTTCTCCCAGTTTGGGTCACACCGCCAGCAGTCGTCAATTGGGTTTCCTGTCCCACAAGATAGGAAACCCAAATTTCTTCTTGTATCATTTAAACTCCTACACAAAACAAAAGAAAAAACCAAGTTAGCCCATATCTCAAATAATGTGACCCAATGACATTATGACATTATGAAAGTTGGTGCTATAGCAAATGTACCTTTGTACTTGTTGTACTGTGTGTTCTGGACCTTCTGGTTGCTGTATTGTGTTTGAGGAAATGATAGTAGGAATGAAGAGAGATAAGAATGTGACACAAAGAAACAATGGTGCCATGGTTAAGTGTGTGTGTGTTTGTGGGGTTATGTGTGTGTTTTGTTGGTGTGATTATGGGATTGGAAGAAGTGAGATATATAAAGAAAAAAAAGTGCGTAAGTAATGGCGTGATTAACTGAATTTACGGGAGAATCCTTAATGTTTTTTCACTTTAGCTCATGGTAGGTTTTGGTCGTTAAATCTTTGTCATTATCAATTCTCTCACACAATCTTTGTATATCTCTCTCTCACACACTACTGTTTTATGTTAGTTTTTTATATTATATTGTTTTCTAACATATTCCTTAACACATACACATGTGGCTTCAACATAAATTAGTTACATGTTTTGCATATTTATTAAGAATCGTCTTTTTTACTCGCTCTATATTTATATATAGACACATACATGTACATGTGAGTATTTGTTTAATGTTCAATAGTATTTGTAGTTGTAATTCTTCGTATTATAGCTCATATAAAGTGTAAACATACTCTTCTACATATTTTAGTTGCATGTTTTGCATGTTTGAGTATTCTTTTGCATACATGTGAGGGATTTTTTAAAAGTATTCAATACTAGTTTTAATTATAGTTATACACATTTATGTCAACACATGCTTAAAAATAAATTAGTTGCATGTTTTCATGTTAATTTGAGTTCATTTATAAGCTTTAAATATGCTGCATTCACATACAACTACACATACATGTGAATATATACTCTGTAAGTACTCAATGACATTTATAATTGTATTCGAAGAGGAACTGAGCTACCGCTGCGTTCTGACGGAGCTGATTTGAATATGATACTTGTTCAAAATTACTTTTGGTTTGTTTGATGACAGATTAAACAAGTTTGTTTTGGATGTTATGTTTGTATTTTCCTTTTAGGTTATATATGTTACATGATTATGGGTCTTTGGAATTGGTCTCCAAAGCAAATTTCTTATTTCTTTTAACGGTCGAACTTGACATATAACATATACGACAACTCTTATGTATATATAACATATACAAAAAACAATCATTCAATTCATACCCCAAATGCATGAATAAACCGAAATATAAACAAATACATAAATTAGATACAAAAAAATTTTGTCATTCAAAATACATAGTGTAAAAAAGAAATACACACTTTACAATTAACATACCGTTTTAAAAAGCACAAAATACAAACATATCCTACTCAATTTATTGTATACAAATGATTATACCATAAAATTGTTATAAACAGATTCCAAGACCCGTAAATATAGCAATTTTCATATCCAACACTTTCCAAAGACCGGATCACCATTTGAAGTAAAGTTTCAGAGCAAACCTAAATACCCTAAAATATCGATCAACGCTTTGTCTCCGATGTTGCATGCAAATGTTTTTCAGTCGCATCACTTTCCTGATTGGTATCAAAACATGCTATTTCGGGTGGTTTTGCTGAAGTTGCAGTTTCATCTGAAAGGATAGTTTAACCTACATAAGAATATATATGCCATAAATTGAAACTCTCGTATTCAAAACACCGATAGAGGCTACTATTACCCTTCTATACAATACTGATTAAAACACCTTAGTATAAAGCTAAACATTACGTATCAATAAGTTTGCAACATCACAATCCACATGGAAGATATCGATATCTATACATACCTTTTTTCCCCGCATCTCAAATGTGTAGCAATGAACCATATAACATGTGTGTTTCTCTTCAGCAGAAGTCGACTATACCTTTACATTCCCTGACTGGTACAATTTCTATCAATCCTTAATTAACAAAAATTGGTAAGAATTTAACTTAATAACCAATTACTTAAAAAAGGCGATAATGATCTAATTATATTTACAGACTACATTATACACAATTACTTAGGTTGACGGCAGTTAAAAATTATAAAATTATTTATGCATCAGCTTATAGATTGTAACGGCTGCAAAACATGGTTATATTTATATCATCTGGTCATCGAGTAACCAAATCATAATAGCCAAGCAAGTAATATTTGAATTAAATATACACACCGCTATCATAAACCATAAATTCATACTTGCGCCATTTTTCATTTTGACGCTTGAAAATTAAAATAGGAAACCAAGGGAAAGCGTTTAAGGCAATAAATGAAACTTTTTCACGATCATAACCAAATTCTATAAGCAAATGTAAGCTTTTATTTTTGTGAACCTAAAATTCCAACGACCCTACCGAAAATGCTAAAATCCCAAATCACAAAAGTTTTAATTTGGCAACGATGGTTCCAAATTACAAAACATTATGGCCATGGCTCAAATATCATAATGGCTGCAAAACAACAGTAGTTTATGCCTAACAACTGACCAGATTATCAAATCATAATTCCGAAGAAAATATTATGCAAATTAAATCCACAAACCATCACCAGAACCCATAAATCGAACCATGTCACCAATGAAGCAAGCTTAATTTTTTCCCTTAGTAAAACATAGTGGCTCAGCTTTAAACGGTGCCATATTATCTTTAAATACAAACTAAGGCTTAGACGGTCCAAAGCAAATCTTAAACGACACACTTTCGAAAAGAAAAAATACTCGGCGTTTTAGACTTTATCCGTATTTTGTCTGCGGTATTGTAGTGGCTGCAAAATAAGGCCGACTTTTATATGGAGCATTTTTTATCAGGAAAAAAAATAGAAATCACCAGCTGACCAAATTGTGGAAAACTAGAAGGGAGGATGAATAGTTTTACTGATTAAAACTTCGTTTTAAAATATTTAGATCGACTTATGTCAATCAATTGAATGTGTGTGTGTTGGATGTTGATAGATAAGTATATTGATAACATCAAATAGTCCTGAATATTAAGTGTCAATTTCCCCCGATAATGCTCGTTATTTATATCATTTATATGGATTTACGCTTGTTTTCCATTGTTTTCCACTTTCAGGTAAATTACGAGCATTGGAGCTAAAGAGACGCGGAAATGGAAACATAACTAAAGATTTATCATAGTATGCTATTTTGAATAAGTTACGGCGTAACTCTCTCTCACATTACGCCGTAACTATTGCGTGACCCAAAATACCAACTTATCAAGATGTTACGACGTAACTCTTCCCAAAGGTTACGACGATCTCCATTAGGTCAAATGAGGTTCCACGGCATACTTACGCCAGTAATTCATCGCATCACTTACGACGTAACCGAGTTTATTGAAGACTACGGCGTAACCACTAATAAGGTTGTGCCGTAACTAGCGGATCTAGTGCATTTACGAAGAAATAGAAGGTTACGGCGTAACTCCTTTATTGGTTACGCCATAACCCCTGATCCGCCTATAAATACCTCACAATTCCAAGATTTCTAATCATCCCATTCCCACACAACACTCTCGAACGTGGGAAAAAGCTCAAGCCGGTCTAGGGAGCATACTGAGTCGTTTCAAGGAGAAGTCACTCCATTACGATAAGCATTAGCGTTTTATATTTCTTTTACTTCAATTCATGTATTTCGTACCTTTGAATATTGAATTGGTTTGCATGATTAATATGAGAGGCTAAGCACCCTTTGGTGCTAGCCTAGTTATGATTCTTAATTGTTTTGTTTGCATTTACCTTTACTCCGTACAATTATTTCTAAGTGTATGCATGCATAGTTCATTGGTAGTCACCCTTGGTTCGGTAGTTTTGAATGGCGGTAGAGGCCAATTACCTGGGAGATATGACCAATGACCCTGGGTGAGCGGATCGAGACTCGGAAGGTAAGATATGACCAACCCGACGACCCTTTCTACTTGTGCGATTTGACCAAGTGATCACCTATCGTTTGGATGAACTTAAGAATTGGGGTGTAGTGTCTAAGTTCCTAACGGCCGGGCACTCACTATTATGAATCTAGCATGTAGCGGTACTTAATGACTTGGCTTGGGGACCGGGAACAACATGACTTATGACGGTGCGCCTGATTTCTCCTGTGGTGGCATCTTTTCGATAGGTTAGGCGAATTGACCAAATGTTGTCCTCTCGAATTTGACCCCACCAAGTAATTGGAAGTAGGTAGACGAGACATAACTAGCTAGGAGGATTGACTAGGTTAGCACCACTATTCCTCTATTGATTTCCTTTATCCATTTATCCGCTTTTATTTTATTACGCATTAGTAGTTTAATTAATTAAACCCTATCGAAACCATTATTATTCTCGTGACACTAGACTTAGTAATAATCCAACACACATAGCTCTTGGGACGACCTCGGCTTTACCATTTACTACACTACACGCGACCGGCACAATGCCCGTTAGTGCACTAGGGTAGACCATAGGTATAGCGAGACACTATAAATATTAAGACACGTCAAGAAAAACGCATCAAGTTTTTGGCGCCACGGGAGTTATATTAGGATTGATATTAAGTCTTTCATTTCATTTTAAACTTTTCTCACGGTTATATTTCAAGTTTCACGGTACCATGGAAGTCGTTAACATCGATAACCTCACTCTTGAGGAATATTTGGCGTTGACAGAGAAGAACAAGGACCGTGGATTATTAGGCCACCCATTGTAGAAGATGCTCAATTCAAATCAAACCTCAATTCATGAGAGAATTGCGTGCAAATCCCTCCTCCGAAAGCATCACCGATGATGCCCATGAACATGTAGACAATGTCGAATACATTGTCGACTATTCAAAATTCCTGTAATCTCACACGATGCTATAATGTTACGAGTATTCCTATTTCTCTTACGGAGCCGCAAAAGATGGGTCGATCGATTACTGCGAGGATCACAACACTGCCTATGTTAAAAAGTATTTCATTCAGAGATACCGTCCTCCATCGAAGACGGCAAGCAATTGGAAGAAATTCATAACTTCAAGCAAGAGGGTGATGAAACGTTATACCAAGCTTGGGAAAGATATAACGAATTGTTATACAAGTGCCCTACTCATGATCTCAACAACCAACAAAAGTGAACGTCTTCTACAAGTGGATCGAACATCTCTTCAAGACAAATGATTGATTCTCGAGGGCGATTCCTAGTATGACACCCACTATGGCTTTAGAAACTATTCAAAGAATGGCAGACCACTCTCACAAATGGCACAATGGAGGAAGCAACCGAAGTAAGAATGATGATATGGAAGGCCTTGCAGCAATAAAAAACAAATTAGAAAGCCTTGGAAGAGAAATGAAGAAGCTCAAGGAAAATGTGCATTCCATTCAAGTTGAGCGAAATGGGACTCCTCCTTCTAAAGAATGTTCCTCCAATGAAGAAGTTAAAAGGATCGAAGAAGTTAACTATGGAAAAGAATTCCCTTTCAACAGCTACAATAACTATGGAAAAGAATTCCCTTCCCCTGGGTTCTACACAAGAATCAACAATAATCCTCCTAAACCTAGCCTTGAAGAAATAATGCACCGGCACATCGAAGAATCTACAAAAAAGGGAGATAGACTCAAGGAGTGGATGGTAAAAGTAAAGGAGGACACCAATATGAACCTACATAACCAAGATGCTGCAATTAAGAACCTCGAAACACAAATTGGGCAATTGGCTAAAAACCTTGAAACAAGTAAGGCTAAAGCCACTGTCTGCAAGGCCATATTTGCAAGAAAAGCAAAAAAGAGCAAAGGCACATCCTCTATCACTAATGATCTTCCGGATTAACTACCTTAGAGGATGATAAATCAAGACGATGAGTTCCTTCCAAGCCAACTTCTGAAAAGCAATACCGAGAATGCTTTTCTCCCATGCACTATTGGTAACATTAAGATTCCGCATTAGGCGATTTAGGGGCGGGTAAACCTTATCTCTACCACTTTATTTGAAAAATCAAACTTACCAATTTAAAAGAAACAACTATTATGATTGAAATGGTCGATTCCTCTAAGGTCGCATTTGTCAAGGGAATGTGAACAATGTGCTTTTAAAAATTGGAAAATTTTTCTTCCTACCGATTTTGTGGTGATTGACATGGGAAAGCGGGAGGCTTACAACTTGATAGTTGGAAGACCTTTTCTGGCCACTTGTAGGGCTCATATTAAGGTTTTTGAAAAACAAATTTCTTTGGGAACTGAAAATGAACGAATAACTTTTAGTATGAAAGAGCATTTAAAACCAAAAACTGAAATTTCGAATGATGTTGACATTGTTAATGTTCAATCGCTGGATCCCACTCTACACTCTAAACCTATTACTGGTGATCGTAGAGAGAATATTGATAATTGTAAGCAGAAACAGGATGAAATTGTCCAAAGCATTGAGGAAACTCTGGATCCAAACAAACATTTTTGCAACTCGATGGCAACCAAAGATAGCGAATCAATATGGCCACCGTTTACTCATCCTCAAAAATGTGAAAGAAAAGCGGATGAATGGATATACCCGCATAAGGGAGAAACATGATGTTGAGTTAGCATTGAAAGATTGGTACAAATTAAAATTTGGAAGCTCAAAAATCATTATGGACCGGTTAAGCGGTATGAGTGCAATCATCTCATCGACACAATATGCAGTACAAGATCCAAAGATCGGATTACTAATAGTATTATTACTGAAGATGATGACCGAGGAAAATCATGTGATAAATGGCTTTCACATAAGTTTGGAACAAATGGCCTCAATAATTCTACAAGAAAAAAAAGGCTTGATAATTGGATGAATGAGTACTAACGAATGGTGGAAGTGGGGCAAGTTCAAAGGCCCCCATAGAAGCCCCGCGGCTCTGAGTCTAACTTAAAGACTCGTTAATAAAGAAAAATGCTCTTTTGGGAGACAACCCGAATTATCCATTTCTTTTGTTTTTACTTCCTTTCTGTTGGGTTTTGTGTTTTCTAACCATTTTGGAGGAAACGAGTAACTAATTGTCGCCGCAGCTTGTCGATCTCGAACAGAGTTACGGCAGAACTCATCTTGATGATTACACCGTAACCAACATTTGAGCAATGTAATTCTTGACGATTACCAATTACGGCATAATACCATCTCGGTTACGCCAGAACTACCGCTTTACAAACTCATACTGTGTTTTGCCGTTACGGAACTCCTCATAAGAGTTACGACGTAACTTTCCTCTCGATTAATTCTTTCATTTTAAAACACAAGAACCTTGTATTAGTTTTAAATGAACTTTGTGGGTGTGTTCTGTCAGAACCCTCACGAGACTTCACTCGTCCACTGGGACACCAAGTGGTTTAAAAGGCTTGTTGCATAGGCTAAATGCAACCGTGATTCCTACGAAAGTGAGTTAGGTTTGTTTTTCGTTTTCATTTTTCTTTTAGTATTATGCTTGTCGGTATTGTGATTTCGTGGATTGTAGTTTGTTCATGACGCTTAAACGAAGGCACGGTTATTTTCGTGGGCCTTCTTATTTATGGAGCAATTTGGGGAAGTTCTCGCCTAATTCTACCTTTCTCTTCACCTTTATTTTAATGCCTAGTACAAAAGGGACTTTGTACAATTCAAGTGGGGGACGGAGTAGAATTATCTCTTGAACTTTATTTCGCCCTTATTTTTCTAGTTTATTTTGAAAAATTATGCCACTTTTTAAAATTTTGACATGTTTTTCCTAACCTAACTAGATTAGACCTTAGCCGAGCACATACAACCCTTGACATTACATGGTGAGATTAGCCTTATCCGTTTCCAATATTTTACCCCAAATCCACCAAATTATGAGTGCGCCGGTAGCTTGTAAACTTTAGAACTTGGCCTTTGCATCATTTCGAGATCATAGATGAGGTATGTTGAGTTAGCTCGATGTATTTGGACTTTTCGCTTTAGAAGGCAATATTATAGGATTATCACCCAAATGACCTACCTTTGCGAGTCTATCGATTAGTCACCTAGACTTTTCACCCCATGTGAAACCCTTTGTTGCACTCACCTTTAGTGCAAGATACCCCTAGATACACCCTTCTGAGCCATTCATTTCATTTTGTCAACCCAATATATTGTTTCGTTACACCAATACACCTTAGCCTACCCTGTAGTCTTTATTTGTGATTGGAAACTCATCATTTGCCTAAGTTCAAGGTTCGAGTGGAAAGGTTTGGAAATTACGCTTTCATCAACAACATTTATGAAGATCATTGAAGACCTCCCGAATTCCCATTGTTCATCTCAAAGTGGAGGGATGTTATGTTATTATGTTATGTTAAAAAAAAAAGTTGATTGAGTTATGATATTGTAAAGTGCGATGTTATAAGCACTATAGTATGATCTTTATTGATTAGTATCGAGGAGGCCACCTCACCACATTTGAAGATTGAGTTGGTAGTTATGCCAATGAAGAAGAAAAGGTAGTGTGCCCATCACGACGTCCTCTAATGACACATCTACCTTGCTTTTCATGATCCGGTTTCTAGACTTCTAATCTTGAACTTTGGGTGGACGATAAGTGGTGATGACTTGGTTATAGATTTAGACTACCTGCTTGTTCTTCATTTTACACCAATTATATATCCCATGTATTATCCTACCCTTTAGTCATGAAGCGTGTCTAGGTGATGCAGCGAGCAATCTTTGGTGTCTTGGCCATGGATTTGGTCATGTATAATTGATTTTGTCCACTTCGCCGCGACATGTTAGTAATGACGAGTCACCCCTTAACCTTTGTCGTGTCTACCCATATTGCCTTCGAGAATTGTTTAGCCCTTAACTCTAGTGGTGGAGATTTGTGTAACCGCCAAGCTTATGATAGAATACATGCTATGATTATGCGATTGAAAGTGATTACCCCAAAATTGACACTTAGAATAGTTGAGAGATTTGAGTGTTTGTTCCCCTTTCGTGAGGTGTTCGGCTTTGTTTTATTCTAGCATAAGAGATTTGTAAACTCATATTTTCCATATTTTGGGAGATATCTTTTAGGAATCTATCTAATAAGGTCTACTGAGGGCAAGTAGAGTTCAGTGGGGGATATTTGATAACATCAAATAGTCCGAATATTAAGTGTCAATTTCCGATAATGCTCGTTATTTATATCATTTATATGGATTTACGCTTGTTTTCCATTGTTTTCCACTTTCGTGTAAATTATGAGTATTGGAGCTAAAGAGGCGGAAATGGAAACATAACTAAAGATTTATCACAAGATGTTATTTTGAAGAAGTTACGCGTAATTTGATACGCTTATGCAGGGCGTTCGGGGTCAAAGGAACTTCCTTTTCGTCGAGCAAGTTTTTCAACACCCTAGGCAGTGAACCTAATCGTTGTAAGTGTAGTATTAGGGTAAGCCACGGGAATTGATAACGTTCTCTAGAGGAATAGGAATGCTAGTGAGAAGTTACTACGCTAAGGTTGGGGTTGAGGAAGATTATTTTTTATCTTTTTATGTTTTTAGGAAATGGAAAGGTACGAATCTCGGGGTTTGGATTTGGGGGTTGGTATTTCTACCGATTACTCTACTTATCTAATTATCTAATTAACTAAGGTGAGGGTAGTCTATGTCTAATTATTGTGTGCTCGTATGATGGTTTAAAGATGTGTTTACTTAGGTTTTATTACTCCTTAATTATCTCCTATTGATGGTTGAATTGTCACGCCCTTATTCTTAATCGCGTTGTGTGTCTAAGGTCGTAGGTATCGCTTATCCCTAACTCTTTGAAACTACCAAAGGTTATCGCCACAAAGTCTCTAGGATTTATAAACTTTAACTCTAAGGTACTCTTCGGATGGTTTAGCCTACAACAACTCTAGGTGTTATAAACTAAGGTTCACAAAGATTAATCAAGCATTAACTACACAACGGATGACCTATCGCATTACTAGATCATTAACAATTAAGATAAGAGACAACCAATAAATATTCAATAATTAAGTTTCATATTCCTAAGCAAACACACAAGTAAATTAGCGGGACATGGAGAACATGCAAGCATACACACAAGTAATTGAAGACATAATTAAATTAATGAAGTAAAACACTTATCTTGATGTAAGATAGGTTTAGAACCCTAAAATATCGTACAAGACAACCTTGATTCGGTTTAGGTTTTTAATCCAAAAGACTACACCAAAACTAAAAATTCGGATTCTATATATAAGATTACATATGCGACTGGCCACCTTTGATTTGTGACGCCGGTCGCCGTTATTAGTGGTTTCGCTTCGCCACGTTTGTCTTGCGACGGCGCCACCTTATGCTTGCGACGCCATCCCTTCAGCCTCGACGCCTGTCTCGGATCAAATCTAGGCCATTCGAGTTGCGACGACCTACTCTTTTAAAGCCCGACACCGCCACTTGTAAATAAGCAATTTAGCTCTTGAGTCACAAAGTGATGCGATGGCGTCGCAGTAACACCGACGCCGTCCCCTTCGGCCCAATGATCGAGTGTCTCGATTCTTGACTTTGGCCATTTTCTTCAGATATTCGCGCCTTTTCGTCCGAATAAGTGTCATTCCAAAGATTTTGCCTTCAAGATACCTAAAAGTGAAAAGGAACGATATTAAGTAATAACGGATATAAAAGTGATCAAATAAGGGCTTAAACGACCACTAAAAAGGTACATTTAAAACCTTATCAAATATCCCTACACTTGGTATTTGCTTGTCCTCACAAATGTGCTTTAGCCAATTAATTTATAAGTTAGGGGTCATGAAGCATTGGTTTAGAACAATCCACAACACATATAAGCCCCGAAAAGTCATAACAAGCACGAAATTACATACTAGCACCTCACATAGGGTGTTTGGATACTCACATCTCTCGTGTATATGAAATATAACAAGTTGGAAATGGAAGATAAACACTCATTAACCGATCCTAGTACATAGATTACCATAGGCTCGAGACTAGATCAAACCTCCATCGCTTTCATGTAGCACCTAGGAAAGACTATCAAAGAGGTATTTTAAAGGGTTGTAATGTTAGGCTTACTAGAGGAAACAAAGGGTTTGGTGGGATAGGCTATTTAGTGGTGGCAAGTCAAAAATCTTTATGTTACAAGCATGCGAAGAATGGCGTTGCTAAGCCAAGAATCAACACTCTGACTCTAGATAATCAAACAAACAAACATAAATTAAAGAGTAACCCAAAATACATCCCCGTGGTTTACCCTGTTTCGCACCATACATCCCTCTCGCAAAAGTTTCAATAGATACATCACTCCGTTAGTAAAAGTTAACTTATATACATCTCTCAGTTAAAATAAGGACTAACGGTGCAAATTATTTTTCCGTTATCTCCTAACGAGATATAATATATTTACACTGTTAGTCATCTAGGTTAACGGTATTTGTACCGTTAGTCCTTTTTAATGTTTTCGTCCGTTTTTTTACGTTTTTGTCATTTTTTTATGTTTTCGTCCGTTTTTTTACGTTTTCGTCCGTCTTTTTACGTTTTCTTCTGCTTTTGTCCCATTTTTTACGTTTTCTTCCATTTTTAAGTTTTTCGTCCGTTTTAATTACGTTTTCGTCCGTTTATTTAAGTTTTTGCTATTTTTACGTTTTCGTCCATTTTTTTACGTTTTCTTCTGTTTTTTTTACGTTTTCGTCCGTTTTTTTACATTATCGTCAACTTTTATGCGTTTTTGTTCTTTTCTTACGTTTTCGTCTGTTTTTTTACGTTTTCATACTTTTTTTTACGTTTTCAACCGTTTATTAACGTTTTTGCCCCTTTTTTTTACGTTTTCGTCCGTTTTTTACGTTTTCCTCATTTTTTTACGTTTTCATTCATTTTTTACATTTTCTTCTTTTTTTTACGTTTTCGTGGTTTTCGTTTCGTCCATTTTTTACATTTAAATCTATCTTTTACGTTTTCGTCCGCTTTTATGTTTTATCTCTTTTCGTTTCGTTTATTTTTTCACTTTTTATCTGCTTTCATACACTTTTATTCGCCGCCGATTATTCTTATGTTTTATCCGTTTTATCCATTTCATACATATAATATGTATGAAAACGGATAAAAGTGTATGAAAATTGATCAAAACATATGAAGATGGAAAAAAAAGTTTTTTATCGATTTTAAATCACGGTTTTGACCCGCTTTCAAGCGTAAATCGTGATTTAAAATCATAAAAAACATTTTATCCATTTTCATCGTTTTATCTAATTTCATACATTTTATCCGTTTTCATAAATATTGTATGTATGAAATGGATAAAAGCAGATAAAAACGTTAGAAAATTGATGAAAACGGAATAATCGAGGAAAACGAATAAAAGTATATGAAAGCGGATAAAAAGTGAAAAAAAACAAAACGTAAAAACATACGAAAGCATAAAAACATACTAAAAGCGTAAAAGATAGATGAAAATATAAAAATGGACGAAACGTAAAAACAAAGCAAAACGTAAAACAAAAAAGAAAACGTAAACGGACGTAAAAACGTAAAAACAAATGAAAACGTAAAGAACGGACGAAAACGTAAAAGGGCAAAAGCGTAATTAAACGGACAAAAATGTAAAAAAACGGACGAAAAAAACAGACGAAAACGTAAAAAAAATAAAATGAAATTGTAAAAAAACGAGCGAAAACGTAAAAAAAAGGGCGAAAACGTAAAAAAATGGGCAAAAACGTAAATAAACGTTCGAAAACGTAAAAAAAATGGACGAAAACGGAAGAAAACGTTTAAAAAATGTAAAAAACGTAAAAAAACAGACGAAAACGTAAAAAAACGGACGAAAACGTAAAAAGGACAAAACGGATGAAAACATTAAAATGATTAATGGTGCAAATACCGTTAACCTGTGGGACTAACGTGTAAATATTATATATCTCGTTAGAGATAATGAGATAAATAATTTGCACCGTTAGTCCTTATTTTAACCGAGGATGTATATAGGTTAACTTTACTAACGAGTGATGTATCTGTCAAACTTTTGCGAGAGGGATGTATGGTGCGAAACAGGGTAAACCACAGCGATGTATTTTGGAGTTTACTCTAAATTAAAGATAAATGTAGGATGGTAGCCCGTATTTTTTTTTCAACACTCTATTTTTTTTCTTTTTCTCTTTTTCTATTTTTTTTTTCGATTTTTTTTTCATACACTTTTACTCTACCATCCTCTACGATAATATCAAAATGATAGGGATTTATAGGCACATCCCTACACTTGAGTTTTTATTACTCTAACACTAATTTGACCCGAATTGAAAAGATCAAAACACTTGGAGTACATGATTACGCAAATAAAGGGAATTTGAATTTAACGTTCCCTTCCCGTCATTTCATAAACTTTAACTTTTCCCATGAGTCCCAATCGCCCAAAATCAGATACAAAGGATATGACTCGACTTAGCAACTTATGCAAGTAACTAGATAATTGAACTAAGGGTTTTAAGGTGATAACAATAATGCACTAAAAGTGAGTGCATACAAGGTAGGCTAAAGCGATTTGGGTGTACATTTGGGGTGGGGTGTAAACAATGTCTTCATTGATATTCAAAACCGAAACATCATGAGAACCGCGAAAAGGATAAGCTACGAGGGGTTAACTAGGGTATCGTGTACTAAAGATGAGTACAATGCAAGGGTGTGGGGAATTACTCAACCGATGTGGAAGAAGTAATTATATTAGTTTTAGATTTGGTTGTGTATCTCTTGTTTTATTGAATGAATACCTTTATGCTATGATTATTATGTGTGTTGTGCTTGTTATATATCTCATTCCTCCAATAGCACTCCTTGATATTTCTTCATCTTGAAGAAAGCAGAATGAGATAAATGGATCCCTTCCAGATAACTAGGACGGATCCTCCTTGAAGGGAACCGTGGGATCCGTACAGAGCACAAATTTCTACTAACTTGAGTCTCTTTTGCAGGAAATCATGCACTATACTCTTGTTTTTCTAACCTTTGTTTTGTA
>CM040242.1:69286808-69313888 GCA_022545495.1 Chrysanthemum lavandulifolium
TAATCTATTGGATAGATCTCACATGACACCTACCAAGAGCTTGTTTGATGTTGGCTCTAGAAGGCTTTCCATCTTCATTGTGAATATGTTTGCTTATCACTCGGATGTTACGGCGATACCACAAGGATAATCGTAAGACTCATAAGATATAATCTCTCTTTCCACATTGTGTGAAGCAGAGAGTCTTCATTGACATGGCCTAAAGAGATTTATTTGATGATCTCGTGGCTCTAGACTCAATAGTGCACATTTGGTTCCTATCTGGGAGACTAGGGAGAGGTCTCCTTCTTCAATATCAACAATCTATAAGAGAAAGTCGATAGATTATGTAGGTTCCCGTGAGAATGAAACAAGTCCTTTTAAGAGAAACTTGAGTAGCTTGGGAAGTTGTAGTGCGGTGCGTCCTTTGGGTCCATGACGTCTTATCTTCAATACCGGTGTTACCTTAGTAACAACCAAGTAGCATATGTATTGAACCGGTTTACGCCTCTAAGGTTGAATAAATGGAGGCTATTTCTTTTCACCCTTTTCACATTTAATTCTTTTCATTCTTCAACCCTTGATTGCTTACCGAGACTTCATAACTAGAACCTTGTTGGGTTTATTCCGGTTTAGCTCTATCTTAGTCGCACTCTTCCCATATCTCACTTTTCTCCTTTTTCATCATACCTAAGGACTCTACACTATCTAGTGGATTGTCCCTAGGTAGATCCCTCCAACTCTGGTGGGATCGTGGGAACGAATACCTAACCTAACCATCCTTATATCACCATTCATAAAGTAAATTTGGTCGGTCTATTTGGTATTGTTCATACGCCATTGAAACCAATTGAAAACCATTTGAAAATCAATCCAGATACTTGTGATATATTACCAAAGCATTTTGTACGAATTGTTTTGATATTTTTAGAAAAGAGCTCCCCTCAACATGTGCATCATGTATTTGAAATCAATTTGGCACACGGAGGTAAGAGGAAGGATTCACTTCTTTGATTACCATTTTTTAAAAGATATCAACATCACTTTCCAGATCAAGATTAGTATTTTTCATACTTTGTTAAGGATAATTTTGGAAAGGATGTGGTTTTCAAAAAGTTGCTCCCCCTCAATATGTGCATAGAGATTTGAAAGTGTTTTGCACATAATAGGGAAAACCTGCACATTGAAACAAATCAATCACGTTTCAATCCTTTTTGGTTTGAAATAGATGCTCCCCCTCAACATGTGCATGTTAAATTTGAAATCGTTTGGCACATGTGGGGAGGAAAGCTTGTAAATCATTATAAAACCATTTATCGAATTATCAGTTTAAATCCAATTTAAATCATAAATTCTCCCCCGATCACAATTTTCAAATCATTTGAGATTTGTGATCTCTGTAGATTTAAATTGATTTTGAAAGCTTTTGAGAAGAATTGTGACTTGCTTATGAAAACATTTAACCGATAAGGATCAAGGCTGAGACTTTAAACTCCAAAAATATGCTTGAGCATCTTTTGAAAACATGACATAAACCTTGGTGCGAACCGGTTGTATGACAAATAACCTTTTGATTTAAATGAAATCATTCTCCCCTCGATCAATGACATAAGTTGTTGATTGGGAGATAGATTTTGACCAATGTCAAGTCCGGATGATTTTCGAAATTGAGACCGAGTTATTTTTATTAGTTTTCAATTAGATAACAAATATTTTTGGAAGAATTTTTGAAGGAAAAATACTTGTGAAGGAAACATTTGTCGTTTAGTGACAAACATTTGTTTTAGAATCGAACATGAGATGGGAAAAATAAGATAAAGCATGGCTCTGTTCTTACTTTAAAGCGGGTTATAGACCGAAATGACTATAAGCATTTGCTTCACTTTCTCTCAATATATATATATATATATATATATATATATATATATATATATATATATATATATATATATATATATATATATATATATATATATATATATATATATATATATATATATATATATATTTAAAACAAATTATGTACATTGAAGAACATCTAAAAGCCCGTGACATTCTTTGAATGTCAACACAAAATCCATAGATGATATCAAATAAGGAAAACATGACAAAATAACAATATTTTTGGGATTTTCAAGATTTTCTAATTTTTATGGATTTTGAAAATTTTATATTTTCTATTTGCTTTTGTTGGTTTTGTAATTTTGTATTTTGCTTTTTGAATAACTATTTACAAGAGATGGATGAAGAAAAACCTTTACTCCTCTTCTTCCTCTTGAAGGCGTTTAAGTGTTTCCGGTTGTAGACTCTTTAGACCAAGTCGTGGGAGGATAAACTCAAAGCGTTCTCTAGGAAGGGCTTTGGTGAAGATGTCGCTAAGCGGTATTGAGTCCTCACAAAATACAGTTCCACCACACCGTTTTCCACTTGCTCCCGATGAAATGATGTCGAATGTCGATGTGCTTTGCTCTTGAGTGTTGTGCGTTGTTGCATTGAGAGCAATGACACTTTGTTATCCTGTCTGAGAGGATTTTGTTGAATTCAAAGCCATAGTCGAGATAATTGGGATCTCATCCATAGGATTTGAGCACAACAGGATGACATGGCTATGTATTCGACCTCTGTAGAGGATATAGAAGTACTCATTTGTTTCTTAGAAGACCAACTCAAAAGCTTTGTTGGGAACTATATTTAAGTTGATAAGACAAAATACATGAAAGATGAAGGACTATTGAAGACAAAGAAAGACAAGGGACCTACTTGGCAAAGAAGTATTTATTATCTAGTCCCTTGTAGTCATTTGTAACCCTAGTATCTCTATTATATAAAGAGATACATGGAATTAGGTTTAATGTGTGTCAAACAATGTAAACATCAGACAAAGGTGTGTGTGTGTAGGTCTAGGGCGTGAGTATGTAAACGCCTAGACTAGATGATAGTCGACTTGTAGTGTTTAGCCCCACGGATCATTGATCCCTGTTGTATAACCGTCTTAGAGTTGATCGTCTAGGATTGGGGTTGTGGATGTGTTTTGTAGAACACATGATGATGACGAATAAACTTTAATAATAACAATGATAGTTTGATTATTCCGCTGTGCATATATATTGTTCATTGTTATTTGTGCTTTATTGAGAATCCTAGATAAGGTCTAAACAACCTAGAGCATCGATTCTAACATGTGGTATCGAGGCGGGTGGCTCTTGATATCTAGGATTTCATAAGGTTTCTTGAAGAGGAAGAAAAATTATAGCTGGTTCAATTTTCGTAATGCTCAGCGGTCGGTTTTCAAGCAAGTATAACTTTTAGATTAACCGTTGGATCGTAACAAAATTTTGGGTGGGCGTTCTTTATATATCCATCTAACTTTCCACGGAGGATTGTCGATCGAGCTCTCAATCAAAAGTTATCTGTTGTCGAGTTCGGCCTGAGAAGGAGACTTTCAAAAACGAATTTTTAAGGTTTGTTCATAATTCGTTATTAATTGGTCGATGGTGCATAAATTGTGGCTGTATTTTATCTTTGGTCGCTGAAAAGTGCATATGCTATTTATATTTATAGATTGACTTGTTCTTTTCACTTAAATGTTAAGATCATGATAGGCATATTTATTAACATGGGTATATAAATTGAACTTTCATTGTCCATGATGTTTCTTTGAATTAGCTTACTGGTTGATGTTTTATGTGCAATTGCATTAAGCAAATTGATGAAAAGGAGTCTAACAATGCATGATCTTGGACCATTGGATTATTATAAGTAGCATGACATTGTTGACTTCCAAGTTGAGTTGCATTATTATCCTGGACCGTTGGATTACAATGTTTGATCTTGATCGTTGGATGATTAGAAATCTTTAAATGGTGCTAGAAGTTTGTGCTCTTTTGCTAAATGGATATTACCACTGCTACAACATTACTCAACTGTTTCTATTGCTAGTTTGACATGATACTGCTCGTTAAGAAGGTTTGTTTTGCTAGTATTGGATACCACTGCTACAAGTCTCATTCCACTGCTAGTCTCGTTACCACTGTCAGCTATGCTCATTACCACTGCTCGTATGTATCGTTTCCACTGCTATACTTTCTCGTTGCCACTGTCTTCATGCAAGTTACCACGGCTAGTTTATGATAACCTTTGCTTTCGTTCCTTGATACTCTTGCTCGTCATATGTTTCTCTTGCTCAAGGTGGACAACAGATTGCGATTTACTCTTTGCTTGTACAAGTTTGATACATGGTGAATCTTGATTCTTGTTGCTAGTTTGTCTATTTGCTTTCGAGGGTTGTTTATATTATTACGTTTGGCGAGAATATGAGTTCTTTGTTTAAGCGTGGATTTTAATATGTTTGGAATTTTGAAGTCACATGCAAAGGTAACATGGTTATTAAAAGTTCACGTGATAAGAGGATGTATTGTCATATGAATTGCTTTTTGACTTCACGTGGGATGATAGTCTGACGTCACATGGTACTATGATCACTTTGATTTGATTGGTGACTCATGGTCAAGTCTTTTCGTTTAAGTATATAATCAATTATACTATATGTAAATTGATTGCATACATGGGTATTTGACTTCTCAAAATTGATCATGGTTGCTACTGTTTAAATACTCAAGTTGAAAAGAGTTGGTACTGCTTGTGTTGTCCGATATAAGATGTTTCTACTGCTTATATTATTCGATATCGGATGATACATGATTTTTGGTTCTCGTATGGTATTGGATTTGAGGGGAAGTCGATTTTGTTTTCGGCTTGATTGGTTAACGACACACACTGTTTGGATTTTGGTTTTTGTTCTTAACAGGTTCATGGCTCATTCTTATTGTCATAATTGATTACGAAGAAAGGCGTTTATCACCTATTTGAAGATGAAGTGGAATTATTTGGGTTTGTGTTTTATCTTATCTTAAAGTGGGAGATTACACTTTTAAGGTAACTTGTTCGTGCTTGATGATTGTGACGAAGAATTGACATAACACTTAAAGGAGTGGCGTTATTGTGCTCGATGATTATTGTCAGTGCGATGTCATCTTTAGTGCAAGATATAAGACACAGGTTTGGGTTGTTCTACTTCAGCATCAAGTTGGTTATACTTGGTTTTCTTCATCAGTAATCATTACATAAAGCCTACATTCTTCAAATGGTTAACATATGGGTTTCAGGGGAAGCTTAATGTTAAAATGTTTAACCATTTGCATGCATCATTCGAGGTGAAGGTTTTTACAACTGCTAGTTGTTATTACTACTGCGGATTTTGATTTCTACTGTTTCAAGTTCATTTTTAGATGCGGAAAACTTAATGGTGGGTAGTTTGAAACATTGGAAGGATGGATTGGACGTATGATATTGATTCGTAGTTGTGAAGATTAAGGTTGCTCACTTATGACCCCTAATTGAAGATGACAAAAAGGGGAAGAATATTTACATAGAAGATTGCAACTTGAAGATCCTTGGTAATATTGCATGTTTAAGGGGAAGTTTGTTTATCTTTCATGACATACTTGTTCGTGCTTATTTGGTTTTGTCATTATCAACTAGGGGACGATTGTTGGGAACTATATTTAAGTTGATAAGACAAAATACATGAAAGATGAAGGACTATTGAAGACAAAGAAAGACAAGGGACCTACTTGGCAAAGAAGTATTTATTATCTAGTCCATTGTAGTCATTTGTAACCCTAGTATCTCTATTATATAAAGAGATACAGGGAATTAGGTTTAATGTGTGTCAAACAATGTAAACACCAGACAAAGGTGTGTGTGTGTAGGTCTAGGGCGTGAGTATGTAAACGCCTAGACTAGATGATAGTCGACTTGTAGTGTTTAGCCCCAAGGATCATTGATCCCTGTTGTATAACCGTCTTAGAGTTGATCGTCTAGGATTGGGGTTGTGGATGTGTTTTGTAGAACACATGATGATGACGAAGAAACTTTAATAATAACAATGATAGTTTGATTATTCCGCTGTGCATATATATTGTTCATTGTTATTTGTGCTTTATTGATAATCCTAGATAAGGTCTAAACAACCTAGAGCATCGATTCTAACAAGCTTATCACCCAGCTGAGCACCTCAGACGTGCTTGACGCGTATCTTGACATCTGCATGATCGGCATCGTGCATGGTCGTTAGTGACATACCGTTGTCCTTGGTACCAAAGTCCCATATTGATGGTTCCTTGGAATACCGAAGACCCGTTTAACCGCTTCAAGGTGCTTTTGGTGAAGCAGCACAGTATCAAGCACACATGCAAGCAATGAACAAAATATCCGGTCTCTTGGGTGTGAGGTACATCGGGATCCAATCATACTACGATATTTCGTTTGATCTATCATGATCTCGAGTGGTCCTCATCGGTTTAGTACGCTTCTATCATGGGAGTGTCAGCGAGGTCACAAGAATCAAATCTAAATTTCTTTAAAATCTCGTTTGCATATTTAGATTGATTTATAAAAATGCCTCCGGGACTTTGTGAAATTTTTAATCCCAAGAAAAGGACATTTGTCCCATCATTGACATTTGAAATTTGGAGCCATCTCCTTGAAAAGCGGTCGCATTCATTGGGGTCGATGAGGCAAAAATAATACCATCAACATAGATTTGAGCGTGAATTAAATGTTTGCCTAACTACGGTGAACAATGTCGGATCAGCTGCTCCTTTCTTGAATCCGGTAGATAGAAGAAACTTTGATAGCGTATCATACCATGCCCTTGGAGCTTGCTTCAAACCGTAAAAGAGCCCTTAAGCGATAGACATGAGTAGGATGCTCGGATTCACAAAACCCGGGTTGGTGGCGTATCGACTTCTTTAAGATCTCATTAAGAAAAGCCGTCTTTACATCCATCGATGAACTATCATGTTCTTACTTGACATTAGCCAAGAAGATTACGATTGCTTCGATACGAGCAACTAGAGCAAATGATTCTTCAAAGTCAATACCCTCCTCTTGACGGTATCCTTTTGCAACCAATCGAGCCTTGTTCTTTAATACATCACCATGCTCATCAAGTTTTACTTTAAAGATCCACTTTAGAGCAATGATCATAGACGATCAAGAAGCGGTACTAATTCCCATACATCTAGTTGATCAAACTCATGAATTTCTTCTTGCATGGCATTGAACCGGTGTCATCATTCATGGCGGTTTAACGTCTTTGGTTCGACCTTGGATAGATACGGAGTTGAAGAAGCACCATAAGGCATCGGTTGCAAGTTGTTTACAGTGGATCTTTGGGCGAGTGATTTCCAATGATGTTGTCCAATGGATGATCATGTGTCCATTTTCTAAGATGTTCGTGTGGTTGTTGTTGAGGGTGAAGTAGCGAGTCGATTTCTCACGATGAAGATGGTTCGATGATGATTCGGGGCAAATATGTTCTCAAATGGGGCATCTTCGGGAGTAGCAAAGGATTATCTCCATCATAGGTGTCGACACAATTCCATGATGTACACTCGATGATTGATGATTTGTTGATGAGACAGTGATCGCGCAGCGCTTCTTGACTTAATGACATAGAAGGCGAAGGGTTAACCGTTGTGAGGATAGGAGCGACCTACTGTTGATGGAATTGATGGATCATTAGCACTTGGCTCATAGTGTTCATCAAACATTGGATCAAACAATTTCTTCAAATCATCTTACGAAGGAGGTGCGTAAGGAGTTCTTTGGTGAGGATTTAGTACAAGAGTAGAACCGATGGGACTACTTGATGAAGGTTGAGATGTGGGTCAGGCTGGATTGTCCGGAGCCATTTGCCGAACGACTCATCGAGCGTGGCGTGAATAGTTTCCATGATATCTCGAGTTCTTTTGTTGTAGATTCGGTAACCCTTCTTGTTTGATGCATAACCTACAAAACTCCAATGTCCGCTTTAGCTCTTAATTTACCTAAATCTTGACCGTCATTCGTTGGATAGCACAACGCACCAAACACACGAAGGTAGGAGAGATCGGGTTTTCGTTTATGGACAAGTTCGTATGGAGTTTTCCATGAGATGTGTGTATGAGGAGCGATTTTGGGTGTAGTAGCGGTGGCAATGGCTTGATTTCGCCGAGAAACATTGGAACCTTTGAATAAATTAGCATTGTTCTTGCGGCTTCCACAAGAGTTCGATTTCGTCTTTCAACTACACCGATTACGTTGAGGAGTTCGTGGAACACTTCTTTGATGTTGATTCCAACACTTTCATAAAATTGACTTAAGTCTTTGTTAACGAACTACGTGCCATTGTTTGTTCGAACAATTCTAACCGTATTGTTAAGTCAAACACAAGGCTTGATAAGTTTGATGATGACATCGGAGTTTCATCCTTTGTCCTCAAAACTTTACCCAAGTAAATTGTGAGTAGTCATCGACTACGACTAAAATATATTTCTTCCATTTATAGTTTGCACTCTCATTGGTCCGCACAAATCCATATGAAGGGTATGCGAACTTCCATCAACGAGTTTGTGGGTTTGGGTTTGTGGGCATATTTCTTGCTTTTTCCCAATTGGCATCTTTGAACAAAGATGATCTTTTCATACTTTAATCTGGGTAAGCTGTTACAAGATCCTTTTGGAAAGATTATTAATGGTGCGAAGTTCAAGTGATTGAGGCGGCGATGCCATAACCATTATTTTGTCTTTGAAGCCTTTGACAACAAGCAGTTTGAGAAGACTTTATCATGTCTTCGATAGAGATGGTGTATAGATTTGAACCACGAGTTCCTCTTTGGTTCACACCATCAAGTTCTCTAACGAAACAAGTATGTTTTCTAAATGCCACTTCTAGATCGGAATCACGAATTGACCAACGAGAAAACAAATTATGACCAAGACCTTCAACATAATATACCGGAGATTACACTATTGCCAACAACATAGTCTCCATAACCCATAATTGCTCCAAAATGGTGGTTCCCGAATCTATGAGTCTGATGAATTTACTCACGCAGTTCATGAGCGCGAGAGATCTCGGTCATATGCTTGGAGCAGGCTGAGTCCGGTACCACAAAAGCGATTTGAGCGATCTGCGGTTGAACACGAGACAAGAATGGATAAGCGGATAATTGGGATCCCCATGCAAGAATGGGTTCCATTTGGTTAATAACGATGATTGGAATACCCCATCGGAAGTAGAAACAATTGAATCATCGGGAATAGATGCGATGCTAGTGTCCGTATTTGACCTCTTCAAAGTATGTTCACTTTTTAAAGGAATAGTTCTACCAGTAGGCATCCATTTTCTAATGGGCATTGACTTAGAAAATTTAGGGCAAAACTCATTAGGATTAAACTTACGACCGGTAGGTATCAATTGATAACCTATATTACTAAATTTTCTCCTGTGGGTTTCAATGTTTTCTAACTTTCTTTCACCTTTGCCTTTTAGCCTTCTTAGCTTGATTTTTGACATTAACAATTTTGATTGGGCATTTAACAACATTAATCAAATCATTCACACACATTCATGATTAATAGAAATCAAGCGATCATCATTACATGGTTTGCGGATAGTAGCGAATTCGAATTAATTACTGATGCGCTTATAGCTAATACTAGAATCAACACGATTCGTTTTATTCAACTCAAACTTAGTGTTCCTAGGGTGGTCTTCTACTCTCTTCCAATTCACATTCTTAGCTTGCGAGGTCCCATCTTGCTTTGTATTGCCTGGAGGCTTTGACCCGCTTGCTTTTATGTCACTGATTACTCCTGTAGAGGGAATTATGGGAACATAATTGGTTGGGATACTTTTTGCATTCCTGAACTACACGTGCATGGATCAGAACTACTTAAAGGCACTTTAGAGTTCACTTTCTTAATTCTGGGCATAGAATGGGTTGCATACTTGGAACTAGGCATAGAACAAGGCATCACAACTTTATCTTTCGCACCTAAGGATTTAGGACATGTTTCTATTAAACATTCTATGACTCCGAGATCGTTTGGCACGAATACAAGCAAACCTAATTTCTCTATCAAGTGGCTTATTTATGAAATCCTCTTCTACAATCTAACGAAGACATTCTAGACCATCCTTAAGGTGGCGAAATAGTTATGAAACACAAGTTCGTTATTTCTAAGATGAGGAGGGATGTATTTATGATCGATATATATTCGGTCTGCGAGATGACTTTGATGCAACATTCTCATTAAAGACAAGTGGCATTTTCCCTTTTCGACTCTTGATTCTCAATTTCCTTTTGTAAAGGCGTTATTTTTCGTTGTTCTTGTCACGGTGACTTTCATTGAATCATATAACTCTTTAAAGTGTCGTTTAACTTTTCATTTTATTCTAGAAAACTCTCATTTTCCTTTTGTAAAACATTAACCAAGTTTTGAAGATGAAAAGTTTGAGAACTTGAGAATCTAAAGGAGGAGGCATTTGGGAGCAGATCATGTTGTTCTTTTCACCCTTTAATTGTGAAATTTGGGCTTTCAACTTTTCGATCGTGTTACAATGAGCTTGAATCGTTCGTCACGTTTGTTTATTTCAAAAGTGCATCAAACTACGAAACATTTGAGGATGTCTTGATGTTTGAGGTTTTGACATTTTCCTTTGGATGTTGATATTTTAGTTGCAAATCAAAATGTTCAACTTCTAGCTTAGAAAGGTGTTTTACCAAATTATCGTGATCATCGATCAATTTTCTCATTTAGTTCTAAGTTTTTGTTTTCTAGCTCAATGACACGATCATGGGAGACTTTCCAAGCAACAGTTAATTCATGAAATTGAGAAGCGATAATAGAATGCTTAGTAACGATATAAAATACATCTTGAGCCACACAACTTAATACTAAGTTCTCATTTAGGATATGCAAATTCTTCCTTTCAATTTCATTATATTTGAGTTCCGTTCATAATCATTGACTTCAACAATCATTGCATCAAATTCCTTTTCCATTTCTTTAATGTCCGAGTTTATCCCCTTTGAAGACTTTCAAATTGACCTTTTAATTGTTTAAAGAAAGGCATGACCTCGGTTAAATAACATTCTTTAGTTTGCTCAAAACCCTTTCCCTTCAGTTATCCAGCAGGTGTGATTCTCTTCTTACATGTCTTCTCAAAATCAACGAATAGTTGATAAACAACATATAGGCTTATTAAGGTCTTGATATTAGTGGCAATAGATCTAGGAACTAAATGCATTGGTGTATTCGGAGGATACAGTAGCCAGTACTTTCCTAAGGGGTGTTTGTTTCAACAAGCACGTTTGCTTTTGCTTATCCATATCTTTCTTCCAAAAATTTGTTACGTGGTTAATTGGGTTTGAGGCTTAAACACATTCAGGAGATCCAATTTTCTTTTGTGTAATCATGGGGTTTGATCATTATGTTATTCTTTTTACACTTAGGATCTTCTAGTTTCTTATCCATTTCTCCCTAGAGTCATCTCCTAATTTTCTATCCTCTTGGTGCTTCCAATACATGAAGGTGATTGCCTAGGCTTAAGGATCTCACTGCCATCATATACAATCTTATAGAAAGCATTAGCTCTTTGCAATACTCGGGATTTGGTTCCTCTACAAGGGAATAATGTTCTCATCGCTTAAAACTCTATGCTTAGTGATCATGTGAGCGATCGAATGGTGTTCCCTTGTACATACAACTTATTTTCAAGCTTGTTTTTCAAAGTATTTAGATTAGAAAAGTCATTCAAAGTTTTGATTCCTTAGCATTAAATTCTTGTTTAAGCACTTTAACATTATCTTGAAGCTCTTGCTTTTGCTTAATGATTTTAGAAAGCTTTTCTTGTAAGGAGTTTAACTCTTGTTTTAACACTTCTTCTCTAAAATTACTTTTTCTAATAATTATACGCATTTGGTCATCCATTTCTGCTCACGGCTAGTTAACTCAAACTTAGCACGTTTTTCATAAATAGCAACTTGTTCTTTATAGGCATTCGATTCGAGATAACGAGAATCATCGAGGCACATGCGGTGTATTCATCAAAACATAGTCATCATTGATTGCAGAAGATACATCACTTGGTACAATCTCACTTTCACTTTGTGTCACATATCGATCATATGGGACAATATTACTATTACCCTCATTATCAATATCTGATTCATAAGTTTCAAGAGATTGTACTTCGTCATGTATCTTTTTCTCATCAACTTCATCATATAGTTTTAATACCTCTAAAATGATTGTATCTTTGGATTGACCGACTGTTGTGGTGATGGGACCTTTGGAGAGACCATAGGTGAAATGCTAGCCATGAAGATTATGCAGGCAATAGGTTCATCATCGACATCGAGTCAAATGCATCACGATGCGCTACTTGAAAGGCATTTTGATGATTTTGACCTATTTCCTAAATTGGTTTCGCTCATCTACATCGACATCATAGGTTTTGGCATTTCCTCGAAGAAACAACCACTCTTCTTCATCCAAAACCGCTCCATTGTCACGAGCTTGTACCAACAACATCTTGTCCACAAGTATTATGCATTCTATGGACGTTTTGGAGATGTGCGGTTCCTGTAATATGTCCTCACCACCACGGTTGTAGCATTTGAGTGGCTTTGCTTGCCCTTGATTGGCGGTTCTTCCACGATTACGATTAGCCACATATCCTCCACCTAATCCGATATTACCATAACCTGCTCCAATCATTCCTTGTTCATACCGTCTTCCTTGCACATTACGCACCACTACCTTACCATCTCTAACGGTAGCTTGATTGTGTGGATTGGATGTTGTTCGAGGTTATTGTTGGTGTGTGGAGTGGAATTCATATTTTGACTAACCATGAGAGACAGTTGATTGATGAAGTTTTCCATGAGTGTGTTTGAGTCGGAGGCTTATATCTTTGGATCGGGAATGAGCTTGTAATTACCATTACCGTGGGTATGACTTGAGAAGCTTTGGTGGTAATTCCAACATTCGTGTAAAGGTTGTTGAATCATTTGATGAACTTGTTTCTCCCTGTTTAGATTTGAACTGTTCAAGAATACTTGTTCAAACATAGCATGCCTCTCATTACGAAGAAGGAAGGCATCTGATTTGCTCATAGTTGGTGTTCTTCAATCCTTTGGTTAGCTTCACGAGGTGACAAATTTGTGCCATTCGGGATTCATGTTGTTCACAAACTTTGAGTTCAATTAAATATTTGGCATGGTCATTTTGATGTTCCTCATGTCATTTACAAGCTTGTGGAATCTCACGTAATATTCATAGACACTTTCTTGGTTTCATCTTAAAATGCTCAAATTCATCATACAGATTGTGATTCTCTGTCTTCCTTGGTTAGTTCGAACCCGAGAGAAGCATCTTGACATTGTCCCAATGCGCTTAGCTTGGTGTTGTGATTGATCGACTTGTAAATGTCCTTAGGTAAACCTTGAAGTATGATGTTAGAAGCCCGATGTACGCACCGTATCTCTTCTTCTCCTTATCATCAGTTCATCATACATTTTAGGTCCATCCGGTCCTAATATCATCGTCCCATCAACAGCGATGTCAGTATGTCTCGGTTGTCTCAACTTGATACGGTCCTTCATCAATTGACTTGAGAATGTTGACTCCATTTTGTTTTCCCAAACGGTACAACCTAATTCGTTGAGCCCATGAGTCATAGTAAGTTTCATCAAGCATGGGTGGGCGAGTGTCGATCCATTTGCTTGAGCGTCCTCGACGCGAAGAAATGATTGTGGGCGCGTTGGTAGACATGTTTTCGGATATCATGGGATTTTATAACTCTATGATTAAACCGGAAATAGATTCTTTCACGGGTTTTACTAAATCAAGAAAACCGTATAGAAACAAAATCAACCAAGTCGCTATAACCCTTGAAGACAAGTCGCTAAGTCACCAAGTCGCTAAGTAGCAACTCGCTAAAGGCTCAGTCGTTGTTGTGGATCAAGTCGCTATGAACCAAGTCGCTAAACACAAGTCGCTAAAGCGACAAATCGCTAAGTTGACAAGTCGCTAAAGAACAACTCGCTAAGTAGACAAGTCGCTAAGGAGCAACTCATTGAGAGGTCAAGTCGCTAAATAGTAACTCGCTAGTAACAACAAAGACAAGTCGCTAGAAATAATAAAGACAAGTCGCTCACGTCAACCAAGTAAGCTAGTCTCCAAGTGGTGTCTCCACTACTTTGTCTTGTTTGTCGTCTTGTCTCAAAGACAAGTCGCTAGGGCTCAAATCGCTACCACTTCAACTACAAGTCGCTACCATTTGTAACTAACAAAGCAAGTCGCTACAAAGAAAATTTATCCTTGGGAGGTAGAGAACCAAGTCGCTGGGAAGAAAAACTTAAAACAACCCTTTTCAATCCAAAACAAGCTCAACCACGTTGATTCAAGCTTTCCAAATCAAAACCCAAGCACTTACAATGATTCTAAACACAAAGTACACTCAAAATTCAAACTTTAACACGAAATGATCCGAATGATGCAAAAACCACTAAACTTTTTCAAACCCATGCGGTCTTGACCATGCGGTGTCAAGATACGTCGAAAGCACGTATCACTAACAGACCGTCGATCTTGACCATGCGGTGGAGGTGCTCGAGGTGTTTTGGGTGATAAGCTTGTGAGTGGTCTTCAAAGAAACAAATGAGTACCTCTATATCCTCTGAGGCAGAATACATAGCCATGTCATCTTGTTGTGCTCAAATCCTAAGGATGAGATCCCAATTATCGACTATGGTTTTGAATTCAACAAAATCCTACATCTTGTGATAAAAGAGTGCCATTGCTCTCTCATGCAACAACGTTCAACATTCAAGAGCAAAGCATATCGATATTCGACATCATTTCATCGAGGGAGCAAGTGGAGAGCGGTGTGGTGGAACTATATTTTGTGAAGGCGAATATCGGTTAGAGACATCTTCACCAAAGCTCTTCCTAGAGAACGTTTGAGTTTATCCTTCCACGACTTGGTCTAAAGAGTTTACAACTAGAAACACTCAAGCGTCTTCAAGGGAAGGCGAGGAGTAAAGCTTTTCTTCATCCATCTCTTGTAAATACTTATTAAAAAAATGAGATGGAGAAAATGGTGGTTTATTGTCATTTCGGCGGTAACTGTTTTAAAAGAAAGAACAGAGCCATGCTTAATATAAATATTTGAAAACTCTTGCTCTGATTCTATAAGACTAATGTGTCCTAACAAATATTTTTCCTTCTAACACATTCTTCAGAAAAATATTTGTCACCTTATGAAAACAAAACTGCTTTGAAAATAACTCGGAATATATGTAAATCATTTGGACTTATCATTTGACAAAATCTCTTACGCTCAATCAACAACATATGTCATTGATTGAGGGGGAGAATGATTTTTATCAAATCCAAAGGTTATTTTTCAAACAATTAGCACGTAATCAAACAAGGTCTAATTTTGAAAAATCAAAAGAACAACGTTTTACGTTGTTTTACACATTGGATCGAGACCTAGGTTGTGTTTTCATAAGATACTTATGCATGTTTGAACAATGGAGTTTAAAGTCTCAAAATCTGATCCTTATCAGTCAAAATGTTTTTCAAAAGCAAGTCACTATTCTCCTCAAAAGTTTTCAAAATTAATTTAAATCAATAGAGATCACAAATCTCAAAGGATTTGAAAATTGTGATCGGGGGAGAATTTGTGATTTAAATTGGATATAAACTGATAATTCGATAAATGGTTTAGAAATATTATAACAAGCTCTCCTCCCTACATGTGCCAAATGATTTCAAATTTTCCATGCACATGTTAAGTGGGAGCATCTATATCAAACCAAAAAGGATTGAAACGTGATTGATTTGTCTCTAAGTGCAGGTTCTCTCTAATATGTGCAAAACACTTTCGAATCTCGATGCACATATTGAGGGGGAGCAACTTTTAGAAAACCACATCCATTCCCAAAAATATCTTTAACAAAGTATTTAAAATACTAATTTTGATCGGGAAAGTGATGTCGATATTTTTAGAAAATGTTGATCAAAGAAGTGAATTCTTCATTCTCGATCCGAGATTTTCAAGTCCTCTTGCCTCCATGTGCCAAAGCAATTTCAAACATCGATGCACATGTTGAGGGGAGCTTTTACGAAATATAAAAACAATTCGGTACAAAATTCTTTGATCAAATATCACAAGTACACGGATTGATTATTCAAATGGGGTTCAATTGGTTTCAATGGCAGAAGAACAATACCAAAAAGACCGACCAAATTTATTGTATGCATGGAGATATAAGGATGGTTAGGTTAGGTATTCGTTCCCACGATCCCGCCAGAGCCGGAGGGATCTACCCAGGGACAATCCACTAGATAGTGTAGAAGTCCTCAGGTATGATGGAAAAAGGAGAAAAGTGAGAAATGGGAAGAGTGCGGATGAGATAGAGCTAGAACTGGAACAAACCCAACAAGGTTCTAGTTATGAAATTTCGTAAGCTTGAAGAGGTTGAAGAATGAAAAGAAATGAATGAGAAAAGGGTGAAAAGAAATAGCCCTCCATTATTTCAACCTTAGGCGTAAACCGGGTTCAATTCATATACTCTTGGTGGTTACCTAGGTAACACCGGTATTGAAGACAAGGCGTCATGGACCCGGTGGCGACTTGCACTACAACTTCCCAAGCTACTCAAGTTCCTCTTAAAAGGACTTGTTTCATTCTCACGGGAACCTACATAATCTATCGACTTTCTCTTAGAGATTGTTGATATTGAAGAAGGAGACCCTCTCCTAGTCTCCCGACAGAAACCAAAATGCACTATTGAGTCTAGAGCCACGAGATCATCAATAAATCTCACTAGGACACAATCAATGAAGACTCATTGTTTCACACAATGTGGAAAGTGAGAATATATCTTTAGAGTCCTACGCATTATCCTTGTGGTATTGCCAGAACATCTGAGTGATATGTTCACATATTCACGATGAAGATGGGAAACCTTCTAGAGCCAACATCAATTCTTTGGTTCACTCACTCGCGTTGTCTTCTTTGAGGCGTTCCGATTTGAGAACGACTAGAGCGATTGCGAAACCACGTCAAGGAGATTCTTAGAATTCTACACGATCACGAGGCGATGCTTGTCTTGATCAACGGGAGCAGTGGGCGTGTACCTCAATTCAACGAAAGTGATCAAAGACACTTTCGCACTTTATTGCTAGCTGTTGTATGTAGGTACACCCAACATTTGCGGTGATCGTAATTGAAAAGTCAATCCATAGCCGCATGCTCACATCACATTCATATCTAAAGAATTCATGATAAGTGCATAACTTCATCAACGACTACGATATTTTCACTCCATGCTTCGCTACAATGCGCAAATATCATGAATCAACAATGCTTCGCTACTCGATGAGAAGATATCATGATCCAAAATGTGAGCATGTCGGTCCAAATGTCACAACATCACATAATGTCAACACCACAAAGGAAGAGTCGAGATTTACGGTGGTGATGATCTCAAAGTTGGCTCAAACTCATCCTCGTGTGGATCGGTTAAAGACCTCCACTTGGATTAACCAAACATGCAAAACATGAAGAATCAAAGACTACAGACTCTGAGAACAAAGAACTTAATCAAGAATCCAAGAACAATCAAAATGTAATATATGTTTTTATTCAATGTAATTTGAGGTGACTTCCCTTAGGGGGAGATTGTTAGGATTTAGAAAATCCATTAGTTAAAGTGTCGGTCACCTCAAGTATATGTATTCGTTAGAAAGCTCGTAGTCGTAGTCAAGTTATGTTAATAAGTAGTTAGTTAAGTAACCTTGTGGAGGACGGACGGGTCTTTACCCATTGTATGCACGATCCACGACCCGTGGGAGGCGTGTCTTGTAAGAAACTATAAATACCTCACCTCCCAAGGTAGAGGTTGGAGCTCAATACCATTTTCTTTGTTTCATCAAGTTCCCAATTCTCTCAACTTTCTCTCTACAACCCAACCCATACGCCCCTATTAAATATCATTTGATGTGTTTATGAAATCCAATATGTCACAAACCTCCTTCATACCTGAGTGGGCTATAATCAAAAAACCCATTACAGTGGATTCTGAACAAGACCTCACCTTCTTTTTCTTCCTTCACATCCTTAAAAGTTGAGACGAATATGCTCTGTCTTTCATTGTTTTTTGTTTTTCTCTGAATAGGTTTGACTAGATGTATGTTTCGATGCGTGAATGTGGATGTATGTTAGGTTTGGTTTGGATTGGGTTTTGTTAATTGGGTGGGTTATTATGATAGTGTTTATGATTTTGGATCTTGTTAGTTGGGTTGATTTGGTGTTTGCCAACACATTAATTATGTATAAGCGTATCAAAGAAGGCAAATGTCAAGTTGCAAGGTAACGAGTTTCAAATGTCACACTTGGTCCCTGAATTTGGTTAGTTAATAGTTTTTGCACTTAAAATTCTCGCGTATTTTTACTCACACAAACTTGACGATTTCTCTTTTACTTACTTCACAATTAGTCCACGAATTTGGAGCGTCCGTTGTTTTGGTATTTATGGGTTAATAACCTATACCATTTGCATACCAACAATAAAAAAAAAATTCTAACAATATCTCAACAACCTCCGAATGGTGACTTCCCACTTCTTCAAGAACTCGGCAAAGCTTGAAGTCGACTACGTTTGACTCGATTTCTCTCTTTATCGAGAGAAAACGATAAGGACATCAAAATTGCTAATGGCCTCCTAAACACTTTGGTGACTTAATTCTTGGTATGAAACCCAAGAATACATCTCGAGCTCGAAGGCTTTGAACTACTGATAATGAACTACAAGTTTCTTGAGGATCTTCGCAAGAAGCAAAAGGCTAATGTCTTGAAGGCGTTGGAGATAAGGAAGATGATTTGTCAAACACACTCGCGGTGTGTGTGACAGAACAACTTCCTTGATGATCTTAGGAAGACAAAGTGATGAGAAGGAAATGAAGTGGTTATGTTTTCTTTTTTTTTTTTGAAAAATATGTCTTGAATATTTAATGTTTAATATGAAATTAATGAATCTATATGTTATGTTATAGTGTTATAATTTGTTAATTTTGTTGTTAATTGTTGTATTAGTCTTAGATAGTTGTTATATCGGTTTTGATTGTGTTGGGTGTTGGTAGAACTATGGTCCTTGCTTAAGCAGTTTAAGAGTATAGGGACTAAGGTTTTAGTCCCTATCACATCCTCACATTTGCATTAAGTTATAAGAAGCACTTTATTCTTACATTTTACCCCAAATTTGAATTCATAAACATAAAGCCTCAATAAAGTGAAATTGCATCAAAATGGGTAAATCTAGAGCTCGTAAACAGATTAAATGCTCCAATTGTCAAACTGTTGGACATAATAAGTCTAGCTGTCACAAGGATCAAGTACCAAAACCAACAAAGGAAACAAAGGTTCGAGGTAGAAAAAGGCATTGTGATGGCTGAAGGCAACAAGTATTCATTTAATTGTCATTTCCATAACGATTGTTCTTGTGTGTTTACATTCTAGTTGATGTGCAAATGTATTACTTTTGCGGTGGATGGATGAAGATGATATAAGGAAGACTATGGAACAAGAGTTTCTTGAAGCTCTTTATGCAAGAAGAAGAACACACAATTTTGGAGGAAGATGAAGAGCATTCAAGGTTGGATGAAGAAGCTTTCCAGAGTTTTGGAAGATGAGAGGATGTACAAAAGAATTGAAGAGGAAAGGAGAGGAAAAATTGGCTTGAAGAAGTAGAGTTTGAGGCGACTTACTATGGAGTGTCGTGGAGGAGTTATATCCAAGACATCCATATGTCTTTGGATAAAAGATGTTGGTTGGTGTTCGAAGGTTGTAGGGTTCTACTCTTCTAGCCATTTATAGTTTGGACAATATCATGTTTGAACATGTTTTTGTTTTGGGCTAATAACCTATTAAAGCATTATACTTGTCAAAATGGCAGTTCTGCGTAGCGAACTAAAAAAATATCTCTTATAGACATTAAAGTTGACATTTTTGTCTTTCTTTAAGTATTATGACCATTTTATCCTTCAAAAAATATTTCAAAAAAAAAGAATTTTGAAAAAAAAATTCATAAATTTGTTTTAATCTAAAAAATAAAAATACATTTAAAAAAAATCTAAAAAAACACATTTCGAAAAAAAAAAGTGTTTCGAAAAAAAATTCAGAAAAAAAAATTTGGAACAAAAATTTTGAAAAAAAAGTATTTCGAAAAAAAATAATCAAAAAAAAATTTTGGAAAAAAATTTCGATAAAAAAAGTATTTCGAAAAAATTTAGAAAGGGTAAAATGGTCATAATATGGTCATAATACTTAAAGAAAGACAAAAATGTCAACATTAATGTCTAAAAGAGTTATCTTTTTAGTTCGCTACGTAGAACTGCCATTCTTGACAAGTATAGTGCTTTAAAAGGTTATTAGCCATTTTGTTTTTTTTTTTGACTTTATAAGTCAGAAGTGGTTATTCCAAACACCCCCTAAACTGTGTATGTTGACTAGATTTTAAGAATTTATGTTGTCTTTACTCCTATCTACTTGTTCAACAACCACAACTCCCATCTACTTATATAATACATCTTAACTCATTAATTCTTTATCATACCAACATATTATCACAATGGATGCAGAAAATGGTTGTCAAATAGTATGCATTGACTGTTGGGTTGAAAGTGAAAACAGAGTTGGATTAACCTTTTTGCAAGGCGTCCGCTTATAAGATTTCATGTGGTATGTTTGTCCAAAGTGCTTTGAGATAAGAGGAAACACATCTTACACTTGGTAGAGATGGTGTTACAAGGAAAACACAACCACAAGAGATAGTGGTGGATATGTGATGGGTCTACATATTTCGCACCTACTAGTGTTGGTGCTTACTGCAAGATGATGAAGAAGAAAGTGAACCACCTACATTTGAAATAGCAAGTGGAGCGCCAAGCCAAACACCACGTGAAGCACACGCAACTGAAAGACCAAATGGAGAACGCCCAAGACAAATACCACTTAAACCAAGCCGCAAGCCCGATGGACCAAATGGATCACCTACTAGTCATTTAACGCAGTGAATTCCGCAAGAAATGCTATGTTGTCTTTCGATCTAAATGTAACTTAAGCGATATGTGTGCTTCTTTTGTTATAAGAATTGAATTTTGGTTACAATTTGAATCATTGACTTTATAAGTCAAACAAATGAGATTTTAAAGACTAACATATGGGTGTGGTTCCTCTAATATTTTGGTTTATATTGACCTTATAAGTCAAAATGGGTTTTCCCAAACATCCACCTAAACTGCATAAGCAACTGCAAACTACAAAATAAAAACAAGAAATCCAAAATATACATACACCACCACCTAATTACACCATATCAAGCAAAATATACATGTTAACAAGTATTGTTTTCAGTAACCATCATCAGCCAAAAAATATACACCTTCATTACATCAACAACTAAAAATAACAGGTGAACTTCTTGATGGGAGACTTGATATTCATGGGGGGAGACTTGAGGTCCTTAGGGGAAGGAACATACCACTCATTCCTATTTGTCTTGGAGCATCCCACACCGCTACAAGACCAAGTACAACATTGGGAGCGGAAGCCTTTGAAGCTTGGGAAGTGGAACCTTTCAAAGTAGTAGTCTTAGAAGACATGATCCCATACTCATCATCAGATGTGTCTGAAATAATGATGACATCAACTTCATTTCCTTTCACGTTAGTATCTGGAAAGATAGACAAAACAGAAAGAAATCAGAGTTCACCCATTACAACTTTCTTAGCTTGCAAACATTAACTCTAACCTTTCTCAGACTCCGTATTCCCATATTTTTCCCACAAGTCTTCAAGTATCACATCATCAATGTCATCTCTTATGTGGAAAACTAGAAGGGGGGGGGGTTGAATAGTTTTGCCAATTAAAACTTCCTTTTAATCTTTTTAGATCGACTTATGTCAATCTATTTGGATGTGTGTGTTGGATGTTGATAAACAAGCATATAAAGGTAAGTAATGAAAAGATAAGAGTAAGAAGCACAAAACCACTACGCGAGTATTTATAGTGGTTCGGCTACAAGGACACCTTCCTTGCCTACTCCACTCCCGAGTCACCTACTCGAGAGTTTGTAAACACTACACCAATATCCTTATGGCGGAGAAGCCTTCACAACGTCGCCTACCCTTTTTCCGGTGCTAGGCTAACCACGGGTTCTTTCACTCCAAGGTGAACCACACCTACACAACGTCGCCTACCCTTTATAAGGTACTAGGCTAAGTACCTAGTTCTTTCACTCCAAGGTGAACTACACCTACACAACGTCGCCTACCCTTTATTAGGTACTAGGCTAAGCACCTAGTTCCATTGCAATGGAGGAACTACTCACACTACACCAACGACTAATCCCAAAGGAGATCTACTCCTTTACAACATCATCAAGGACATCAATATCCTTGGATCTAATACTAGTCTATCTTGTACATGAAACACACCATATCGAATGTACATCTAAGGCACCTTTCACTAATGCCTTTGACTAGATCTACAAGACACCCTTCACTAATTTCTTGTGTCTTGACTTCTAAGCACCTTTCACTAATGCTTCTAGTCTTGACTTCTAAGCACCTACCACAAGTGCTTATGATATGGACGATAGATACCCTTCACTAATATCTTCGTCTTGACATTTGAGACATCTTTCACTAATGTCTTCAACACTACACTTCTTAGAAGAAAGAAAGGAATCATCAACAAGAAGACTTGATGGCCTTGATGATGAGGAAGCATTGCAACTCATGGACTTGAGCTTGCTCGACTTCAAGGGTGGTGATCTTGCCTTTAAGAGGAACCTAAAGATCACACAAAACAAAACTACAAACATAGATCTCTTGGATGCGAGGTTAGTGAGTTTTAACTCGGGAGAAAGTATGTTAGAAAGGGTGAGAAACAATGAAGAAATGGCTCACTATTTATAGAAGAAAAATCTCTGAAACACGAAAATTAACGAGTTCGGGTTGTGCTAAATAGATTTCGGTCGGGTTTGGGTCGACCTATCTAACCCATTTATTAAGCAGTCGAGGTTCGGGTTGGGATTAAAATAAGCGGGTCGACCCTTGACCCGTTAAGATTTTTCATAAACTTAAAATTATTTATATTTTATTATGCGGGTTAAATGTTTTAAACAAGTCAACCCAACAACCTATTTAACATGTTTAACTCGTGTAATGTGCCAACTTTTGTGTATAAAAAGGGTTAAATGGGTCAACCCAAAACCCGCTGAACCGATTCAATCTGTTTAACATATTCAACCCCGTGTAACCTATTTAACCCGCCGACCCAAGTATATATACGGGTTAAATGGGTTAGGTTCGGGTTATATCTAAACAAGTTAGGGTTGACATAGCTGACCCGATAATTTAAATGGGTCAGGTTTGGGTTGGGATTTTCTGACCCGCCAACCTGACAACCCGAACCCGCCAACCCGAACCCGACCCGAATTGCCACCCCTAACTTCATGTATCAAACTTTCCACATGTTGACAATGATAGCAATCTTTTTCATGGCTAGGTAGTGGTGGTGGAAGAAATGAAATGGCTTGATGCGAAGGATCAAGTGAAGCGGCTTGTGGAGCTTCAAACGATGGAGGGATTGGTGGAGGCACATTTGAGAATGGCTCGACCAAGAATGATGGTGGTGGTAGAGAAGTATCAACTTCCATGTGATCGGGTGATTGATTTTGATGATTTCTCATAATCCAAATGGGATTATATGATGGAACGGCGAAAAGGAAGCCGGAGCAAGTGTTGACTCAACACCTTGATTTTGTACCATTATTCCTCCTAATGAGGAAAATGTTGTCGGCGAAGGCGGATGAGACGGCCTAGGAGGCAAATCCTCTAAGTTGTAGAGGTGTGGTGATGATAGTGGAGATGTAAAAGAAATAGCTCTAGGAACCAATGGTGATGGTTTAGTGGAGATGATATTGTTTGGCCTAGGAGGTATGGTGGTGTTTGGCATAGGTAGTTTTGTGGGTACCTATCATTTATTGGAATTGGTTTGATTGGTTGAGGAAAGATCCTATCATTTATTGGCTTGATAGGAGATGATTCGGTTGAAGAGATTTTGTGTATAACACGAGCCTTTTTCTTGGGTGGTTCTTTGGTGGATAGGTTAGTACTTGGAGTTTTCCCCATGATGAGATGACTTGAGAGGTTTGTAAAGGTTTCTAGAGTCTTGAAAGTTAGGATGAAGGTGATGACTATGGAAGTCCTAACAATGTGATTTATAAAGCAAGAGATTTGGCAAGTGCATTCAAGCCTTAAGCCGGCTAAGATTCATTGGAATGTGATGATTAACATGCACAAGAGTCAACTTGAGTTTGTCTTGATCTAGGAACTCATTTATGATGAGATGGAGTGTTTGAGTTAGAAAGATGAGTTGAAATGATTGTTTTAGCAAGAATTGTCATAGGCGTCATCCGGATCACGGTTCCTCCTCGGAGGGATCCGTCTAAGCTAATCCTAGGGATCCGGCTCTCGGTGATTATGAAAGAGTGGAAATGATGTTTCTAAGATCTAAGATCTATATCATCTTGAGTGTTTGGTCCTCTTAAGTGTCTTAAATGAAGGGGTGCTTAAGTACTTGAAGGTAATGAGTGATGTAGCTAATGATTGTCTTTTATGGAAGGATTTGGAACTTTCATGAGTACCAATGGATGAGAAAGGATGACACTAAAGATGAGAGTGTCAATTGAAGCTAAATGATCCTAGAGATCGGGGTTGTGACTTAGGATAGTGTTTTGGAAAATATCCAAAGGCTTTGAGATGGGGAAACTAGAATTTGATCAACTTTGATCAATTTTGAGGTAAGGATGATTTATGATCAATTTTGCCATAATCGAAAGATTTCTAAGACTAGATGTGAGGGATCAGTGAAAAATGAAGTGTGAGTTTAAGGCGGAAGAGTAATGGATTAAAATGAAACGATAGATCTACAAGCGTCTTGTAGTGTGATCTAGGTGAGTTATGTGTGAGTAGGAAGGATCTACCTATCTTGATAAGGACTTAATTTGCCTTAAGACACTAGGTTTAGCTTAGTGTGAGGTGTTCTAAGGATATGTTTGAAATATAATGCTTGCAATTGCATTTTCATGCTTAGGATCCACGGTTCCCTAAGTGTAGGGATCCGTCTAGCACAAACTTTGGGATCAGTCCATACACTCGTGAGAACCTTTACTAAAGGTATGCAATGATCTTGACAATGCATTATATCCCAAGGTTGGTTTAAAAGGGTTCTAATACTAAGATATCAAATGTAAGATGTTTTATTTCATGAAAGAAATTGGATTACATTGATAAAGCACGAGTACGATAGGATTGATCCTATTTGAAATACTACTAGGTTCTTTGAGTGTTTTCGCTAGGAGGATCATTACGTGATTGATGAGTGTTGGTGGAATCAAGAATGAAGAAAGTCTTCATGAGAGATATGTTTAGTGGTTCCATCATCTTGTTCACAAGTACGTACAACGGACTTTGAAATTGAGGATGAAGTGCATAACGTTGTGATAGAGGCACGTCAAGAACATTCCATAAGGGATGAGTTTATTCTTGGAGCCTTGAAGATTTACAATTCGCCTTGCGAAGAAGTAGGCGAGATTGTATGGTTGTTGTGTTAGCAAACGACAACAACATGTAGAAACAACAAGCGGGAAGGATTTCTCGATTTCCCTAAGACTCAAACATTTTCACGTGGGATGAGTGCAAGGGCTTGTACTCTTCTCGGATGTCCGTGTGAAGATAATGTTTGGATCGGAGTAATATGGTCGAGGTTTGCATATTATCGATGTAAATCTTCGGGGAGGTATGTGTGAACAATATGGACTATTTTCTTCACGAAAGTTGAATAGAGAATCAAGAGACCAATCTTGGTGAAGGCACATTGTCCATGATTTGGAATTCGGAGGATGTGAGCAAAATGCCCAAGGGTTAAAGTAAACTTTTGGTTTTGATATAAAACCAAAGAGATGAGAGCGATCCTCGTTACGAGCGAGTTCAACTTAGCGGAAGAATTACATTATGAACCTTGGACATATCTTCTCGTTGATTTCAAGAAGACATTCTAATCCTATGGCTCGGAAGGAGGTATTGATACCTTCTTGAATTGTAGAAGGTGTCTGTCGTCCTTCATGGAAGTAGCGGTTTTCGAGGTTGTTGAACCCCGGACATGAATGCGGTGTGTTGGGTTCGAGGAGATGTTCGAGTGTAGCTAGTGAGTGAAAAATCAAACTCATATTCATGCGTCATAGTTGAGCCTATAGAAATGATGAGTTAAAAAGTGATGTTTGTGGTCAACCTATGATTATCTAACGTTTTTATTTGATTTTTATTAACAATGGTTTTTAACAAGAAAGACACTTAACTCACTTATGGTTTTGACATACTAGTGGATAATTACCTTTTAGAAGAAAAATGGTTTTTAATTTGAATGAAAAACTGTTCTCCAGTAGGACGGATCCCACGGTTCCTTTTCAAAAAGGGTGGCTAGTATGACTTCCGGGATCCGTAGATCTGTTAATACAAAACCAGATTTTAAGAAAAGCATGGGTTTTTAGATCTCATAGTTTTATACCAAGATAAGTGTTTTAGCCTACATTTTCTTTTAACATGCATACATGACTTCTAATGTATCACGAAAGAAAGAAATACATCAAAGAAAGATGATAAACACATAATAACCTAGATAACTATACTATTAGTAATATTTCATTTCAATACTAAGAATGATACAAAAGATTAGGCATATAACCCCAATGTAGATTAACAACACAAAGTAAATGTCTTCGTATGTGAACTTCATCATAGGGAACACAAGCGCGATGAGTGTTAAGACGATGAGTACGAAGGCGATGTAAACTATGTTGAAGATGATCCTTCTTGGTTTCGGTTGGGATAGGATGAAGAAGAAGATGAAGTTTTGAATGAGAGGGAATTTTTTAATTTGGAAGATTTGAAAAAGTGAGGATTTGATAAAGTGGGCATCGAGTGGAATATTTATGGGGAAGGAGTATTTTTGAAATTTGTGTTTTGTTTTATTATTGGGTTAAAAGAAACAAAACACAAGTTTTAAATACCACGACTTTAGGCGAGAAATAAAACACATTATGTGAGAAAAGGCTTCTAATGAAGCTT
>CM040242.1:69313988-69338565 GCA_022545495.1 Chrysanthemum lavandulifolium
GATGCCGATCATGCAAAGTTGTCAAGATACCCGCCGGGCACGCCGAGGTGCTCGGGTTTTGGGTGATAAGCTTGTGGTGGTCTTCAAAGAAGCAAATGAGTACTTCTATTTCCTCTACTGAGGTCGAATACATAGCCATGTCATCTTGTTGTGCTCAAATCCTATGGATGAGATCACAATTATCTCGACTATGGCTTCGAATTCAACAAAATCCTCCATCTTGTGATAATAAAGTGCTATTGCTCTCTCATGCAACAACGCTCAACACTCAAGAGCAAAGCATATCGACATTCGACATCATTTCATCGGGGAGTGTGGAAAAAGGTGTGGTGGAACTATATTTTGTGAGGTCAATATCGGTTAGCGACATCTTCACCAAAGCTCTTCCAAGAGAACGTTTGAGTTTATTCTTCCACGACTTGGTTTGAAAAGCCTTCAACCGAACTCTCAAACGCCTTGAGGAGGAAGACGAGGAGTAAAGGTCTTTCTTCATCTATCTCTTGTACATATATTTTGAAAACGAAATACAAAATTATAAAACCTTCAAAAATCAAATAGAAAATTATAAAACTTTCAAAATCCATAAAAATTTGAAAAATTCAAAATTCTTCAAAAAATATTGTCTTTTTGTCATGTTTCTTCGGTTCGATTATATCTACGGTCTTTGTCTTTGTCATTCAAAGAATGACACGGGACTTTAGATGTTGTTCGAACTTAAAAAAAAAAAAAATATATATATATATATATATATATATATATATATATATATATATATATATATATATATATATATATTTTGGGAGAAAGAGAAATGGTTTATTGTCATCTTGAGCAATAACCCGGTTTTAAAGAAAGAACAGAGCCATGTTTCATCATGTTTTCAAAATTCCATGCTACGATTCTATAAACATTTATCTCACGAAAACTAAATGCTTTGAAAATAACTCGATCTCTATTTTTGAAAATCATCGGGACTTATCTGTCAAAATCTCTATCTCTCAATCAACAACCTATGTCATTGATTGAGGGGGAGAATGATTTCAATTAAATTACAAAAGTTATTTGGCATTAAATTGTTTTCAAAAGATATACATACATGTTTTATAAATGGAGTGTAAAGTCTTAAAATCCGATCCTTATCAGGTCAAACGCTTCCACAATCATGTCACAATTCTCCTTAAAAGCTTTCAAAATCAATTTAAATCTATACGAGATCACAAATCTCAAATGCTTTGATAATTGTGATCGGGAGAATATGTGATTTAAATTGGATTTAAACCGATAATCCGCAAATGGTTTCATAAGAGTGTACATCCGTCCTTCCACATGTGACAAACGATTTCAAATTTTCCATGCACATGTTGAGGGGAGCATCTATCTTAAACCTATGATTTGAAATGTGATCAACTTATCTCAATGGGCAAGTTCCTCAGTATGTGCAAAACTCTTTTCAAACCCCGAGGCACATATTGAGGGGAGCAAAATCATGAAAACCTCATCCTTCCGAAATGCTATACCTACTTGAGTTGATGTGGGAAGTGATGTTGATATCTTTAGAAAATGGTAATCAAAGAAGTTAATTCTTTCTCTTGCCTCCGTGTGCAAAACATTTTCAAATACTTGATGCACATGTTGAGGGAGTTCTCGTTCTAAAATATCAAAACAATTCGTGTACAAAATGCTTTGATAATATATCACAAGTATACGAATTGATTTACAAATGGTTTTCAATTGGATCCAATGGCGTATTTAACAATACCAAATAGACCGACCAACTTTACTTTATATGCGGTGATATAAGGATGATAAGGTTAGGTATATGTTCCCATGATCCGCTGAACAGGAGGGATCTACCGAGGACAATCCACTAGTTAGTGTAGAAGTCCTTAGGTATGATGATAAAAGGAGAAAAATGAGATATGGGAAGAGTGCGAGACTAAGACCGAGCGATCTTCGAATAAACCCAACAAGGTTCTAGCTATGAAGTTTGGTAAGCTTGAAGGGTTGAAGAATTAAAAAGAATTGAATGAGAAAGGGTGAAAACAAATAGCCTCCATTTATTCAACCTTAGGGCGTAAACCGGGTTCACTTCATATGCTCCGATGGTAACATCGGTATTGAAGACAAGGCGTCATGGACCCGGTGACGACCAAGACTTCACCTTTCCAAACCACTCAAGTTCCTCTTAAAGGACTTGTTTCATTCTCACGGGAACCGACATTATCTATCGACTTTCTTAGAGATGGTTGATATTGAAGAAGAGACCCTCTCCACAGTCTCGACACGGGATCCAAATATGCACAAATTGAGTCTAGAGCCACGAGATCATCAATAAATCTCATTAGGACACTTTCAATGAAGACTCTCTGTTTCACACAATGTGGAAAGAGATTATATCTTGAGTCCTCGCATTATCCTTGTGGTATTGCGGAACATCCGAGTGATGTGTTTACATATTCACAATGAAGATGGAAAGCCTTCGGAGCCAACATCAAACAAGCTCACGGTAGGTGGCATGTGAGATCTATCATATAGATCAACCTTGTGACAACCGAGCGAAACAATGGTGCGATTCAATCTCTTGAATCAAACTCGGTTCGAGTTATGGATTGGCGGATACCTTTGAAAAACCGCCGTTGTGCTTAAAACTCTTTTCTTTAGCACATCGACCGTGTACTCATTTTTCAAATCAAAGGTATTTTTATGATTGATAATTGATTTTCAATAAAACCTTCGTTGTATTGCAAAAACAATTTCTATTGAGCAATACACGATTGTTTTTCAAATCTCTTTTCATCAATCGGTGGACTTAAAATTATTTGGTTCACTCAACTCCGTTGTCTTCTTTGAGATGTTCGGTTTGAGAACAGCTAGAACAGTGCGAAACCACATCAAGGAAATTCTTGAATTATACCGATCACAGGCAAGACATGTACCGATCAACGGGGAACCGTGGGCGTGTACTCAATTCAACGAAAGTGATCAAAGACACTTTCGTGCGATTTATTGCTAAGCTGTTGTATGCAGGTGCGCCCGGCGTTTGCGGTGATCGAGAATGGGCGGTCAATCCATGGCCGCATGCTCACTTAACACATTCAACTCAAAGAAATCATGATTAGTGCATCAATGACTCGATATTTTCACACCAAGCTTCGCTACGCTCGCCAATATCATGATTCAACAAAGCTTCCGCTACTCGATGTGAAGATTTCATGATCCGAATATGAGCATGTCGGTCCTAAAGTCACAACATCACATAATACCAACACCACAAAGGATGTGTCGAGATTGTTGATAGTCGATGATCTCGAATGATGGCTCAAAATTATTATCACGTGGATCGATAAAGACCTCCACTTGAAGTAACCAAACATGCAATGTGAAGAATCAATGACTACGAGCTTAGGAGCAAAGGACTACATCAAGAATGCAAGATTAATTGTTAATGTATTATCGGTTGTATTCAATGTATTTTGGTACATGATTGAGGTGACCTCCTTGGGGGAGATTGTTAGGAATTAGAAATTCCGGTATTAAAGAGTCGGTCACCTCAAGTATATGTAATCATTAGAAAGCTCGTAGTCGTAGTAATTGTAAGTTAAGTAGTATTTAGTTAAGTAACACCATGGAGGACAGACGGGTCTTTACCATTGTATGCACGATCCATGACCCGATGTGTGGCGATTTATGTAAGACTATAAATACTCTCTACCTTCCAAGGTAGAGAGTTGGAGCTCATAATAATATCTTTCACTTTCTCTCACTAAGTTCCCTAAACCTCTAACTTTTCTCTCTAGAATTCCATCTATATGCTACTTTGTGTTATGGTTTGATGTGTATGTGAAAAGTTAATATCTAACATCTTGCTTATTTATAAGCATTTTTCCACTTTTATAATTTTCACAAATTTATAATAGTACTAAGTATTTATAGAAAAGTTTTATAATTTTCTTGTTCATTTGCTATTTATTATAATTTTAATTAGTTTTAATAGTTTTAATTAATAATAAATAATATAAAAGTAAAAATATGTTTTCTTTTCAATAATTTTCTTATGTATTTAGGATTGTAAAATATAATTTTCATATTTGTAGGTATTTTACTTCTTTATTTTCACGTTTTATTTAAATGCGTTACGTAGTTTTTAATTTAAGCGTCGTTTTAGATTATAAACGTTAATCGATTTTAAATATAAATTAAAATGACTCCAAAGTCTTTATTAGATTTAATTTCCTTAGTGTAATCAATCATAACCTTTTCTGCTCAATATTCACCGATCACGATTCGTTGTATTACAGTTTACACACCTCGTTGGGACTTAACGACCGGAAACACTAAACTCTCTGGATAATTGCATTGCGTTCTCAAGTGATTGACTCTTGTTGACCATTCACCGGTTAATTTGGATTGACCGTTTGGGACGAATCGGAGATACAAACAACTTTTGATAACGATTGACCCGGCTTTTGTTAATTGTCATTGCGAATGAAAGTGAAATAGGAAATTGTTTCACGACAATCTTAAGCGATGGCGCTTATCGAAGGAGTTATTTTCACCTTGGTATGATTACGGTTTTCCCAAAGTTGGTTCTGTTAATGATTTTGTGTGAATAGAAGTTCTCGTTAATTTAAGAACTTGTAGTCTTGTCCCATTACACAATCCATTGGCTTGATCAATGTTTCGCAACAACATAATGGGACTCCTACTTTTAAACAAATTCTATGGTTTGGAACACCGAGAACTTCAATCCATTGATAAATTGAGAGAAAATGGGTGATCAATAATGCCACAGATTCACTTTTGTCAACACTGTCACAACTTAGGAAAACCATTTATTCACACGGAAACATGTCCAACATATGGTCATTTATGTTGTCCACCACTTCATTTGTTGGAGCAAGGATTGCCTTTTCTTGAAAGTAGGCAGGATCATGTATATTATCCAAAAAGTTTGGATAAGTACAGGCAATAATAGATTTAACCGGGTCATCAGTGACATCTATTAAAATTTCTTGTGGTAAATCTATAGAAACCTCTCCGTCATTCGGTTCTCCAAGGTCTCCGTCTCCGACTTTCAATATCCAATCTACAAATTCTCGTATCTCGTTGACATCTTCAGGTCGTGATCCAACAGTTAGTCTCATGTTGCAGTCAACTTAAGAACTTTGCAATAATCCACATATATGATTTCCTCAACGAAGCAATAACAATGTCTTCCGGGATCCTTTGGAATAATGTAGAACACGCCTAAAGTCGCCGCCAAAAACCATGGTCATGTTTCCAAAAGGCTCATCGGACATTTCATACCTGGTCCTACGAAGTATGTCTCTCAAAGACCGATCTAATGCTTCAAAACATAGCTTATTTGCCATTGGCGCTTCATCCCATATAATAAGTTTACATTTCTTTAACATTTTTCCAAGATCGCTTTGAGGACTTATAAAGCAAGTAGAAGTCTCATCCACGTTGATAGGAATATGGAATCTTGAATGAGAAGTTCGGCCTCCCGACATTAACAAAGAAGCAATACCGCTGGATGCCACATTCAAAACTATCTAACCTTTTCTTCTAATACCGGCAGCAAGAGTCTTCCATAAGAATGTCTTCCCCGTACCTCCGTAACCATAGACAAAGTAGACTCCTCCCATTTCCGGTGTTAACTGAGTGTATTATGGTGTCATACACACCTTTCTGTTCTGTGGTCAAAGAGCCGTACAGGCGTTCGTACTCAGTTTCCAACTCGACCGGATTATAATTAGTCTCATCCTGTATAAGTCGGTTACCAAATTCACTTATGTATCTATCATCTGGATAAGGCATATCACGACAATTCCTCAATGTTGAGTTTCTTGATCTTAGCAGCTGCTCAATATAGAACAAAGCAACATTCTTTTTTTCCTCGTCACTGATAATCAAATCTGCATTAGACCATAGTAATGTAAGAACTTAATAAAGAGATGAGTGATTAAAACATTGGAAATAATATGGTTAAATAAGCGTATAAGGAAACATAAATAATATTTGATCGATGTATAATTACATATTATAGTCTACAAATATATCTTATGGATGTTACACGGAATTTGCAAAATCCTCCTCTTATGTTGAACATCTTGCATAAGCAAATGCCATGTTGTAACCAAGCAGTAAAAGGCGTGGTAAGTTCATTTGCGAAAGCAATGTCACAAATAACTCACGAAGATGTTCGAGGTTTGCCCAATGAGTGCGTCTTTTATACTTTCAACATACTCCTTGTCGTCCTCTAAAAGTCCTGCTTTGCATAGCAAGCATCTTTATAAGTTGGATACACTATACCATTAACCTTTCTAATGTCGGCATGTGTCTTGCATCCTTTTACCTTTGTAAGACGATTCGCAATAGTAAGCATCTCCGGTTGATAATGGGCGTTATAAATCCTTCCAATCGATCTTCCACCTTTCTAAGCGTCCAAATTCTATTTGGACCGTTCCATACATATTTTGTAGGAAACTAAGCATCGTTAGCTCCGCACCTCCGGAAACCTTGATTCATTCTCAACCAATCTTGAACATATCGGCACTGTGATCGGCTTCTCAACATTGTTTCGAGATCGACTTCTTCGTCATACACAACCCGATGCTCGCCTTCAAGATGAAACGACCTCTCAATGAAGGTGTTCTATAATGAATCTCAAAACCAAATATCCTCCATGTGCCTCGCAAGCGAGATAGGTATCTGCAATCTAAGAAGGCCTTTATCTCGTCAATCGTTTATCAATTTGTTGACCATCGCCAGTTGTAACGGTTCATACAATTGGGCCGACACTCTATCCGGACCTTTGTTTATATACTTAAACAAATATTTTATTGATCCCGTTTGGTTGCACCATTCAACATTAATGTGGCATTGGTAACGTTTTAGCAGCTGAGCATTATAAGAGATGACATAACCGTTATGTAACTTATGGCCACTCTTTTCGACATATCTTCCATTGTCAGGTCTTCTATATACAGGGTAGCCATCCGCGTCGACTGAACTGCGGTGGGTGAATTTTTGGGAAGCTATGCGTACATTTACCGTCGGAAGCGCAAACTGGTTTGGGTCATCCGCACCGCAAGGACCATGCATCATGAAATCGAAACTAACTTGAACAAATCCGGATCATTATCTTTATCCGTATCTCGGCGGATATGTATTTGTCAATCATTCGGCGTTGGAACCTTGTCATCCCTATGCTAGAACAAACATACATGCTGAAGTCCTCTTTTGAAACTCAACCGTATACACAATGCGCACATATTATAAACATTAGGTACATATAATACTACTAATGTATATGCGAAAGTTGGTTATGTAAGAAAAATATTAGTAAAGTTTATGTATAGTACCTGCTTGAACGCGTCCAAATAAACGTAATTCTTTCAAATCAGTCATCAATCGGTCAAGTTTCATTTAAAAACTCTTGTAAGCACATCGGGCGATCGAAGATGAAAGATTATGATCTTGCATATATCTTGCAATCTCCGGCCAATTTGGATTGCATATTCTTGTTATGAATAAATCCGGACAACCGTATTCATCTACATAACGCCATCGCATCCATATAGTTTTGCTTCATGTACCTTGGTCCTCCGGTAAATGTAGAAGGCAACACGACCGACTTTCCAAGGGCGGTTGGGTCTGTGTTTCCGGATGCAATACTTGCACGTATGTTTGAGTAGCTATCACACCTAAGTTTTGATTGTTTTGCTCGATTGAAATACAAACGCTTTGCAATAAGCTTTATTTTTATATTCTGCTCGATATCTTGTGTGTAAGAGTCACGAGCCCTTCTAAATGTTTGTACCAAATCACTTGAAGTGTCTAATACTTGTCTTACGTCGTTGATATTGTTTCTATCGATAGGATGGTTAGACTTGAAGGAGCGGAGGATGACTTAGAGTTCTTTGCGTTATAATTTGAACAGATAAAGCGAAATTGAGAATGATGCACAACTTATTCTTAAAAACATGGTATTGACGTAAATGGAAATAAAGAAAAGTTATTATACCTTAATGCTCGTTCTCTATTCTCATTTTCGTTTTCGTGTCATATATATACAATTGTGCAAATTTGATTCGAGCACTGTTCGATAAGTAAACTACCAATACTATGGTATGTTTGTCCATGCAAGCGAAAAACCTATGGAGCATGACCTAAATGCGTTAATTGAATAAACGACCTTTCCACCCATTGATGTAAAAGCAAACATGCTATTGTATGTTCGAATGTTGTTTTGAAATTCGGGCTTTTGCATCCATATTATAAAACAAATCGTGTAACGGCTCGGGAGTAGGAAGCGGTTGTTTAATAGAAACTTTTCCTTACTAAAGACATAAAGTATACGGTTTGTTTGTTGGATCACTTATGTATCCTTTCTTGGCTTCCGCTTTCGAGCAAAGCATGACATTCATGCACTCAAAAGGCGGATCACCATGGTCGTAGTAGTCCGCAAATTTATGTTTAAAAGTTATTCATTGATGTTTAAAGATTACTATTATCCTGTTTAATTGAATGTACACCTAACTTATGAATTACCTTCGATATACCGGTGAACTTGTCGTATACTTTTACGACGGTTCCATCATCGTCATTAAGATTAAGTCTAACTGGCGATGGTCGTTGCCAGCAGTTCTCTTAGATCTTTTAGGTTGCGTTGATGACTCACCCACTTGGTACGTTGAATTCTGTGTTATTATAGCTGGAGTGGTGGTTCTAACACCAGACGTAGATGTATTGTTGGTACGTTCATAAACGTGAGGAATCTCGGGCGTTTGGAAACAAACTGAAAAGAAATCATTAAAAGAATAATGGAAACACATTGACATGTAAAACATGATCATATTTCTGATATTCAAAATTTACCGTTGGAAACATCAGGCAATAGAGATTGTCCTTGGCGTGTCGTTGCAACTGGAGTTGTTTGGGGATTAATTGTTGGCACAGATTTACGTCTTGCTTTACCACGATTAACACTGCTAACCTTGTTGATAGGAAGTGGAGTTTGCAACACTATAGAAAACCTCAAATCAGTTATAAAGAGTATTAATGTGACAAAATGTGCGTATCTCGCAAAGTATTTGAGGCCAATATGGTGTTTTGGTATGTCAATATGATTATAATTGTATATACTTCAAAAAAGGTGATTTTGAAGCTGTTGTTGAATTACGAGATATTGATACATATTATAATCTTGGTTTCCCAATAATCGCCAAACAGGTGTGATCGTTGCCAAACAGTCAAGTTTTCTCATGGTGACCAACATGTGAATGGCCTGTAAGAAACTTAAAGCGACAAGCACAAATGCAATGAAGATCTGGAGAGTATAGTGTTTCCCCGGTCGTTATGTCCCGGTGAGCTATGCAATGAATCACCAAGCGTATAGTGATCGAGAGATTTGAACAGAAAAAGGATTTGAATTATTATAACTACGAAATAGCCTATAATTACAAAGGCTTAAATGCAAATTAAAGGAAATTAAAAAGATAAAAATATTAAATAAACGCTATCACTATTTTTACAATGATGTTTTGTGATTTTATAAAACAAAATGACTTAAATAAACTATTTTAACTAAAACTTAAACTTAAATTACCTAAAATGTAACTTAAAATGAAAAGCGTCGTTATTTATAAAATTACAGCGAGTGCATAAGCAAAAGCGTAAAATTTAAGAAATAAAAGTCCCTAGTGTAAAATCAATTTTCTTACCTACTATATGACAAAAGAAAATTTTAGGAGAAAGCGGTATTTTTCGACTCTTAAATTATTTATTACGAATTAAAAACCAAATAACACTAATTAAATTATTAAAAATACTAAAACATTTTGGAAAAATCTGAAAAATTCATAGAAAGTACTTTGAGTTATGCTTAATCTGTGAAAAATGAGAAAACAGTAGGTCGCTTTGGAAATAAGCTCAAAATAAGCTAGAATAAGCTTAAAAGCAAAACTGACTAAAACGTCCTTAAGTAATAAAAGTTGCAAAGTTTAAGCGAAAGAAGTCCCAGTATTTGGTCATACAGGTACACACAAACGCTCTCATAAGGGAGAGGTCTCAGGTTCGACCCCTGCCTCTCCCTTTTTGCAAAATCATTTTTTTTTCTTGATTTTTCTTTTGGAAACTTGAAGGTGCAATGAAAATGTAAAAGTTTTGTGAAAACTTTGCTTATGGAAAGATCTTAATAAGCTGTATGAACAGCTTATTGTCCACAGTTGGGACAGAAAGGCAAAACAAACACCCCTTTGAAACTTCTTGATATTCAGTTTACATTTTGCTTATAAGACCAAAATAAGACTTTTTGTAAAACTCTTGTTGTCAATCACTTGGAATAAGCGGTTGGGCCCTTATTTCCTCTGATTATGAGTAGTTACAAACAAACACCCTTGAATTAGTTGTTAAGCATAAATTAAGCATAAAAAGCAATCTGAAACTAGGAATAAGCTACAATCTGAGTAAACAACCATGATAAGCTAAAAGTACAACAAAAGAAACAAATGGAATGGGAAATAAGCAGTTGGTATAAGCTATCCTAGGGGGAATCTTAAAACTAAAGAAATTGAATAAAAATCAATTGGAAAATAAAAATAAGCTACAATAAGCACCTATTAAGCTGATGAAAAGCACACTTAATGCTACCTAATTTAAATATCTAAAAGCAATTAAGGAATATCAAAATAAGCACATGAATAGTCCAATAAGCCAACAAAAAGGAACCTTTTGCTCTTTGTTCTTCGACTCATAGTCCCAAACAGCCGAAAGGGCTTTTTAGCTTATCTTGAATAAGCTACAGTGGAGCTCAGCCAATGAGCTTTTGGGAAAATGAAGTCAAGCTAGGGGGCAAGCTTTTGGCCCCACAAATACCTAGTGAAAAGCTACACTCCTGAGCTAGGGGCTGCACAAAAAAGCTTGTGGGCTAGCTGTTGAGGAATTGAAGCGAGCGGTGCCAAGGGACACACTTTTGAGCTTATTTCGAATAAGCTACAAAGTGAACTGGCCCTTGAGCTTATGGATTAATGAAGTCCACCCAGCTTACTTCTGTTTGCCCCCAGGTGATTGCCTGAATAAGCTGTTTACAACTTATAAATAAGCTGCAGAATATGGGTGCAGGGCTGCTATGACAGAAACAGAAAAGGGAAGTGGGTACATTCAAGGGCATAAATAAGCAAGCCAATAAGCACCAAATCTAAGGATAAGCTCAAAAATTTAATTACCTATCTATGAACTAATTGTAAAACTGAAATTTAATCCTAAGTCTAACTTTAATCAACCTAAAATTAAGCTTGAAATGGGGACACTTAAGGACTGTGAGACAGAAGAAAAAAAAAAAGAAAAGCATACTACCTCTAAAAACTATTTTGCAACTTAAAACTACTCTAAACCACATAAAGGTCACTAAGTAAAACCATTTTGATAGCTAAAATGGGTAAAAACTGAGTTTTGACCCATGAACCATGCAATTTCAAACACCCCTTCATGGTACAAATTCGCAACTACCTTCTAAACTACGATCTATTTTAACTGAAACTTGATTAAATCTAACAAGTTAACATTAACTTAGACTAATTATCTCAAGAAAAACAGAATTTCACCAAGAACCATTTGACTTTTGCATTTTTGACTTTATTTGACTTTTGTTGACCAGTTTAAGAAAATGTGAGAAAACTAAGACAATGCTCAAGATAAGTTATTTATAAACTTATCGAGCTAATTAAGCTTTAATAAGAACACATGGTGACATTAACGAATTCAAAGTCATTAAAGGTAATTTAGACAATTAGGGTAAACTAATTTTGTATTAAAAGCGAAAAGTACAATTCTTGAATATTGAAATTACAATGAATATGAGGACTGATTAACTAAATAAGCATTAAATTGACAGAATTAAAATGATCAAAATTCCTCTAAAAGCTTGAGAAATTGGACCCGACTAAAAACTAAACTAAAAAAATTAAAAGACTACTCTTCTCTCTCCTTCTTCTTCCTCTCTTTATACGCAAAAGTTCTTCTCTCACATCTCTCAGCAAATCCCACCATTTTTCTGGACCGTTGGATGATTTTAGCCATAGATGAGTTTTTTTGGCGGGAAAGCTCTTTTTGTCAGTTGGACTGATAACTTGTGACAGGGAGGAGCATTAAATGCGGCTTTGGAGGTTGTGGTTGGAGGGACAAAGCGTGGAGTAGGGTGATGGAGTGCACAGGAGTTGCAGAGGTGATGATGAGGGAAGGGAACCCGTGAGCGGTATTATATTCAAACCATGGGTAGTTTTGGGTAAGCGGGTTGTGGGATTGGACCGGGTAAAGGTTGGGTGGGTTGGGCTTGGGTAGATTGGGTTTAGGATAGATTGGACTTAAGTAGTTATTAGGTTTAGGTATTAACTTTGAATCCATTTACTACTCTAGGGACCAATTGTGTACATTCGAACTTTCGTGGACCTCATATATAATTTCGCAAAATGTTTTTCAAGGGCCAATCTTGACGATCTCGATAGTGTAGGGACCGAATTTGCCAAATTTGAAACTCCGGGACTAAACTTGTAATTTCTCAAATTTTTGGAACTTTTCACCAAAGGACTGATTATGACAATTTATGATTCCAAAAGGACCTTTGGTGACTTTTCTTTAAAATAAGTGCCTAGGGACTAAATTTGACAAATTTTGAAAGTTGAGGGACCTAAGCGCCAATTATACAAACTTAGCTCATTTTTCATCGATTTTAAACATTTTGCATCCGAAACATATAAAATACAATTTTGAGATATTTTCGGTATTTTGATGCATTTCGGCGTTTTAAGTGTTTTCTGATTCAGTTGACTAAAAATGATGAGTATTTACACACTCATCAATCCCCCACACTAAACTATTGCTAGTCCCTAGCAATCTTTTGAGAAAAACTTAATGGATTTGAATCTCTTTACCAAAAGCCATTACTTCGGAGTAGCCAAATGTTTCGGTTCAAGTAAGAACTATGGTACACCGATAACCATGTGATTTTGAGCAAACCACCGACTTCCAACGGTTTGATTTGTCTTTACCGAAGCCGTTTGCTTCTAGACTAGCCAACTCTTAGATAAATTATCAATATTATCTTTGGTGGTGATTACCAATTATGGATTTTCCTTTGCCTTTACCACAAGCCATAAACTTGCGGGCTAGCCAACTCTTCACTAATTAAAGATATGGTGGTGAACACCATACAATTTTGGGCAAATTGCAAGCCGTCAACGGATTTGAGATATCTTTACCAAGAGCCGTTTGCTCTGGATTAGCCAATCCTACATTTTATTAGACATGGCGGATCGATAACCAATTGAGTCGGTGTAAAACACTTACTCCGAAAAAAAAAAAAAATTGGCCAAAAGCAGGGGGTGGGTGGTATAATTACATGATAAAATTCGTGAGAATTCCCCACACTAGAAATGAATATTGCCTCAATATTCAAAGTACAGCAGTTATGCGAAACGGAGAAACGTAAAAGGGAAATATTACGGCCATTATTTGAAAGGTTTTTTTTTTTTTTTTTTTTTTTTGAGAAAACTTATATACAACATGTGGGCAACCCCCCCACACTAGGGTGGAACACATGGGTGAAAACCCATGTTTAGCTCTTGTTTTTGATTATCGAGTCGCTAGCTTGACTCGACCCAGATAATTGGTTCATGGGAAGCAAAGTGGAAGAAACAATCTCCATCGGACTTTCATTCAAGATGTTTGGACAAACATTTGAAACGCGAAAGTTCCACACCGATGAGATATACATAGAACCGGCTCAAAAATGATAAATGAGGATCCGGGTCAAGATAGTGTCTTCATTCCGAAGGAGTGAAGATGAAGAGAAATCACAAGATATTTGAGGAAAGGAAGAAATATTTTGATAACAATCGGGATCCATTCTTCATCCTCAAATGTGGACATATCGGGAGGAAGGGTGAGGTAGTATCATTAATAGGCAAACTCGTATGATAGAGTACACCTTCCTCCGAGCTAATATCATCCTCAAGATCAAAATAGAAATGATCATGTTCCGAGGAGATATGTCATGAGAGAGTTCAGGAGAACTCTTCATGAAGAGAATCATTCACATGAAGTGAAATTGTGAACTCTTGTTCCATTGTGGGCTCATCACTATCCTCAATCGAGTATCAAAGAGTGGATTCTCGAAATTAAAGTGAATTCGAGTCAAATTCAAATAGAGGATTAGTGAGAGTTGTTTTGAATGCTTGAGAATAAAGTGATCAATATTCTCTTGGATTTGTTGGGATAAGAAGTGAGTGAGCGATCATTATCAAGGAGACTTTCGGTCTCTCCCGGATCGGCTTCGAAATCAAAGGGAACATCGTTACTTTCCGATGAAAGTGGACTGATGTGAGTGAGTTCATCGGTGAACTCCTCAAGAAGATGATCAGCATCAGATTGTGGAAGTGATGCCTCATCATACTCGATGTTTCCATAGGAAGCACAATCGTTGCTAAGATCAGAGAAAGTTTCAAAATGATCATTTGAACACTCAAGAGGGGAAAGAGAATCACACCTATGATCAGAAGTTCCCTGTGACTCTCTCGGGATTGGGACAAGGTTCTCAACACTAGACTTTATGAATTCGTCGATTCCTTTTCGTGAGCAGTGTCAAGATGCTCGTCCCCATGTTTAGAGAGTGAGTAGGAGCTTTGGGTGTGATAGCGATTGTTTGAGAATGAATCTCAACTGCTGGGATATCAAGCGATGAACTTGATGAATCTTTATAGAATTGAAGGATATCAAGTGTATCCTCATCATCACTTGTCATCGGGAATAAAAGCGAAATTGAGAGCTAGATCTGGTGCTTTTTCTTTTGCAATTGATTCCCTAATAGATTTTCAAACGCAATTTGGGAATTTATTTTAGCGACACGCTCTTGACTAACAATTCTTCCATGGATTTTGATTTGGATTATCTTGGGAATGTTTACATTCCTTCAAATCTTCACTAAATCCAAAAGATCAAGGAGAAGATTTTGAGGAAGTGGCTCAGTGAGGTGGTGCACGATTCATTTGGTCTTGTAGAGGTTGGTCATGATACGAAGAGTCGTAATTGTTACAAGGAAATGGATTCCTTGTTTGACAATCATAGCTAAAGTAAGGACCTCCACAATACTCACAACAAGAAACCGATGTGGCCGTGAGTTGTATGTGTGGTAGTCATAATTGTTATCGGGAACACCGCTCATAGACAAGCGTGTTTCGATTGACAATCGAACCGGAGTGTGAACCACCACGGTACTACATGATGAAGCTTCTGCCGAGTCTCACAGTGTGGTAGCCGATGGAATAAATCGGTTGTGTTATGGTAAGAATAGGGATCTTGGTTATAGAGCGGACCCGCTTCACGACTCCACCATGCCACAACCGGGCAATTACCACCATTATAAGGACTACCACACCATTGACAACCAAGAGGGTGAGGATAAGACATAGAAAGAATCAAAGGTTTTCGAGGGGTAGGGATGAAGAATCAAAGATGTGAGAGGGTAAAGATGGATATTTTGGATTTTGGATAAACATTTTGTAAAAATAAGAAAGAAAATCTTTTGGTTTTTGTGTTTGTTGAAAACTTGAATAAAAAAATATTTTTGGATTTTGGATAAGAAAATATAAACATATCGAGATGGTATGAACAAGGAGTGAATATTCAAATCACTAATCGCTGAGCGGAAGATAATCAACCTGACTCCCGGCCGGCGCCAAGCAGTGTGATCGTTGCCAAGCAGTCAAGTTTTCTCACATGGTGACCACTTGTGAATGGCCAATCAGAAGAAACTTAAAAGCGACTTAAGCACAAATGCAATGAAGATCCGAGAGTATAGTGTTTCCCGGTCGTTATGTCCCAAATGAGCTATGCAATGAATCACCAAACGTATAGTGATCGAGAGATTTGAGCAGAAAAAGGATTTGAATTATTATAACTACGAAATAGCCTATAATTACAAAGGCTTAAATGCAAATTAAAGGAAATTAAAAGATAAAAATATTAAATAAACGCTATCACTATTTTTACAATGATGTTTTGTGATTTTATAAAACAAAATGACTTAAATAAACTATTTTAACTAAAACTTAAACTTAAATTACCTAAAATGTAACTTAAAATGAAAACGTCGTTATTTATAAAATTACGCGAGTCAAGCAAGCAAAAACGTAAAATTTAAGAAATAAAAGTCCTACAGTGTAAAATCAATTTTCTTACCTACTATATGACAAAAGAAAATTTTAGGAGAAAGCCGGGTATTTTTTCGACTCTTAAATTATTTATTACGAATTAAAAACCAAATAACACTAATTAAATTATTAAAAATACTAAAACATTTTGGAAAAATCTGAAAAATTCATAGAAAGTACTTTGAGTTATGCTTAATCTGTGAAAAATGAGAAAACAGTAGGTCGCTTTGGAAATAAGCTCAAAATAAGCTAGAATAAGCTTAAAAGCAAAACTGACTAAAACGTCCTTAAGTAATTAAAGTTGCAAAGTTTAAACGAAAGAAGTCCCAAGGGCGCTGGTCATACAGGTACACACAAACGCTCTCCTAAGGGAGAGGTCTCAGGTTCGACCCCTGCCTCTCCCTTTTTGCAAAATCATTTTTTTTTTCTTGATTTTTCTTTTGGAAACTTGAAGGTGCAATGAAAATGTAAAAGTTTTGTGAAAACTTTGCTTATGGAAAGATCTTAATAAGCTGTATGAACAGCTTATTGTCCACAGTTGGGACAGAAAGGCAAAACAAACACCCCTTTGAAACTTCTTGATATTCAGTTTACATTTTGCTTATAAGACCAAAATAAGACTTTTTTGTAAAAACTCTTGTTGTCAATCACTTGGAATAAGCAGTTGGAACTGCTTATTTCCTACAGTTATGAGTAGTTACAAACAAACACCCTTGAATTAGTTGTTAAGCATAAATTAAGCATAAAAAGCAATATGAAACTAGGAATAAGCTACAATCTGAGTAAACAACCATGATAAGCTAAAAGTACAACAAAAGAAACAAATGGAATGGGAAATAAGCGGTTGGTATAAGCTATCCTGGGGGAATCTTAAAACTAAAGAAATTGAATAAAATCAATTGGAAAATAAAATAAGCTACAATAAGCACCTATTAAGTCGATGAAAAGCACTTAATGCTACCTAATTTAAATATCTAAAAGCAATTAAGGAATATCAAAATAAGCACATGAATAGTCCAATAAGCCAACAAAAGGAACCTTTTGCTCTTGTTGTCGAACTATGATCCCAAACAGCCGAAAGGGCTTTTTAGCTTATCTTGAATAAGCTACAGTGGAGCTCAGCCAATGAGCTTTTGGGAAAATGAAGTCAAGCTAGGGGGCAAGCTTTTGCCCCCACAAATACCTAGTGAAAAGCTACACTCCTGAGCTAGAGGCTGCACAAAAAAGCTTGTGGAACTGCTGTTGAGGAATTGAAACAGAACAGTGCCAAGGGACACACTTTTGAGCTTATTTCGAATAAGCTACAAAGTGAACTGGCCCTTGAGCTTATGGATTAATGAAGTCCACCCAGCTTACTTCTGTTTGCCCCCAGGTGATTGCCTGAATAAGCTGTTTACAACTTATAAATAAGCTGCAGAATATGGGTGCGGTGCATGCTTGTAACGAGAAAAGGGAAGTGGGTACATTCAAGGGCATAAATAAGCAAGCCAATAAGCACCAAATCTAAGGATAAGCTCAAAAATTTAATTACCTATCTATGAACTAATTGTAAAGCGAAATTTAATCCTAAGTCTAACTTTAATCAACCTAAAATTAAGCTTGAAATGGGACACTTAAGGCGTGAGACAGAAGAAAAAAAAAAGAAAAGCATACTACCTCTAAAACTATTTTGCAACTTAAAACTACTCTAAACCACATAAAGGTCACTAAGTAAAACCATTTTGATAGCTAAAATGGGTAAAAGCGAGTTTTGACCCATGAACCATGCAATTTCAAACACCCTTCATGGTACAAATTGCAACTACCTTCTAAACTAAGATCTATTTTAAGCGAAACTTGATTAAATCTAACAAGTTAACATTAACTTAGACTAATTATCTCAAGAAAAACAGAATTTCACCAAGAACCATTTGACTTTTGCATTTTTGACTTTATTTGACTTTTGTTGACCAGTTTAAGAAAATGTGAGAAAACTAAGACAATGCTCAGGATAAGTTATTTATAAACTTATCTGAGCTAATTAAGCTTTAATAAGAACACATGGACTGACATTAACTGAATTCAAAGTCATTAAAGGTAATTTAGACAATTAGGAGTAAACTATTTTTGTATTAAAACTGAAAAGAGTACAATTACTGAATATTGAAATTACAATGAATATGAGGACTGATTAACTAAATAAGCATTAAATTGACAGAATTAAAATGATCAAAATTCCTCTAAAAGCTTGAGAAATTGGACCCGACTAAAAACTAAACTAAAAATTAAAGACTACTCTTCTCTCCTTCTTCCCCTCTCTTTATACATAAAAGTTCTTCTCTCACATCTCTCGTAAATCCCACCATTTTTACGGACCGTTGGATGATTTTAGCCATAGATGAGTTTTTTGGTGGGAAAGCTCTTTTGTCAGTTGATGATAACTTGTGATGTGGAGGAGCATTAAATGCGGCTTTGGAGGTTGTGGTTGGAGGGACAAAGCGTGGAGTAGGGTGATGGAGTGCACAGGAGTTGCAGAGGTGATGATGAGGGAAGGAACCCGTGAGGCAGATATATTCAAACCATGGGTAGTTTTGGGTAAATGGGTTGTGGGATTGGACCGGGTAAAAAGGTTGGACTGGGTTGGGCTTGGGGTAGATTGGGTTTTAGGATAGATTGGACTTAAGTAGTTATTAGGTTTAGGTATTAACTTTGAATCCATTTACTACTCTAGGGACCAATTGTGTACATTCTGAACTTTCAGGGACCTCATATATAATTTCTGCAAAATGTTTTTCCAAGGGCCAATCTTGACGATCTCTGATAGTGTAGGGACTGAATTTGCCAAATTTGAAACTCCGGGGACTAAACTTGTAATTTCTCAAATTTTTTGGAACTTTTCACCAAAGGACTGATTATGACAATTTATGATTCCAAAAGGACCTTTGGTGACTTTTCTTTTAAAATAAGTGCCTAGGGACTAAATTTGACAAATTTTGAAAGTTGAGGGACTGAAACTGCCAATTATGCAAACTTAGCTCATTTTTCATCTGATTTTAAACATTTTGCATCTGAAACATATAAAATATAATTTTGAGATATTTTCAGTATTTTGATGCATTTACAGCGTTTTTAAGTGTTTTTGCGATTGATTGACTAAAAATGATGAGTATTTACACACTCATCAAGGTGTATTAATCTACATCTTGTAAGTAACTCACAGTTAGTAACGTCTGTAAGTGGTGTGTTAAAGGAACACTTTTTGGGCCGTCCTACACTCCGAGAAATTGGACCTAAAAAGAAAATGTAAAATAATAGGAAAAGCAAAGGAAATGGCATCACACTTTCTATTTTGAGTTAATAAAAAGAGTAGAATAAGTATCCCGTATAACATATTTAAAGTTCGATCAAACCTTTACGGTTTTGTGTACATTGACAATGAATTGCTTGACCGTGATGTAGGCAACGTTCTTTGAGAGGATGATCTAATAGACAAAAAAAGTGTGACATCATATGAAATAACGGTTATAGTAGGTTCTTACGTATACATAGACAAACATACATATCGGTAACTCGCCAAAGAAACTCTTTTGTTAGAAGGTGGCGTGATTATTCTCGATGCTTGCATCGGTATATATTGGTTGTTAGTAAGTAAGCCCGAGGAAGTCGCATTACATTGGACGCATTAGAAGAATACGTGTTTGAAACATTTTTTGGTTGATTCGATGTAATTGAAACTGGACATGCGGAAACTATAATGAAACATGGTTTTGGATGAATAACTCTCTTATCAATATAAATTACAACTAAAAACATTGTACTTTTGACGTAGCATGTATAATAAGATATGAGAGTTCACAGAAGTACCATTTGAAATATCATTCAAAGAATGTTGCCGTTTGCGTGTTGCACCAACTGAAGCTTCTTGGTTATCACTTGTTGGCAAAGAATGAGGCGAAAGTGAACCAAGAGTTTCATTGGTAATAGTGTTGCAAAAACAGTCCTTTGAGATACTATAAAAGAATAACATAAACGTGTTAGAAAGAACGGATGTTATGTATGTAAGAAGTATAATAAATATATAGTATAGATATATATAGATATATGGCTCTAACCACTTGAAATGGCTGAATTTGGAGTTTGTAAAAACCCAAGAGCATTAGAAGATATAGCCAAAGTTGTTTGTTGTTGTGGTACACGTGAAACACAACCTGTAGATTTTGAGTTAACATTTGTAGGTTGCGTAAAATTTGTAGTTACACTCCGACTCAACGGTGACAATCGAGTTTGTAACGTCGGAAGAGTATTGTTGCCAAATATGGGGTTGGTTGTCTGTGAATTTGCTCCTAAATGTATATAAAAACAGTTTAGCGATGTTCATGTAGGTATAAACATAAATCGCTATAATCTTGACAGGTCATGACTTCAATATACAGTCTAACGTACATAATCTTGAAAGTGGATACCTTGAAAAATAGGTGCACCAAAAAATGTTGTCGAGTTACCAATATTGTGTACGCCATGTAAACTTGGTCGAATAGCTGTGTAACAATAAAGAATTAAAATATTTAAAACTGATATGAAGTACTAATCTCGATAAGTTATATAATAAATTGTTTTCGGATGTGATTATGTAAGTAACTCACGATTAGTAACATCTGCAAGCGGTAGTCTATTAGTAGCTCTGGTTTCGATCTTATCCTTTAGCATATTGAAGGTAACAAATATAAAAATATACTATGACCTTGAATCGACATGGCATAAGAGATTATAGATTCAATTAATGAAAGCACATGTTACAACAATCATTCTAATTTCAGTTAAAGTTGCGATCAAACCTTGAAGATTTTCTGCTTGTTTTGAAGACGAATTCGTTGACTGTGATGTAGGCAATGTTGCAGTCAGAGGATCATCTAATAGAAAGAAACATAAAAAGTTAAAATAACATATGAAATAATGTTATAGCAGGTTGTTATGAATACATAGAAACACATACATGTAATAATCTCTGCCAAAGACCGGAATATACATTGTTGACTTTGTGTGTGTGTGTGGTGTAGGTGTGTGTTAAATCATTTAATATCCATAGGTGCTTTAGGGTGTTGTATTTTGATGCTAAATAAGGTAGTGTTTTTAATAATAAAATTTAATGCGCTGCTTTAAGGTGCTTGTACAAAACCTTGTTTTATTAGTTAAAATAGATTTACTACTAGTATCATTTACAATATCTGCCTCTCTTTAAATATGTGTACATGCATTTTTTTTTTACTTTCATTGGTTTGTTTAACTCATATGTCATTTGGTAATAAACTTATGAATAATACTTCGCATGGTTTTGTTAATTGCATAAATTATTCATAAAATCACAAACGATTTTCTTATAATTCTTACCACTCTTTACATATAAATATCTCATTAAGTACTTATATTTTATTCATATACATATTATAAAATTATTTCAAAAGATAAAACAGTTAGAAATCACTAATCATTTTTTTTTATTTTTTTTTTAATTATAAACCTTTAAAGTAACTAGTGGTAATTGCATCATAGTAGAGCATTTTTGCTGTTTTATATCAAACCCGACCCAATTTTATTACAAATTGAAAGATACGAAATAATTTTCGTCCAAATATATTTAACCTCGTTTTTTGTTCGATGCCTCCTCTGATCATATTTTCTGGCTCCGTCACTGCTAATACTGTGAGTAACATCATTGTATGTTACCTACACGTTATTTTAAATTTCACGTTGAAGCTTAGGACGTTTTACCTCTGTAAGTAAGTTTTTCGATTGTTTTGTTTGGTCAAAAAATGGAAGGAATGTGACAAAGCAATACCAAAGCAACTATACAACTGTTTTATTTATTTATTTATTTTATATAGTCCTGTATACATTATATTTAGAGCACCTCTAATGCATGGTGTAATACAGAGTTCAATATACTGCCACATCACCGGCACATCACCATCTCATTATTTTATACAAACTTTCACAATGCATTGAACTTTACACAGTTTAATGCATTTTCACAACACCATAATCATTATTTAAAATTACATTAATGTAAAAGTAAAGAACAAGTTACATAATAATTAAAAAGATATAACTAACAAATTATAAGCTCACAGCATAATTTGATGTTTTTATGAAAAATAAAAAGGTATATCTTCTAGTTTTCGTATACAGCAAATGAAATTGTACTAAACTGAATTCCAAAAAACAAAAAGTCATTATAATATTGTTCTTGTTGTTTTAGGCCAACTAAAAACCTTAATTAGTTGTGATTACATACCCCAATACGCAAGCTTTAGGTTGTAGTACATTATCCTTTAATATATGAACATTCAGATTACTATATATATATATATATATATATATATATATATATATATATATATATATATATATATATATATATTATATATTGCTTCCAAAAAATTACATCAACTACTGCATTTTTAAAATAATAAATTCTCATCATTGTTTACTTCATATATAATCCACCACCTCTCATCTCTCAACACACATCAAACACAAAAAAAAAATTAAAAAAGGGGCAACTGTTGCGGAGCCGAAGCCGATAAAGAAAATGTTTCGATGTGTAGTGACAGATCGATCAATGTTGTTGAGCGTCGTGAATAAATCTAGAAGTGTTTAGACTGTCAGCCGAAGAGAATATTCTACAGTTTACAAGCGAGCCATAACCACAACACCGACTGTATGCAAAGTTAACACAGATTTGCCACAACTGCAATTCACCTTTTAAGAAGCGTAAAGACAGGATTAAACATGAAGATACATGCCATGTGTAGATGGGTGTGTAGTGGCGAATCAATCAATGTGCTTTTATGTTTTTTTCCATTGTATCTCGTGTTTGTATTGCATCTCTTGTGTCTCCTTGAATTCTGTAACATTCGATCAACCTTTCAAATAAACAACAAGAAGAAGAAGAAGATCAACATTAGAAGAATTGTGATTTTGCAAAGTACTATAACTGCATTAGAAGAATCGTGATTTCAACAAGATCAACATTATGAACTATAAAGTTTATAAAAATCCGATACGATATGAACTATATTGCTATGGACTCGGTGATCAAATTTTAGTGAGCATCTAATCCATCTATAGTCTTTTTGGTGATGATTAATGGTAGCTCAATGGTTATATTGAAGATGAATATTTTAAAAATGGTTATATTGAACATGAATATTTTAAAATGGTTATATTCAACATGTATATAACTTTAAGTTATATTGACATGAATATTTTAAAATGGTTATAATGAACATGTATATTGAACGTGAATATTATACTAGTAGCAATTCACAATATATAAGTTATATTTATAAGTTGCATATCACTCTCCCAATCTTTGTCACGATATAAATTAATGAAACACTCTATGCTCATATGTACTGTTTTAAAAGCATTCCAAAAAACACAAAAAAAGAGTTCATCAGATAAGATATTTCAACCTAGCTACACATGGTCGCATGTCGTAGTCTCACAACTTGCCCTCTTATCATTTCACCAACAGAAGAAGTAACTCGCGTAACAACGATATTAAAATGACAGAAGACAAAAATCAAACATGTGACATTCGCTTTATGCAACATGTCATCCACTTCTTTCTAACAAAATTTTCTGTTAAAATGTGTAGATCTGAGTATTAACCCAAATCAATATCACTATATATAACATAGGCTACACAACACAAGTTTTTGAAAAATGGGTTAACATCTTGTAACTAGTTATTTATGCCATATAGCCAAGTACACAAAGGCGAAACACTTGAATGTAGAAAAAATTGTTTTGTTTTATCATATAAACATCAAATAATATGAGTATTCATAAACAAAACGAATGTCTAACCTGTGTTAATCATTATGAAAGTAGTCTAGTCCACGGGACAGAAAGAGCGACATGAGCTCGATCGCCTAAAAGAAATCAAAACCCACGAGCTTGATCCAGAGTAGTGTTTGCTTGTAAGGGAGATGGGTCTTTATGTGTTTAATGTGGGGGAAGAAAGTGATATAGGTGATAGATAAAGAAAGTAGTATACGAAGTATAAGGCTGAACACACCGGATCGGTTGATCCATTCGGTCATAGTGGGTTGTTGTCCGGTTGCACCCAATGTGGGAAGTGGGTTGCGATCGGTCGAGCATCAACAAACATACAAACTAGTTCGACAAGCAACCGAATTTGTATCTCACAAATGGACAAAAATTTGTAACATTGGGTATTTAAACAAAAAAAATTAATTAGGTCACCACTGTGGCAGTAGGTTGTCGGAAGAGAAAGGCGGCGTGTGCGGTGACTGGGTCACCACTGTGTTCAGCCTAAGAGTGAAGTAAGATGGGAGTGTTGGTTGAGTGAAGTAAAGGTG
>CM040242.1:69338665-69738665 GCA_022545495.1 Chrysanthemum lavandulifolium
CCAAAAGACAATACATAATCATAGCACCGCTCAAAACAGTCCCCTAAATCGTCATACGCATATGATGTATCTACATTTATTAAGGAACCATAATCAATTAAAAGGTTTGAGAATACATGTTTTTAAAAAAGATAACCGATGCTAAAAAAAATCAAAAAAAAGATGTAACCTTGTGCTGCATGAGAAGACGATCCTTCATGAATGCTGCATGATCCATGAACCATGCCATGATGGAAACTAATTTTAAGGAATTGATGGCGTTTAGTCTTTCTAGAGGATTGACCTGAGTGGCCAGATCTTTTGCGACCTTGTGACTGAAGAGTAACATTTTGCGAAACACTTGTTCTGGGATTGCCATCCAGACCCACCGCTGCCATACAAAGAAAGAAGGACAAAAGTTTAACCGATTTTTAGATTTACAAAAATGCATTGCAAAAGGAAAAACTAAAAAATGGCTCACTTTGAGTTGCATGAGCATCCGTGGATTGACCAACGGTATGAGCATAAGCATCTGAATCTGATCGGTGGATGGATGTTGTGGAAGACTGCTGTAGCAGTCTTTTTCTTCCTTGCGACTGATGGGTAGCATTTTGTGCAGTACTTGCCTGGCCATTGCCATTCATGCCAACCGCTGCCACCCAAAGAAAGGATCACAAAAGTTTAGCTGATTTTTATACCCACAAAAATGCATTGCAAAAGCTAAGACTAAAAAGTTACTCACTTTGACTTGCATGGGTATTTGTGGATTGACCAAAAGTATGAGCATCAGCATCTGATTTGATCGTTGCATGGATGTTGTGGAGGGCTGCTCCAGGCGCCTTTTTCTTCTTTGTGACTGATGTGCAACAATTTGCGGGCACTTGCTTGGACATTGCCATCCCTGCAAATTGCTGCAGCCCAAAGAAAGGAGCAGAAAAGTTGAACCAATTTTTAGAGCCCAAAGAATGCATGAGAAAAGGTAAAACTAAAGAATTACTCACGTTGGCTTGCATGAGTATCCGTGGACTGAAGAACGGCATGACCATGAGCAGCTGAATCTGGTTGGTCCATGCATGGTGTAGAGAACGGTTCCAGGCGGCCTTTTCTTCCTAGTCCAATTTTAAAATCTCTTGAGCATCTGATCTAACCATTGTAAAGTGTTGTGCAAAAAGAAAATATAGTAAAGGACCTGTGTTCGCTTCCATCTTATTAGGAGTCATTGGTTGACCAACGGTGCACGCATGACTGGATGAACCAGCCACCTCACCACTCGCACCACCCGCTCCAACGTGTTTTTGCCCTCCGCTTTTGGCCCGCCTTCGAGGTCATGAAACAGCAGGGATCATCTGTAGTCACTCCTATCACAATTAAAAAAACCTCATAAGAACTCAGTCTAATTATTCTAATGTGGTGCGCAAAAAGGAAATACAGCAAAGCACCTTTTCCCGCTTCCATCTTATTAGGAGTCATTGGCTGACTGATAAGGTTTTAAAAGGTACCATTTTGAGGGGTCGTTTAAGTCTTTATTTGATCACTTTTGTATCCGTTATTGCTTAATATCATTCCTTTTCACTTTTTAGGTCTCTTGAAGGCAAAATGCTGGAATGGCACTTATTTGGACGAAAAGGCGAATATCTGAAGAAAATGGCCAAAGTCAAAATCGAGACGCTCAAAGTCTGCGAAATGTAAGGCGATCGGCGTCGGTGTTAATTGTGACGCCGTCGGAGGATTTTGTGACGATACAAGAGCCAAATACCCTATTTTCAAGTGACGACGCCGGGCTTTAAAAGTGTAGCCGTTGCTACTCGGACGGCCTAGATGCAACCCAGACGACGTCAAAAGTCGAAGAGGAGGGCGTCACAGACATAAGGTGACGCCGCCGCAAGATTAACGTGGCCAAGACGAAACCCTAATAGCGGCGACACGGCGTCACAAACATAAGGTGGCGCGCCGTCGCATATGTAATATTATATATAGAATCAATTTTTCGCTTTTAGAAGAGTCTTTGTGTGGAGTAAAACCTAAAACCGAACCAAGAGTGTCTTGTACAAGATTTTAGGGTTTCAAACCCTATCTTACATCAAGATAAGTATTTACTTCATCAATTCAATTATGTCTTTGATTATTTGTGTGTATGCTTGCATGTTCTCCATGTCCGGCTAATTTATTTGTGTGTTTGCTTAGGGAATATGAAACTTAATTATTAAATATTGATTGGTTGTTTCTTATCTTAGTTGATTAATGATCTAGTAATGCGATAGGTCATTCATTGTGTACTTAATGCTTGATTCATCTTTGTGAACCTTAGAATATAATTACCTGAGTAGTTGTAAGCTAAACCATCCAAAGAGTGCCTTAGAGTAAGAGTTTATTATCCCTAGTGGGTTTTGTAGACGAGACCCTTTGGTAAGTTCAAAGAGTTAGGGAGAAAGCGATACCCTACAACCTTAGACACACAACGCAACTAAGAGTAAGACGTGACAACTCAACCATCAATAGGAGATAATTAAGGAGTAGTAAAACCTAAGTAAACACATCTTTAAACTATCATACGAGCACACATTAATTAGACATAGACTACCACCACCTTAGTTTAGATAATTAGATAATAGTAGAGTAATCGGTAGAAATACCAACCCCCAAATCCAATACCCGAGATTCGTACCTTTCAATTTCCTAAAAAAACATAAAAAGATAAAAAATAATCTTCCTCAACCTTAACCTTAGCGTAGTAACTTCTCACTAGCATTCCTATTCCCCAGAGAATGATACCAATACCGTGGCTTACCCTAATACTACACTACAACGATTAGGTTCAACGCCTAGGGTGTTGAAAAACTTGCTCGACGTAAAAGGAAGTTCCTTTGACCCCGAGCAGCGCTGTGTAAGCGTATCAAGTTTTTGGCGCGGCGCGGGAATAGAATAGCTAGTTAGTAGTCCACCTCATTTAGGTTCTTTGCTTGATTCCTATCAAGTAAACTTTTTCTCATTTTAGCTTTCTTAGTCTATCCCCTTCTTCGTGACTCTGCTCGTAACACCCATCACTTTTCATCATGGAAGGTGATAACCAACAACCAAGTCCCCATACCAACCCCTTAAGCAACTTAGAACCCGCAGTTCCACCAAAACTCTTCTTGAACCATTTGCAGAACCCGAAAGAGAGCTCAATAGGCGAAGAAAAGCTCTCCACGATTCAGAACTTCAAGGCACTTCCATCAATTTTGATGAAGTCACATCTGATGAAGAGTCCCCTCATTCCCCACAATCCCCTGAAACCATCATCACTGACAATCTGAGTCAAAATGGCGAGGAAGTTCCTGCCACTCCAGTCAATGGCCCCATAAATCCTCCTAAAGCAAAAACCCTCGGGGAATACTCTTCCCTTACGCATCCGGATTCACGGTGCCATTGTATATCCTTCGAACAGGTCAATGAGGTATTGCATGCTTCTGAAATTTCGCTAATCCAAAAGGCATGTCAATTCCATGGATCCCACAGCGAAAACCCAATCCACCACATCAAACAGTTTTTAAAAATTGTTGATGCTATCTATACCGACGAAGCATCTAAGGAGACATCTAGACTCCGGTTTTTCCCATTTTCTCTTCAAGGGCAAGCCAAGGAGTGGCTCGATAAGCTCCCTCCAAGGTCCATTTTCACATGGGAACAACTCGCAACCAAGTTCACCAAAAAGTTCTTTCCCCGGAAGAAGCTGCGCAGATTAGGAGCAAAATTGCGACTTTCATCAACCGGATGGAGAATCTATCACCAACTCACGAGTCGTTATAAAGATCTTATTCAACAAGCCCCACACCACGGTATCAACCTTTGGTTGCTTGTTCAAATCTTTTACGAAAATATCTCCCGAAAGGATCAAAAAGAGATTGATTTCTCGACTGGCCAAAGAATTGCGAACCTCACTACAGAAGAAGGGTGGAACCGAATAGAGGAATACATTCAATACCAAGACAGCCATTGGAATGATCCAGTAAACGCGTTAAGCATCTCTAGTTTCTCGACTGAAGAGTTATCCCTCGATGATCGGATTGAGAAAGCACAAAAGAAGCTAGCTTACCTCACAAAAACACCAGAACCAAAAAGGCTAACTAACCCATACCTCATATGCGACATTTGTAGAGGACCACACGAGAGCGATGAGTGCGATGACACACACCAAGAGAGCGTCTTCCTTCTAGTCATGATATTTATCATGACCGCTTCACCTCGCGCTCTATCAAAACGATGAGTGTGATCACCGGGCAATCGAAATGGGCGGAAGGAAAGGAAGGATCTCGAATACACCATCCGTGATTCTTTTGAACAGAACTCGTGCGGTTTACCATGGAAGGGACCGCACTCTTAAAAGGTCTCGAGGGTTTATCCAGAGCAAAGAAGCTGAATTAGAAAGTCGGTTCACCAACCTCCAAGAAAGAATGAGTGGATCTGGCCCAGCCCCTCACGATCCAACTTGCGCAATCACTACTCGATCGGGAACTACTACCAAGGATCCCCCACATCCTAACCGGAACCCATCACAAGGGAACCCGTGTTAGGAAATGAGACAATTCCTGAACCCCTTCCAACTCCTCACGATCCTCCTCCACAAACACCAACACCGGCCCAAAGACCAACTCTCTCACGAATTCCCTATCCTTCTCGCCTAAAGAATCAAAAGGTGAAGAAGACAATGAAAGAATATTGTCTTATTTGAAACAAACATCCGTCAACATACCACTCCTCGATGTATTCTATCACATCCCTAAACATAGTAGATACTTCAAGAGGTTGATATCTAATCGGAAGAAGCTTGAAGGATTGATATCATTAGAGAAGAATGTTCACTATCATCGAAAAAGCATGCCCAAGAAGAAGGAAGATCCGGGCATTTTACCATTCCTTGCTCTATAGGGGCGCTTATGAAAAAACGCCTTGGCGGATCTTGGGGCAAGCATTAACCCGATGCCTCACTCCTGTTTCTTAAACTCGAATATTCGTATCGAAACCAACTAGGATGAGTATCCAATTAGTGATCGATCAATCAAGTATCCCATTGGAGTTTGTGAGAATGTTCTTGTAAGGGTGGGAGAATTCAAGTTTCGAGCTGATTTAGTAATTTTAGAGATGGAGGAAGATAATTCCATCCCAATAATCCTTGGAAGACCCTTCTTGGCTATAGCTCGTGCCATCATTGATGTTCATGATGGTAAACTCACTTTACGAGTGGGATCCGAGAGCTTGACCTTCGACATTAAGGATTCTATGAGACATTCCTCTTCCTGCGGTCGCCCAGTATATTTAGTTGAGGAAGTTGATGAATTTGTTGATGACATAGATGGCTGCATTGACGAGTATCTATTAAACGAATTCATGAATAATGATGACAACGCAATATACGACGACCAAGAAATTGAGATGGTTGGAGCTATTTCCTTTTATCCACGTCAGGATGAAATTGAACTTATTGAGCTTCAGAGGCCGGAGAACAAGCTAAAACCATCAATCAAAGAGCCTCCTACCTTAGAACTGAAAGATCTCCCGAGTCACCTCGAATACGCCTTCCTTCAGGAGAGGACCAACCTCTGTCATCATAAGCTCTTCGCTAACCACTAGTCGAAGAGAAGCTCTTAGAAGTTTTAAAAGAGTACAAAGGAGTGATCGCGTGGAGTGTTGCCGACATTAAGGGAATTGATTCTACATTCTGTACTCAAAAAATCCTCATGGAGGAAGATTACAAACCAACCGTTCAACCGCAAAGACGGGTTAACCCTAACTTCAAGGAGGTAGTGAAAAAGGAGGTCATCAAGCTTCTAGACGCAGGTCTCATCTACCCCATTTCAGATAGCCCATGGGTCAGCCCAGTACAGGTGGTTCCAAAAAAGGGAGGGATGACGGTTGTGAAAAATGAAAAGGGTGAGTTGGTACCGAAAAGAACGGTTACTGGATGGCGTGTCCGTATTGACTACAGAAAGTTGAATGATGCCACCCGGAAAGATCATTTTCCTCTGCCATTCATTGACCAAATGCTTGAAAGGTTAGCCGGGCATGAATACTCTTGCTTCTTGATGGCTTTTCGTGATACTTCCAAATTCCCATTGCCCACAAGATCGTGAAAAACTACATTTACATGTCCTCACGAACGTTCGCCTACAAGCGAATGCCCTTTGGGTTATGTAACGCTTTGCTACCTTTCAACGATGTATGATGGCCATATTCCACGAGTTAATTGAGGACTGACATGGAAGTCTTCATGGATGATTTCTCGGTGTTTGGAAATTCCTTCGACCTTTGTCTTTCCAACCTTAGGAAGATGTTGAAACGGTGCGAGGAAACTAATTTGGTCTTAAATTGGGAAAAATGTCATTTCATGGTAAAAGAAGGAATTGTCTTAGGGCATAAAGTCTCGGAAATGGAATTGAGGTCGATAGTGCAAAAATCAAGCAATTTCCAAACTCCTATCCTACCACCGTTAAAGCCATTCGCAGACTTTCTTGGTCATGCGGGTTTTATCGAAGGTTTATTAAAGACTTCTTTAAAATTGCCGGCCTATGACATCGCCTCCTTGTTAAGGATGCCCTTTGATTTTTCTTGAGAATGCAAGGAAGCATTCAATCGACTAAAGAAGGATCTCACTCAGCACCTATAATGGTCACCCCGATTGGTCTCACCATTCGAAATCATGTGTGGCGCTAGTGATTATGTTTATCGACGCGTGCTCGGCCAAAGGAAGGAAAAGCATTTTCAACCAATCTACTATGCTAGCAAAACCATGAATGTAGCGAAGAGAATTACCACCACCGAGAAAGAACTTTTAGCCGTTGTTTTGCCTTTGACAAGTTCGGGGCAATATCTCGTTCTCTCTAAAGCTGTCGTCTTCACCGATCACTCCGCCTTACGCTACTTGTTTTCAAAACAAGATGCTAAACCCTACCGATTAAGTGGATCCTATTACTTCAAGAATTCGACATTGAAATTCGAGAGATAAAAGAAGTGAAAATCTCATTCACGATCATCTATCACGCTTGGACAACCACGATCTTGAGAAGTTAGATCACACCGAGATTCGCGACTCTTTCCCGAGGAATGGCTAATGGCGATTAAGGAAATTGAGCCATGGTATGCGGATTATGCTAACTACCGTCCAAGAGGGTTTTGCCAAATTACATGACCAAGCAAGATAAAAGAAGTTCTTCACTCGCTAAAACATTACTTCAGGATGAACCCTTCCTATTCCGATATGTCCCGATCAAATCATTCGACGTTGCGTGGTGGTAGAGATTGATCGAGTTCGAAAGAATGTCATGCGGGACCATCTAGAGGACATCACGGTGTGAATATCACGCACGAAAGGTTTTCGACCGGACTCTATTGGCCTACTGCTTTTCGAGGCGTTAAAGATTAGTTCAAACGTGTGATGCATGCCATCCATCGTGAAATATCTCGCGACGGGATGAGTCACCTCGTAACTATATCCAAGTCTCAAATATTTGACGCTTGGGGAATAGACTTCATGGGACCTTTTCCATCTTCCTGAGGAAATGAATACATTCTTGTAGCTATCGACTATGTATTCAAATGGGTAGAGGCTCAAGCCCTTAGAACTAATGATGCGAGGTAGTTATCCACTTTCTTAAAAGCTCTTACATGCGATTCGGGATTCCCAAAGCATTAATCGATGATAGAGGACTCACTTTGCGGTGCTCAAATGGAAAAAGTGATGAAGAAGTATGGCGTCCCACATAGATTTTCATCGCACATCATCCTCGCATAAATGGACAAGTAGAAAACACAAATAGGGCATTAAAGCGGATACTTGAAAAACGGTCCACCAAAATAGGAAAGATTGGGCATTCAAACTGGATGAGGCACTGGGCATTTAGAACGCGCATAAAACACCTATCGAACAACCCTTTTCGCTCGGTATACGGAAGGCGTACACCTCCCTATCGAACTTGAGCGAGAAGCATATTGGGCACTTAAGGCTGTAATATGGATTATTCAAGGTGGTCAAATCGGTTCTTCTGACTTCAAGAATTGGATGAACTAAAGTTTGAAGCGTATGAATCATCAATCACCTACAAAGAAAGGGCAAAAGATGGCATGATCAAGCGAATAAAGAATCCTAAAGAGTTTTGGAAGGAGATAAGGTGCTCTTGTATAATTCAAGACTAAGATTATTCCCGGAAAACTCAAATCCGGATGGTATGGACCCTTTTCGATGAAAGCGAGATGAGCAATGGGCGGTGGTGCTACTTGACCATGATGGAAGAGAATTCACCATTAATGGACAATGGGTGAAGCATTATCAATTGGATAATATTGAAATGGTGAATGATGAGGATATTGTTTTTGAAGAAGAGGGCGGTAACGACAGCGTAGAGAGTACGACTACGAGTCTAGCTACAAGACTCTTAAATAAAGAAAAGCGCTTGGGAGGCAACCCATGCTTAATTGTTTGCTTGTTAGTGTCATATATCTTTTATTAATTGTTTATCCTCATGTTTAAATTTGTAAAATGCTTTATTTTGTTTTTAACCTTGTCTTAATTGCATATAAAAGTATTTTACATAAGGGATAAGTGTAGGAGGATTACACGTTTTCAAAAGAAACGTAAACATGAGAATAACAATTAACTAAAAGATATATATGTTTGTTTGTTAGAGTCAAATGCTTGCATAGAGTCATAAGGGATGTTTTACGTAAATTTTCCGATTCTAAAGATGTAAATTTTTCCGTAATTTTCCGGAAAATCACGAGCGCTTTTTGTCGGGATAACACGAGGCGTCAGATTGCAACCGACGGCGTCGAGAAGGAGTAAAACATCGGATCACTTTTTCTCGTTTTCGAGCTACTTATAAATTTTGGAATTTTCCGGTCTTAATTTTCTTAGAAATTCGTAAACATCCATTCCACAAGCATTATATCCTAGTTTAAATCGAGTCTTATATATATTATTACCTACGATTTTACGCTGAAGGTTTCGTTGTTTTCTTCAAGTGTGCGAGTTTAGTTTATCAAGAAGAAGTTACATAAGATTGAGGAGATTTTCACGCATAAATTCTTCTTGGAAAGTATTTAACCACCACTTTACACGGATCCTACCGAGCTAATAAGGGAGTATTAGTTTCTTTCGTTTTGATTACCTTCTTTTATCATAACTTTGATACTTTCGGGGAACATTGGGGACAATGTTCAGTTTAAGTGTAGGGAGGAAAATAAAGCAGGAACTTTGAAACTATGCTTATCCTTGATTATTTGCTTTGTCAATTGTGATTGCGTAATAAACCATGAGAAAATGTCGGTTAGGTTAATTTTGGCACCAAATTTAAAATTTTGGGACATATAGGAGTGGGCCATTAGTCTTAACAAAGCGTCTCACGGATAGGAAGTTATATGACTAGCACAAAACCCTTTACCACCCAAATTCCACCCAAAATGTGAGGATCACCCTTAGATTAGTAGGAATTAAAGCATTCATCTTTAATGCTTAGAGTGTGAACCGGTAGTATATTAGATTCTAGAACTTGTTTTGTGATGTATTCCGAGATCGCAAGTGAGACTACACTTGTGTAGTTAGGAATAACTAAATGATAAGAGGCATTAGGATAACCCTTGTTTGATACCCGTAATATAATTACTTCTTCCACATCGGTTGAGTAATTCCCCCACACCCTTTGCGTTGTACTCATCTTTAGTACACGATACCCTAGTTAACCCCTCGAGCCTATCCTTTTCGCGGTTTTTGTGATGTTTCGGTTTTCGAAATATCAATGAAAACATTGTTTACCCCCTTTGAATATACACCCAAATCGCCTTAGCCTACCCCTTATGCACTCACTTTTAGTGCAAATGTTTGTTATCACCCTAAACCCTTAGTTCAATTATCGGTTGCTTGCATAAGTTGCTAAGTCGAGTCATATCCTTTGTATCTGATTTTGGGACGATTGGGATTCATGGAAAAAGTTAAAGTTTATGAAATGACGGAAAGGAAAGTTAATTCAAATTCCCTTTGTTTGCATAATAATGTACCCCAAGTGTTTTGATCTTTTCAATTCGGGTCAAATTAGTGTTAGAGTAATAAAACTCAAGTGTAGGGATGTGCCTATAAACCCTATCATTTTGATGTTACCGTAGAGGATGGTAGAGTAAAAGTGTATGAAAAAAAAAATCGAAAAAACAATAGAAAAGAGAAAAGAAAAAAAATAGAGTGATAAAAATTAAAAAAAAATAAAAAAAAACATACGGGCTACCATCCTACATATATCCTTTAAATTTATGTTTGTTTATTTTCGTTACCTAGAGTTTTAGAGTGTCGAGTCTTGGCTTAGCAATGCCATTCTTCGTATGCATTTAACATAGAGATTTTTGACTAGCCACCACTAAATAGCCTATCCCACCAAACCCTTGTTTCCCTACCGTAAGCCTAACATTACAACCCTTTAAAAGACCTCTTGGATAGTCTTTCCTAGGTGCTTACGCCAAAGCGATGGAGGTTTGATCTATTCTCAAGCCTATGGTAATCTATGTACTAGGACCGGTTAATGAGTGTTTATCTTCCATTTCCTATTTTTATATTTCATATATATACCGAGAGAGATGCGAGTATCCAAACACCCCATGTGAGGTGCTAGTATGTAATTTCGTGCTTGTTATGACTTTTATGGGCTTATATGTGTTGTGGACCGTTTTAAATCAATGCTTCATGACCCTAACTTATAAATTAATTGGCATAAAGCACATTTGCTTGAGGACAAGCAAATAACAAGTTTAGGATATTTGATAAGGTTTTAAAAGGTACCATTTTGAGGGTCGTTTAAGTCCTTATTTGATCACTTTTATATCCGTTATTGCTTAATATCATTCCTTTTCACTTTTAGGTCTCTTCAAGGCAAAATCTGTGGAATGGCACTTATTTGGACGAAAAGCGCGAATATACAAAGAAAATGGCCAAAGTCGAATCGAGACACTCAAAGTCGTCAGAAATGTAAGGCGGCGGCGCCAGTGTTAATTGTGACGCGTCGGAGGATTTTGTGACGATACAAGAGCTAAATACCCTATTTTCAAGTGACGACGCTGCTTTAAAAGAGAGGCCATTGCTACTCGTGACGGCCCAGATGCAACCAGCACGACGTCGGAAGTCGAAGAGGACGTCCACGGACATAAGGTGGCCGTCGCAAGATTAACGTGGCCAAGACGAAACCCAATGATGGCGACACGACGACGTCACAAAACATAAGGTGGCGTAGCGCATATGTAATATTATATATAGAATCCGAATTTTTCGGTTTTAGAAGAGTCTTTGTGTGAGTAAAACCTAAACCGAACCAAGCGTGTCTTGTACAAGATTTTAGGGTTTCAAACCCTATCTTACATCAAGATAAGTATTTACTTCATCAATTCAATTATGTCTTTGATTATTTGTGTGTATGCTTGCATGTTCTCCATGTTCTAATTTATTTGTGTGTTTGCTTAGGAATATGAAACTTAATTATAAAATATTGATTGGTTGTTTCTTATCTTAGTTGATTAATGATCTAGTAATGCGATAGGTCATTTGTACATTTAATACTTGATTCATCTTTGTGAACCTTAGAATATAATTACATGAGTAGTTGTAAGCTAAACCATCCAAAGAGTGCCTTAGAGTAAGAGTTTATTATCCCTAGTGGGTTTTGTAGACGAGACCCTTTGGTAAGTTCAAAGAGTTGGGAGAAACGCATAACCTACAACCTTACACACACAACGCAACCAAGAGTAAGGCGTGACAACTCAACCATCAATAGGAGATAATTAAGAGTAGTAAAACCTAAGTAAACACATCTTTAAACTATCATACGAGCACACATTAATTAGACATAGACTACCACCACCTTAGTTTAGATAATTAGATAATAGTAGTGTAATCGGTGAGAAATACCAACCCCCAAATCCAATACCGAGATTCGTACCTTTCAATTTCCTAAAAAAACATAAAAAGATAAAAAATAATCTTCCTCAACCTTAACCTTAACGTAGTAACTCTCACTAGCATTCCTATTCCCCAGAGAGCGATATCAATACCCGTGGCTTACCCTAATACTACACTACAACGATTAGGTTCACCGCCTAGGGTGTTGAAAAACTTCTTTCGATTTAAAAGGAAGTTCCTTTGACCTCGAACGCTACCGTAAGCGTATCAGCGACCAACGGTGCACGCATGATCGGATGAATCGGCCACCGACCACTTGGACCACCGACTCCAACTCGTTTCTTTGCTTGACTACTTTCTTGGCTTGCCTCTTTTTCGAGGCTGCTGCGAAAACCCAGGATCATCTGCGCTCACTCCTAACCCAATTAAAAAAAACGTCATGAGAACTCGAACTAATTATTCTAATGTGTTGTGCAAAAAGGAAATACAGCAAAGCACCTTTTTCCGTTCCCATCTTATTAGGAGTCACTGGATTGTCAACAACGTGCACATGAGTGGATGGATTACCCACCTGACCATCCGAAGTACCCACGCACAACTACTTACTTGGTCACATTTGGCCCGCCTTTTTCGGGTACATTATGGTCGTGTCATCATTTGTAGACAACCCTACCATGATCAAAGAAATCTCATAAGAACCTGATCCAATTATCTAAAAATGCTGTGTAAAGAAAAAAACACATCAGAACACCTTTCTGGAAGTGTTTCCGCAACCTAACTCTTCCCATACTTCCTTGTGAACATGCAGCACCATCTACAGCTGCCCTGGCCCAGTTAAAAAAATACAATGAGAATCTAATTGAATGATTGTGAAGCACTCTGTAAAAACTAAAAACATGAAACAGCCTTTACCATGGTTTTTTAAAGGAGTCTCTGGCAAATACGACTCCAAATTGTCGGCGACATTGTCATCCACCCCCAAAGAACCACCCGCCGGTGCATAGCCCACCCCCGTATGAGCACTATAATATAAAAGGCATCTCTTGTCCTGTATCGTGCATGCCTTGTTCCTGAACAACATCTGCAAACAAAAAAACAGAAAATGCATAAATGTTGTGACAATGATTGCTTGGCAACGCTGCAACGATGGTCAAAAGTCACCGTAGTGGCATGCAAAAAAAGAATCCACAAAAACGCAACACAGCTAAAAGACGCGCAACCCGAAACGTCAAGGAGCCGGCATATACCTAGTAGCCGAGGACGACGCGGCCGATAGTTTAGGCTCCCACCTAAAAAGAAACAAACAAACATATGCATAAAACGGGAGAGCCATTAAATGAATAGAACAAACAATTAGAAATAGAGTAACTGTACCGTGGCGTGGTTCCTCTGATACTCCCCGCAAAACAGAACGTTGAGGCTGTGTGTGCGCAGGAAGTGGTGCAGTTATACCGGCAGGAAAACCCAACGCGTAAGGACCACTAACATAACCATGTGTCGTTGGACAGGCGGAGACAGCCGATGCAATGACCTCAGGCACCCCACATTCAGTGAACCCATGAACATTGGCAACATCATTTTGTATGACATTTTTACATGGCCGTTTATGTTTTGAGAGTCAGATATAGTTTTTGAATTCATATTTACAAAAAAGAGCGCGTAAACAAATAACAAAGACAACACCCAAAAAGGAAATCAGAACTATCAACATTTTTTTTTATAGTTATGATGAGCAACAAAGGAATCAGCAAGAAATATTTTCAAAACATAGAAGATGAGAAAAAGGCGCCAAAAAAAAGGAAGGAAGTTAGCACTTGTGATCCAACACAAAAAGAAATGGTAAAAAAAAAACCTAAAACAAAAACTAAGAGAGCCAACTAACAAAAAGGTATAAAGCATTTAATGAAGCTAGCATTCAATTCCAAAGAGTGATTCAACCAAAATGCAACCCCAAATGTTACTATCAACACTTAACCACTCTAACAACCAAACATAACAAACCTAGAGTAAAAGGAACTAACACACAGCAGGCTAACAACCATTTACCTAAGGCAACAACAACCAAGCAAGGCAATCGAAAATACCAACGAAACCCACAAAAAATCTTAAACAAAAAAGTCCAAAATTAAAGGGAAAAACATCAAACCTAGTATGAAATTGCACAAAGAGTAAAGTATCCCGATTATTTTTGGCACAAATAATTGATCTACCTAACTTCAATCACAACAATCAGGCAATATAGCAAGCAAAAAAATAATATTTGAAGGAAAAATGGCATGACCTGTAGCAGGAACAAATGGCAAGAGGCCATCCACAAATTAAACATAAAAAATAGTTCCTGTTGATACGAACAGTTGCCCCCTCACAATCGCCTGTAGCAAGCAAGAATTTCTCCCCTTTCGGAGCCTCAAATCGCCGGATAATTTTGGGGAGTCACGCCCAATCGGATCTAAAAGCTAAGCGTATGTTGTGAGTGAAGATGAATAGCAGCGGTTCGGGTAGGGCAAAAGAAAATAACCCACGGGGCCCGTTCAAAAAGAAATACCCACGTTACTATTCTTAAGAGGCCCAATAAATATAATACAGATACACTAACACATCCAGATAATACTTATTTCCAAATAACATCATGGTGTTTTTTGGTTCTAGGACATTTCCTACAACCAAGAGATTAGGATTCAAGTGAGTTCTAGGGAATGTCAATATAATATTTGTCTACGTGATCAATTGATCATAGTTTATGTGTCTCTTAAACTTTCTTGGTTACTAACCCTATCCAAGAATCACAACTCCATGCTCTATGTAAATACATTAGCATTGGTTATTATTGTTACAACAAGAAACTAATTAGTTACTCCCACCAATTAAATTTTCATTGTACATTCATTATCAAATTGGAAAAATATATGTTTAATTTATCCGGTATTTCTGGAGTGATGATATATACTATTGAATGCACTATGACAAAATCAATGACGAATCTAGCCGGAAATCCAATGTGCTTCTTTGATTTGGTTAAGTTAAAAATAGCATTGGGTCAATCAATTAATCGATCAAATTTTCGGGTCGGATCGGATTCAATTTAACAAGATGCGATAATAAAACATTAAACATTAGAAGATCCAATAAGATTTAACAAACGAATAACAAGATCCAATAAAATTTAGCAAACAAATAACGGTAAAAAAGAATTAAGCATAATGGATTTCTTATGCCCTTTTTTAAAGTTAATTATTAATTATTAAAGAAGAAACGCATAAAAAGGTATTCTACTTTAGGTCAATTTGAATTTTAGGTATCCAATTTTTTTTCTTCTCAATTTAAGGTACCGAAGTTATTTTTATGTGTAATTTAAGATTTTTTGAGGTTTTTTTACTTTTCAAAAGAGGTTTCCCGTCATTGCTTTCCCTGAAACGATTAAGTAGTGTGATGTATCATTATTATTTAGTATTTAAAAGTCATTTTGGCTAAAATTATGACCGATAACCTATTTCGAAAATTCAAAAAACTTAACATTACACGTAAAATTAAGTTCGATACTTTAAATTAAAAAATATATATTTGAGTACCTTAAATTAAAATTGAACTAAAGTAGAGTATTTTTTTAATGCGATTTGCCCATTATTAAATTTTGGGCTATTTGGGATTTGGGCTAAGAATGTTTTATACTAAAAGTGAAGTGTTTTTCAAAAAAAAAAAAAAAAAATCTAAGGTAGTTCTTAAATAATTTCTAAGGTGGTTCCTAAATTTTTTTTGTCGCTTCTAAAAATTTTCGTCGTCCAATGTGGTTCTCGGGAACCACTTGATAATACATGGATCCGCCTCTAGACAAAATTTGGTAAATGTACGACTTCACAACATCTTGGCATAGTGTCAAGTAGGATTGTAAACGAGTCTAATTTTGATTGAGGCTGACAGGGTCAAGCTGGATTGTAAACGAGTCTAATTTTGATTGAGGCTGACAGGGTCAAGCTTGAGTACGTAAAAAAATATAGGCTAAGCTTGATCTTAGCTCAATAACTCGACAAGTCTTCACGATGTAGGTTTGAGGCACAATGAAGTAGCCTAAGATGTTGTTGTTTTCTCGTCTAGGGCGTTCATGGCGCCACATCATGGTGTGTTGTTTCGTAGCCCTCGGGTGTTATTGCATCTTAGCGATGTTCCAATAAATTTAAGTTCTACGTGCATTGAAGTATCTGACTCTCTTCGATCACAGATGCTTGTATGAACATTTTGACTCACTCATATGCGGGTCATTACATAGGGTTAATAACATCTAAAAGCAACGAACTTGCTCAAATGTTCACATATCAGTTATGAACCCAATAAAATACTACAATACCTATCAAACTTATTTGTTTTGTGTTGATATTAACAAAACTTGTTTTTACCTTCAAAATCAATTTCAACGATAAATGTACGTGCTGGCGTCGTAAATTTGTCTTGTTATGATTCACGTCAGTTAATTCAGTATCGATAAAAATCCACGCATAATTAATTGTGGTATAGCGGGTTGTCGATCGTGTCGCATAAGTAAAAGTATGATATCGAAATTTAAAATTTAAAAGTTTGATGAATATTATGGTATTTTATTCATAACTGATATATAAATATTTAAAAAATTCATTGCTATTAGATGTATTTAACCAATTACATATAACATATAAACGTATGCATAGATGTGCTGTATGTTACCTTAACTATAGCCTTTCAAGAGTGGTCCTTATGAGCATTGGCTTGGATTAGTTGATAGGAAATGTGACAGTTAAATTTAATACAAAATATTTCAAATGTGATACCGACGCCAACAATGTTGAATTTTGATTGATGGTTTTTTTTGTATTGCGACAAAATATAGGTTGCCGCAAATCAACCATGTCATATGAGCTAGGTATATATTTGATATATGAATATATTTGATAAAGCACATACACAATCCCACCGACACGAAGCATATCATTCTGTGATTTTGGGGGTCCAAATAACTTTTGTACCACTTATATACAAGTGTGCGTGCGACGACATGGCATAAACTAGTATTATATTTTATATCATATAATTATATTTGACTATCAATTTTCAAGACAAAAGCAATAATAGCAATAAATTCCCAAAAGCTTTAAGACAAATCCACAATAATACACCCATTCATCAGGCAAATTATAGCAAACATTCACATTTTGCAAGTACAATTAACATATAAATACACCCGATAACATCAGATAGCATAGTGTTTTAGTGTCATTATTTCACGTATTTTGCTCATTATTATTACTTTTACATAAGATTTGATACGTAATTGCTTACTATTTGCATAATAGGACATATATGTGCATTGGAACGAAACACAAAAATTAGTTCGAGTTGAAGAAAAAGTGAAGAAATCGAAAGACAAGACACTATGGCGTAGAGGTCATATATTCTATGTCGTAGTTAGTGAAGACGCAAACCATTATCTTGATCGTAACATATACGTCAGATCGATTCGGTGTATTGCTATCTGACGAGAAGATTTGAAGACTTGTTGACTAATCAACCGCCATGTATTCTCTGATGAGACTACCAATTAGCTCTATGTTGTAGTTAATGAAGACTTTGAGACATTTTAGTTCATAGCATATACGGCGTAGACACTCACTTAGGTCTATGCTGTAGAGAGATCGAGGGCACCGGACATTATAAATACAAGTCCTAATTCAACCATTATTCATCATTGTCATCAAGGCTCGACTTAGGATTTCTTCAAGGACGAAAACCACCACTTTCAAGCTGCAATTCAATGGAGGAGACACCACGATTCATCATCATCAATAGATCGAGTTATCATTTTTAACACTATGTTTATCGTTACCATTGAATTAAACATAGTTTTTGCTTGTCAAACTATGATTCTCGGCTAAACACCTTGTGTGTTAGCCTCGTTATGAGTTTATCACTATTATGATTTGATTTATTAGTTTGGTTTGTGATTTTGTTAGAGATTTTATGTGCTTGTCATTACATCCTTGTGTTTTGGTATTAATTAAGATCACCTATTTAATGCTAGGTTAGTGATAAGGTTCTTAACCGAAAACTAAGTTATTAGATGAATAACTTTGCGTAAGTGAGATTAGTTAATTAAAAGTGCATGCAAACAATTGTTAGTAAATACTAGTAGGCGTTTAATGCTAAGTAGTGAGAATGTTAGCATAGACAAGTCATATAGGGTTGTTGGCATTAATAAAAACTAAAATCTAGTTACTATAGACTTAGAATTAATTAACTAGGTTTTATAGGTTTAAACTTCAAATATCAAAATTGGGTTTAGGTGATAAAGAGCTACTAGTAAGATCATGAACTAGACATTGCACGTAGGATCATATCATTAGTGTAATAGAGGATTAACGAGTTTAGCACTTGATGAGGTGTAATTTTATCGTTTTAAAGGGTCATTTAGCCTCTAAATCTGTACATATTCGGTCATTTATTGCCTAAATCATTTCTATTTGAGTTTTAGGTACATGGGAAGCAAATGCTGGAAATTGGTACGTTTTGGGCTCGATAGGACGGAAAAATGAAGAAAATGACAATATCGAGAAAAACGTCACAAATAATGAGTCGTGACGGTGTCAAACCCACTAAGTGATGCCGTTACTTGAAGAACTCGAAGATCTTAAAGTTTCAAAAATTATAAATGACGACTCAAGCGATGGTGACGACCTCATTATGACGGCATCACGACCAAAATACTGAAGGGCGACGACGTCACAACCTCAATCTGACGCCATCACAATAAGTCAGTGCGAGATGTGAAACCCTAAGTGGTGGCGAGCTGACGGCGTCACATCTAAAAAGTGACGCCGTCACAGTTGTAAAACTATATATATTCTCGAATTATTTTCATTGTAAAGTGTGCAACTTCGGAGTATAAACCCTAGAACCATTTTTTACAGTTTTGTAGGCCTTTTGGCCATTGATGTCTTTATGTTTGGCGAAAGAAAAGTTCTTCAATTAATCATTCAATCATGTCTATCTGTTATTGTTTGATTTATTTAATTGCTTCTCTTTTCTTTACCATGCTAGGCTAGATCTCATAGTATTTGTTTAGGATTGCATAAAACCTAGTTATTAATTATTGTGAGTCGTCTCTTGTTTAATTAGTTGATTTTGCATTAGGAGTAGGAAAATTGGCAAGGTCAAATTATACTAGCTTGAGCATTTCGACTAACGCATTGCAGTTATTTTATTAACTTGATGTTCGTTGTATTTAATACGTAAATTTTTAGTTGCAACGCGAAAGATGGGCACGACATTCTTAGGCTCCACCCATTTAGATGGAATTCATAGGAGTTAGGGCCTTGATTGATATTAAGGAATACAACGCTCTAATCAATACAAGAACGTGGCAATTCGACTAATCAATAAAAATAACTATGGAGTAATGGAATTCTCGTATACACTTTACTCATATAAGAAGTTCACCAAATTAACTTTTCTTGCATTTAGATTATATTTAGTTTAATTATTAGGTTTAAAACCAAACTCCTCCAATACCGATATTTTACTTGCTTTAATATAAAACATAAAAACCCAAAATAATATTCCTTAGACTTAATTTGACGTACACTTCGAGCCTACCTCACTATTCTCCTGGAGAACGATCAATCCTCCGGAATTACTTATACTACACCAAAACGGTTAGGTACACTGCCTAGGAGATTGTAAAACTTCTTGTGTTTTGCAAAATCCGCATCAAGTTTTAGTAGCTATTGAGAATAGTCTAGGTTTCTATTTCTATCTTTTCAATGTTGCAAAAAACGTGAATCGGTAATCGGTGATCGACCACCCTGCAATGGTAACCGGTCAAGTCGGGATTAATCGGTGATTAATCGGATTGGCATTCTGTAATTTTTGGTATTTACGGAGACCAAACTAAAAATCTTAACCGATTCCAAGCTCGCTATGTTTCCAAACCTCAATAAAAGGCTCCAATTCGATTATGATGTCCATTGCGCGTTATAAGTGAAATATCCGATCCCCAAATTAAGTATAATGCCTAAATTATTATTATTTTTAAATGACCGATTTGTTCGATTCGGCCGATTTTGGTGATTCAACCGATTTTTGTACTTAGTGTCGATTTTTTCCTTGGCGATTTTTCGATCGATTTTCAAAAATCGACAAAGTCTTGGGCCGATTAACGATTAATCGGCCGAGTTGACCGATTTTGCAACATTGATCTTTTCATGTCTACTCACTTGATTCCTATCAGTGAGAATTTTCTTTTATTTTGTAGATTTCTTGTAGTCTATTGTTTCTTTGTGCTTTTGTTCGTAAAAATTTTCCATTTACTCTTTCGTTCACCATCATAGAGAACGTGAATCCGCCATACAACTTACAACAAAATTCACGCATTTCACTCAAAAATGATATATTGATGTTCCAACAACATCATAATGAACCTTTCTAGGATGCACGGACTCGTTTCAAATATTTACTCCTAAAATACCTCCATCAGGGTTTCGAGTTATTTACTCCACTTCAAATCTTTTACATTCATATTGACCACGATACCCAAATGGAGCTGGACTATATAACAGACGGGGAACTTTAGGATTTTAGTGCTCAATTAGCATGGGAAACTATTGAGATTCACGCCCAATTCAGAAATGGAACTTGAGACCTAAAAAATGAAAGTTTAATATATTTTCAATTTGGAAGGCTTAATCAGAAGGTTTATTTAGGAATGAGATGGTTGTAGTTAAGATACCTAGGTGTGTGTCTTGGTTAGGTTCTACTTTAACACATGATGAACATATAGGTGATCTAGATACAATGGAGAATGAGGTTAGAAATCCAAGCCCACTAAGTACCCCATAAGTCCTACCATCATTTGAGGAAAACAAATCGCCCGTAATTTACCCAGAAGAAGTAGAAAAGACCATAGGAACCCCAATAGATGTAGAACCATTGGACCATACAAAACTAGAGGATGTAGGTTTGGATGCTTATTGTCATGACCTTTCTCTTAGTTCTAGGGAAGTTCCTAGTTTTGATGAATCAGAGCCTCAACCAAAACCGTTACTCAATATTCTATTCATAGATGTGAATCTACAAGACGAAATAGGCCCCGATCCCACCATCAAACCCTATAGTCCGGGTAGTTTTATGATAAAGGAAGTAGACTATAAGACTTGTGGAGTGGAAGCTAGTAAACGAATGAAACACCACCTTACATACTTACATCACCCATTTATTAATGATCATAAGAGACATTATAGGTTTAAAGGTGGATTCCTAACTAGGAGTCTCTCAAAGTTGATAAAAGATGATCTCTTTTAAGAGAAAATTTTGATTTGCCCATTGGCCCAAATAAATTAGGTAAGGTTAAAATGAAAGAAGCGGCCTCTTTGAGCATATAGTTTAACCACCAATCTCATCATATGACTCCCTTCCACCGAGATGGTGTGTATCTATAATCACCCACACTTAATCCTAAGTGTAGGAAAACCTCCATTTTAATCGATAAATAAGGGTAGAGTCGGGCTCGTGATTCGAACAAAAACAAGTGCTTCGTGAGAGAAAGACTCATGCTTTTAATTGTTTGATGTTTTTATTTTATTTTGTTTGTGTCATATATATATGTCATCTCGTAATTGTTTAGTTTTTAATGTTTCAAATAATTTGTGAAAATGCTTTATTTTGTTTTTAACTTCTTTTTAATCACATATAAATGTATTTACAAAAGATAAGTGTATAGAAATTCTTAATCGGTTTTAAACAACGAAATCAAAGATGGAAATTTGCAATTTATGAGAAATATATATATTATATAATGTTTGTTTCAAATGCTTGTATCGAGTCATAATAAATGTTTTATGGGAAATTCACAGGTTTTAAAAGTTGAGATTTTCTAGAAATTTTTTAGAAAACAAAACAAAACAATCTGTAAGATTTTCCATATTTTGTTTTTCTGTTCAAATTTATTTTTTTAAAATTTACAGAATTTTTAATTCCAAATTCCTAAAAATATTTATTTTGCAAGCACTATATTTTATTCATTTTCTAGTTTAGTTTTATTATATATAGTATATACCGCTAATTTTATGTGAGGTTTTCGTGTTCGTTTTCTAGAGATTTACAGGTTATATTGGACAAGAAGCATATCATAGGACTATTTTATCTTTTTGGAGGAGGATTTGATCGTATTTCTGTTTTTCATTTATATCGAGCTAATCAGGGGAGTACTAGTTTCTTACATCTATTTTATTTTCCCCTTCGTCAATTTTGGTACTTTTAAGAACATTAGGGACAATGTTAAATTTAAGTATAGGGAGGGTACAAAGAGACGCCTTAGAAACTATTCATGCATTGTTATTTGTTTTGTTCGTGAGTAATTGTGTAATAAACCGAAAGAAATACTCGTAAGGTAATTTTAGTATAAATTTAAAAATTTTTATGACATTTACAAGTGAAACTTTGGTCTTAATAAAACGTCTTATGGATATGAGTTATATAGCTAGCACAAAACTATACCACTCAAAATTCCAACAAAAAGTGAGGTTCACCTTTATATCTATATATAAGTATATATATATATATATATATATATATATATATATATATATATATATATATATATATATATATATATAAAGAAAAGCATTACACTTTAATACTTATGAGTGTACCAGATTATATAGATTCTAGAACTTGCTTTAGTGATACATTCCGAGATCGCCTAGTGAGATCACATTAGTGTTGTTAGGATTTACTAAATGATAAGAAGCATTATGATAACTCTTGTTTTTAACATGTTCATTATAATTATATAAGCTACATTGGTCAAGTAATTACCTCACACCCTTTCTATGTACTCATTTTAGTACAAGATACCCCTAGTACACCCCTCTGAGCCTATCCTTTTCGCGGTTCTCGTGATATTTCTGTGGATTCTGAAATATTAATAAGAGCATTGTTTACACTCTCAAATCGCCTTAGACTTCCTTGTATGCACTTAATTTTAGTGCATTATTGTTACAACATATTTGTTAAACCCTTAACTTATTATCTAGTTGTTTACATGGTTACTAAGTCGAGCAATATCTTGTAAATACAATTTTAAGAAGATTGGGACTTATGGTAGTATTTATTATAGAGTAATGGAGATGAAAATCATATTATTACCCTCATATGTGCGTTAATGTTCAAAGTAATCCACATGTTTTGATCCTTGCAATTCGGGTCATTAGTTACTTTATATTTATGCGAAAAAATAAGTGTAGGGATGCAGTTATAAATCCCGAATTATCTATGTTATTTATATTTTCAGTAGATCAAAAGATGGCAGGGCAAAAGTGACTTGAAAAAAATGAAAAAAAAGTAGAAAAAGAATGAAAAAAAATATACGGATTGCCATCATGCTTTTGTTTAAGTCAAGAACGTGTCTATAAAAGCGACAAAAAGAGTTAGAGTTAGTTTGTCGAGTCTTGGCTTAGCAACGCCACTTTATACATGTAATTAACTTGTTACCAGTAAAGTTCCTCATATCCCCAAAACCGTGTTTTTCCTTACCCTTACACCTAACGTTACAACCCGTATAAATTCCTCTTTGATAGTTTATCCTAGGTGCTTATGCCAAAATGGCGGAAGTTTGATCCTTTTATCAAGCCTGTGAAAAACTAGAAGGGGGGTTGAATAGTTTTTACCGTTTTAAAATCTATTTGCTTGTGAGTTAATGTAAATAAATGACAATAAGTAATATGCAAGTAAAGAGAGAAACGATCAAACAACAACATGATTGTTTATAGTGGTTCGGTCTACAAGGACTCTTTTTCCTTGCCCTACTCCACTCCCCGTGTCTCCAACTCGAGAGTTTATCTTCACTAATCAACAAGCTCCTTTAACCGGCGGAGAAAACCTTTACACTTCACTTACACAATATTTTCGACACAAAGCAAGATGCCGAGTTCTTTTACAAGGGTACAACCACTCCAGTCACACTATGTATTTTAACGACTAAAATACTAACCGATCACTATCGAGGTTTATGATTTTTGGTACAAGAAATGATGTATGAACTAACTATAACTCACACTACGATGAACTAATAATACTTTGCAACACCATCGTTGAAGCTTGCAAGTCTTTTGATAATGTTTTGATCTTCTTCCTACAAAGAAGCTCACTAAATGAAGTATGAATGGGTTAGAAAGAATGAATAATGAATGAGAGAATGTATGATGTTTTTATGCTAGTAATTGATGAAAATCAACATGGTGTGCTTGCTATTTATAGGCAAGAGCCTTCAAAGAAACTGTGTGGACGTGGACGGATCCAAAAACAAGGATCCGACTGATGCGGTCGCTTTTGTTCCGTGGGGACCCTGCTGAGAAAATCTCACAAATCTAACCAAAATATTTACCATATCTTTCCATGATTCTTTGAGTAACAATCTAAACAAGATATTCACTATATCTTTCTAAAGATCCTAGAGTAAAAATCTATCAAAAATATTTATCATATCTTTCAAAGATACTAAAAGATATGCAATAATGGTATGATGTAAAAATACTTTTATTTGATTAAAATGTTCTACAAAGTAAACTTGTAGTTTGAATGTTGTAGCTAATTAAATGACGTTATTTAAAAAAGACTTGTAACTATATATACAAAGGACTTAACTACATTTATGTTTTGCTAAAATAAATTTTATAATTGTCGTTAACAAAATATAGCAAAGTTCGTAAAAATATAAATAACGTTTGTTGGATGATATTTGTATTAACAAAGCTATGATAATTTATGTGCTATGACAGGTCGAGAGTGTTTATTTGTCCATTTCTATAATGTTATATCACTTAACACCCGAGAGATGAGAGAATCTAAACACTTTATGTGAGGTGCTATTATATAATTTTCATACTTGTTATGACTATTGTAGAATGAGTTATGTTGTAAATTATCTTTAACCCAATGATAAATGCCCCGAGCTTGTAAATTGATTAGGGTAAAAGTATATTTGCTTGAGGACAAACAAATTTCAAGTGCTAGGATATTTGATGAGGTGTGATTTTATACGTTTTTAATAGGTTATTTAGCCTCTAAATGCGTACATATTTGATCATTTGTTTCCTTAAATCATTTCTATTTGAGTTTTTGGTACTTGAGAAGCAAATGCTGGAATATGGTACGTTTAGGGCTCGATTGGACTGGAAAACGAAGAAAACAACAACATCGAGAAAAACATCACAGAAAAGGAGTTGTGATGGTGTCACAGCCACTAAGTGATGCCGTCACTTGAAGAACTCAAGATCTTGAAGTTTCAGAAATTACAAGTGACGACTCAGGCGATGGTGACGGCCTCATTCTGACGGCATGATGACCAAAATACTGAAGGGCGACAACGTCACAACCTCAACCTGACGCCGTTAGAATAAGTCGGTGCAAGATGTAAAACCCTAACTGGCAGCAAGTTGACGGTGTCACATCTAACAAGTGACGTTGTCACAGTTGTAAAACTATATATATTATCGTATTATTTTCATTGTAAAGTGTGCAACTTTGAAGTATAAACCCTAGATCGATTTTCTACAGTTTTGTAGGCCTTTTGGCCATTGAGGTCTTCATGTTTGGTGAAAGATAAATTATTCAATTAATCATTCAATCATGTTTATGTGTTATTATTTGATTTATTTAATTCCTTCTCTTTTCATTGCCATGCCAGGCTAGATCTCATAATATTTTCTTAGGATTTCATGAAACCTAATCTTTAATTATTGTGTGTCGTCTCTTGTTTAATAAGTTGATTTTGCGTTAGGAGTAGGAAAAATGGCTAGGTCAAATTATACTAGCTTGAACATCCGAATAAACACTTTTACTAACTTGATGTTCATTGTATTTAATGCATGAATTCTTAGTTTCAACGCGAAAGATGGGCACGACATTCTTAGGCACCACTCGTTTAGATGGAATTTATAGGTCTTAGGGAATAACCAACCCTCGATTGATATTAAGGAATACAACGCTCTAACCAAAACAAGGACGTGACAATTCGACTAATCAATAAAAGATAACTAGTGAGTAAAGGAATTCTAAGTAAATACACTTTACTCATATAAGAATATCACCAAATTTACTTTTCTTGCATTAGATTAGATTTAGTTTAATTGTTAGTATTAAAAACCAAATTCATTCAATACTTGAGATTTTACTTGCTTTAATATAAAACCTCTTGTAGTTTGCAAAATTCGCATCAACACTTTTTTTCCCCTTGATTGTCTCCTGTTATTTTAAATTAGTTATTTTATTTATTTAACTTTAATTAATATTTTAAGAATTGATCACGTGGATCTAAAACGCAACTTGAAAATTTTAATTGCTTTCATAGGATTAGTTAATTATTATTTTAGATTAGTTATCAAATTAACCTCTTAGGGTTCAATGCCGTATACCTTAGCTACACTACTACCCGATAAGATACACTCGCTTTAAGTGTGAGATTGATATAGGAAATATAGTTTTATAAATTTAAAGCTAGATCTAACACATCAAGACCCTTCATTGATCATACGTAATACAAAATATAGTTACAATGCAAAATTAACTCATTCAAACGGATGACAAAAGAGATGCTTCCAGATTGCATGATTATTTTCATGGCACAAAATAAATTTTCCTTTTATCTGAGGATATTAATTATAGGAGATTTGACATCAGATATCATGTACGGTGTATATAATATGAGAATTATGATTAAAATAAATAATAATAACAACAACAATAATAATAATAATAATAATAATAATAATAATAACCGTGTCACGGTTTATGGTTATATATAGCCAACTAAAATTTTGACTTTTATATAATAATCTTTAAATTTTGATATTTGTGTGTATTAATCGTGTCAGTTTTACTCCTTCATTTATCAAACCTCCTTTTAATAGGCGAAAGATATAATCATCACAAAATTTTTTAATAATACACACAAAGGTTAAAATTAAAAAATTTGTGTTATAAAAATTTAAAAATTATAGTTTACACATATTCATAAATCTTAACATGTTAGTTACATCTTCTTTTATCGTTATCCTATAATATGATTAATTTTTTAATAATACACACAAAGGTTAAATTAAATTTTTTTTAATAATACACACTAATTTTTAATAATACACACAAGGTTAAAATTAAAAAATTTGTGTTATAAAAATTTAAAAATTGTAGTTTACATATTCATAAATCTTAACATGTTAGTTACATCATCTTTTATCGTTATCCTATAATATGATTAATTTTTTTAATAATACACACAAAGGTTAAAATTAAAATTTTTTTAATAATACAATAAAAAATATAAAAATTATCTATTTATCAAACTAAAATCTCTTATATAATAAAAGAATATAAAAATTAGATAAAAGAACTTTCAATTGCGTAATGAGATAGCTCAATTTTGAAATTGAGCTTTTTGGTTGGCTAATTAAAAGTCAAAATTTTCTTCAACTTATTCAAACCTATCTAAAATCCATCCACCAAAATAAATATGTATAAAAACATATGTGTCGACTTTATAAAGAAAAAAACTAAAAAAGGGGGGATGGGGAAACTAATAACACTTTAGTTGTTATAATTTAAATAAATTATAAGGACTTAAATAAACTTATAAGTTTCATGTTTTTAATAGCTTTATAATTTAATAAATAACTTGTAGATTTTATATATTATTATTATTATTATTATTATTATTATTATTATTATTATTATTATTATTATTATTATTATTATTATTATTATTATTATTATTATTATTATTTATTAAACATCACTTTATTCAAATTAATAGAATTTACAAGAAATTAGTGGGGTTTAGATACTATCCAAGGCTACTCCTCTATTACAAATTAATAGAATTTCTAGAAAATTAGTGGAAGCCGAGATACTATTGGGCTCCCACCTCCTAGTTATAGCAAAGTTAATCCTACAAAGACATGAGTAGCAACACGTGCCCCAATTTCTTGATTCTGAGAGACTTTTAGGTTCACTTCATTAAGGCCACTGCATCCTTCTCAAGTTCTCCCAAAGAAGATAATGAGAAGGGGAGAAACCTATTTCCAATATCCGCACACTTAGGCTCATACGTGACTCGTTTATGTTGTGCGGCCTCTATCACTGCACGACCATGCACAAATTGACCATACTAGTTGCGTCCAAGAGCGATGACCTGTCGAGATCGACACATACATCAAGCCTCCATCCCATGAGTAGAACAACATATCACCGGACGTAAGTGCAATGCTTTCTTTACTAAGCCCGATATCAACTTACGTTGAAATCCCCAACAAGAACAAATGTTGATGGATCGGACACACACCTTGTGAATGATATTTTATGATATTATTAAGCAACGAATTTACTTAGTAATACTTAGAAGATGGATTTTATGATGTATGTTGAGTAAATCAGATTAAACACAAAACTTAAGCTCCAATATTATTAATTAATAATACGAGTGATCTTGCTTATCACTAGGGTTACACTGAAGCCTTTGTGAGTAATCGTAGGTAATTAAACAAGTACCTAAGACAATGACCTAGGACCTCCTTTTATACAACAAGGAGTCCTTTACAAGATAAGTATAAAGCTAACATTATTGACCGTAAGCCTAACATTACAACCCTTTAAAGACCTCTTGGATAGTCTTTCCTAGGTGCTTCACGTAAGCGATGGAGGTTTGATCTATTCTGAAGCCTATGGTAATCTATGTACTAGGACGGTTAATGAGTGTTTATCTTCCATTTCCTATTTTTTATATTTCATATATATACCGAGAGAGATGTGAGTATCCAAACACCCCATGTGAGGTGCTAGTATGTAATTTTCGTGCTTGTTATGACTTTTGCTTGAGGCTTATATGTGTTGTGGACCGTTTTAAATCAATGCTTCATGACCCCTAACTTATAAATTAATTGGCTAAAAGCACATTTGCTTGAGGACAAGCAAATAACAAGTTTAGGGATATTTGATAAGGTTTTAAAAGGTACCATTTGAGGGTCGTTTAAGTCCTTATTTGATCACTTTTATATCCGTTATTGCTTAATATCATTCCTTTTCACTTTTAGGTCTCTTGAAGGCAAAATCTCGGAATGGCACTTATTTGGACGAAAAGCGCGAATATACAAAGAAAATGGCCAAAGTCGAATCGAGACACTCAAAGCTCAGCTGAAATGAAAGCGACGGCGTCGGTGTTAATTGGCGCCGTCGGAGGATTTTGTGACGATACGAGAGCCAAATACCCTATTTTCAAGTGGCGGCGTCCGGGGCTTTAAAGAGTGAGCCATTGCTACTCGAGACGGCCTAGATGCAACCAGCACGTCGCGGAAGGTCAAGAGGGGGCGTCACGGACATAAGGTGACGCCGTCGCCAAGATTAACGTGGCCAAGACGAAACCCTAATGCGGCGACACGGCGTCACAAAACATAAGGTGGCGCCGCCGCATATGTAATATTATATATAGAATCCAATTTTTCGGTTTTAGAAGAGTCTTTGTGGAGTAAAACCTAAAACCGAACCAAGCGTGTCTTGTACAATATTTTAGGGTTTCAAACCCTATCTTACATCAAGATAAGTATTTACTTCATCAATTCAATTATGTCTTTGATTATTTGTGTGTATGCTTGCATGTTCTCCATGTTCTATTAATTTATTTGTGTGTTTGCTTAGGAATATGAAACTTAATTATAAAATATTGATTGGTTGTTTCTTATCTTAGTTGATTAATGATCTAGTAATGCGATAGGTCATTCGTTGTACTTAATACTTGATTCATCTTTGTGAACCTTAGAATATAATTACATGAGTAGTTGTAAGCTAAACCATCCAAAGAGTGCCTTAGAGTAAGAGTTTATTATCCTAGTGGGTTTTGTAGGCGAGACCCTTTGGTAAGTTCAAAGAGTTGGGAGAAACGCGCAACCTACAACCTTACACACACAACGCAACTAAGAGTAAGGCGTGACAACTCAACCATCAATAGGAGATAATTAAGGAGTAGTAAAACCTAAGTAAACACATCTTTAAACTATCATAATGAGCACACATTAATTAGACATAGACTACCACCACCTTAGTTTAGATAATTAGATAATAGTAGTGTAATCGGTAGAAATACCAACCCCAAATCCAATACCGAGATTCGTACCTTTCAATTTCCTAAAAAAACATAAAAAGATAAAAATAATCTTCCTCAACCTTAACCTTAACGTAGTAACTTCTCACTAGCATTCCTATTCCCCAGAGAGCGATATCAATACCGTGGCTTACCCTAATACTACTACAACGATTAGGTTCACCGCCTAGGGTGTTGAAAACTTCTCGACGAAAGGAAGTTCCTTTGACCTCGAACGCTACCGTGTAAGCGTATCAGCGACCAACGGTGCACGCATGATCGGATGAACTGCCACGACCACTTGGACCACCGACTCCAACTGTTTCTTTGCCTGACTACTTTCTTTTGGCTTCGCCTCTTTTTCGAGGTGCTGCGAAAACCGGGATCATCTGCGCTCACTCCTAACCCAATTAAAAAACGTCATGAGAACTCAACTAATTATTCTAATGTGTTGTGCAAAAGGAAATGACAAAGCACCTTTTTCCGTTCCCATCTTATTAGGAGTCACGGATTGTCAACAACGTGCACATGAGTGGATGGATTACCCACCGACCATCCAGTACCACGCCATGCCGTCATACTTGGTCACATTTGGCTGCCCGCCTTTTTGGGTCGTTATATTCGTGTCATCATTTGTAGACAACCCTACCATGATCAAAGAAATCTCATAAGAACCCGATCCAATTATCTAAAATGCGTATAAAGAAAAAACACATGAACACCTTTACGGAAGTGTTTCCATAACCTAACTCTTCCGTACTTCCTTGTGAACATGCAAATACCATCTCGGTTGCCACTGCCCGATTAAAAAAATACAATGAGAATCTAATTGAATGATTGTGAAGCACTCAGTAAAACTAAAAACAGAAACATGTTTTACCATGGTTTTTAAAGGAGTTCTCGCAATACGACTCAAATTGTCGGCGACATTGTCATCCACCCTCAAAGAACCACTTGACCGCATAGCCCACCCATTATGAGCACTATAATATAAAAGGCATCTCTTGTCCCGTATCGTGCATGCCTTGTTCCCGAACAACATCTCGCAAACAAAAACAGAAAATGCATAAATGTTGTGACAATGATTGTTGGCAGCGTAGCACTGTGATGGTCAAAAGTCACCGTAGTGGCATGCAAAAAGAATCCACAAAACTATAGCCGGCAGCTAAAAGCGCAACCCGAAGCGTCGCGGCAAGCATATACCTAGTAGCCGAGGGGCAGGCGGTCGATAGTTTAGGCTCCCACCTAAAAGAAACAAACAAACATATGCATAAAACGGAGAGCCATTAAATGAATAGAACAAACAATTAGAAATAGGGAGTAAGTCTTAGTGGCGTGGTTCCCTGATACTCCCCAAGAAAACGTAGCGCTGAGAATTTCAGTGTTGAGGAGTGGAGCGATTCTCTGGCGGAAAACCCAATGCGCAAGGACCACTAACATAACCATATGTGGTTGGATGAGCGAGACTGCTCGATGCAATGACCTCGTGCACCCCACATTCAAATGAACCCATGAACATTGGCAACATCATTTTGTATGACATTTTACATGGCTGCTATGTTTTGAGTCGAGATATAGTTTTGAATTCATATTTACAAAAGAGGCGTAAACAAATAACAAAGACAACACCCAAAAAAGGAAATCGTAACTATCAACATTTTTTTTTATAGTTATGATGAGCAACAAAGGAATCAAAGAAGAAATATTTTCAAAACATAGAAGATGAGAAAAAGGCGCCAAAAAAAAGGAAGGAAGTTAGCACTTGTGATCCAAACACAAAAGAAATGGTAAAAAAAACTAAAACAAAAACCAAGAGAGCCAACTAACAAAAAGAGGTATAAAGCATTTAATGAAGCTAGCATTCAATTCCAAAGAGTGATTCAACAAAATGCAACCCCAAATGTTACTATCAACACTTAACCACTCTAACAACCAAACATAACAAACCTAGAGTAAAGTGAACTAACACACAAGAAGTTAACAAACCATTTACCTAAGGCAACAACAACCAAGCAAGGCAATCGAAAATACCAACGAAACCCACAAAAAATTTAAACAAAAAGTCCAAAATTAAAGGGAAAAACATCAAACCTAGTATGAAATTGCACAAAGAGTAAAGTATCCGATTATTTTTGGCACAAATAATTGATCTACCTAACTTCAATCACAACAATCGAGCAATATAGCAAGCAAAAAATAATATTTGAAGGAAAAATGGCATGACCAGTAGCAGGAACAAATGGCAAGAGGCCATCCACAAATTAAACATAAAAATAGTTCCTGTTGATACGTAAGATTGTCTCTCACAATCCCTTGTAGCAAGCAAGAATTTCTCCCTTCGAGCCTCAAATCGCGGATAATTTTGGGGAGTCACGCAATCGGATCTAAAAGCTAAGCGTATGTTGTGAAGTGAAGATGAATAAGCTGTTCGGGTAGCAAAAGAAAATAACCCACGGGGTCTGTTCAAAAGAAATACCGCGCTACTATATTCTTAAGAGGCCCAATAAATATAATCTACGATACACTAACACATCCAGAGATTACTTATTTCCAAATAACATCATGGTGTTTTTTGTTCTAGGACATTTCACTACCAAGAGATTAGGATTCAAGTGAGTTCTAGGGAATGTCAATATAATATTTGTCTACGTGATCAATTGATCATAGTTTATGTGTCTCTTAAACTTTCTTGGTTACTAACCCTATCCAAGAATCACAACTCCATGCTCTATGTAAATACATTAGCATTGGTTATTATTGTTACAACAAGAAACTAATTAGTTACTCCCACCAATTAAATTTTCATTGTACATTCATTATCAAATTGGAAAATATATGTTTAATTTATCCGGTATTTCTGGAGTGATGATATATACTATTGAATGCACTATGACAAAATCAATGACTTAATCTACGGAAATCCAATGTGCTTCTTTGATTTGGTTAAGTTAAAAATAGCATTGGGTCAATCAATTAATCGATCAAATTTTTGAATTCGGATCGGATTCAATTTAACAAGATGCGATAATAAAACATTAAACATTAGAAGATCCAATAAGATTTAACAAGCTAATAACAAGATCCAATAAAATTTAGCAAACAAATAACGGTAAAAAGAATTAAGCATAATGGATTCTTATGCCCTTTTTAAAGTTAATTATTAATTATTAAGAAGAAACGATGTAGATATTCTACTTGAAATAATTGAATTTTAGGTATCCAATTTTTTTCTTCTCAATTTAAGGTCATCAAGTTATTTTTATGGTAATTTAAGATTTTTGAGGTTTTTACTTTTCAAAGAGGTTTCCGTCATTGCTTTCCACAAACGATTAAGTAGTGTGATGTATCATTATTATTTAGTATTTAAAAGTCATTTTGGCTAAAATTATGACCGATAACCTATTTAGAAAATTCAAAAACTTAACATTACACGTAAAATTAAGTTCGATACTTTAAATTAAAAATATATATTTGAGTACCTTTAATTAAAATTGAACTAAAGTAAATATTTTTTAATGCGATTTGCCCATTATTAAATTTTGGGCTATTTGGGATTTGGGCTAAGAATGTTTTATACTAAAAAGTGAAGTGTTTTTCAAAAAAAAAAAAAAATCTAAGGTAGTTCTTAAATAATTTCTAAGGTGGTTCCTAAATTTTTTTGTCGCTTTTAAAATTGTCGTCAAATCCGATGTGGTTCTCTCGGAACCACTTGATAATACATGGATCCGCCTCTAGACAAAATTTGGTAAATGTACGACTTCACAACATCTTGGCATAGTGTCAAGTAGGATTGTAAATGAGTCTAATTTTGATTGAAATTGTGAGGTCAAGTCGGATTATAAGCGAGTCTAATTTTGATTGAGGCTTTGTGAGCGTCAAGCTCGAAAGTGCGTAAAAAATATAGGCTAAGCTCGATCTTAGCTCAATAACTCGACAAGTCTTCACGATGTAGGTTTGAGGCACAATGAAGTAGCCTCAAGATGTTGTTGTTTTTTTCGTCTAGAGGTGCCCATGGCGCCACACACATCATGGTGTGTTGTTGTAGAGTCTCGGGTGTTATTGCATCTTAGCGATGTTCCAATAAATTTAAGTTCTCGTGCATTGAAGTATCCGACTCTTCTCATCCAGGATGCTTGTATGAACATTTTGACTCACTCATATGCGGGTCATTACTATTGGGTTAATAACATTCAAAAGCAGCGAACTTGCTTCCAAATGTTCGCATATCGCTTGATGAGCCCAATAAAATACTTCAATACCTATCAAACTTATTTGTTTTGTGTTGATATTAACAAAAACTTGTTTTTTACCTTCAAAATCAATTTCAACGATAAATGTACATGCCACGTCATAAATTTGTCTCACATGATTCACGTCAGTTAGTTATTCGTTCGATAAAAATCCACGATAATTAATTCATATACCTATTGTTTCATTATGTCACATAAGTAAAAGTATGATATTGAGCTAAAATTTAAAAGTTTGATGAATATTATGGTATTTTATTCATAACTGATATATAAATATTTAAAAAAATTCATTGCTATTAGATGTATTTAACCAATTACATATAACATATAAACGTATGCATAGATGTGCTGTATGTTACCTTAACTATAGCCTTTCAAGAGTGGTCCTTATGAGCATTGGCTTGGATTAGTTGATAGGGAAATGTGACAGTTAAATTTAATACAAAATATTTCAAATGTGATACCGACGCCAACAATGTTGAATTTTGATTGATGGTTTTTTTTGTATTGCGACAAAATATAGGTTGCCGCAAATCAACCATGTCATATGAGCTAGGTATATATTTGATATATGAATATATTTGATAAAGCACATACACAATCCCACCGACACGAAGCATATCATTCTGTGATTTTGGGGGTCCAAATAACTTTTGTACCACTTATATACAAGTGTGCGTGCGACGACATGGCATAAACTAGTATTATATTTTATATCATATAATTATATTTGACTATCAATTTTCAAGACAAAAGCAATAATAGCAATAAATTCCCAAAAGCTTTAAGACAAATCCACAATAATACACCCATTCATCAGGCAAATTATAGCAAACATTCACATTTTGCAAGTACAATTAACATATAAATACACCCGATAACATCAGATAGCATAGTGTTTTAGTGTCATTATTTCACGTATTTTGCTCATTATTATTACTTTTACATAAGATTTGATACGTAATTGCTTACTATTTGCATAATAGGACATATATGTGCATTGGAACGGAAACACGCAAAAATTAGTTCGAGTTGAAGAAAAAGTGAAGAAATCTGAAAGACAAGACACTATGGCGTAGAGGTCATATATTCTATGTCGTAGTTAGTGAAGACTGCAAACCATTATCTTGACGTAACATATACGTCGTATCGGTGTGTATTGCTATACGACGTAGAAGATTTGAAGACTTGTTGACTAATCAACCGCCATGTATTCTACGGCGTAGACTACCAATTAGCTCTATGTTGTAGTTAATGAAGACTTTGAGACATTTTTAGTTCATAGCATATACGGCGTAGACACTCACTTAGGTCTATGCTGTAGAGAGATCGAGGGCACCGGACATTATAAATACAAGTCCTAATTCAACCATTATTCATCATTGTCATCAAGGCTCGACTTAGGATTTCTTCAAGGACCTAAAACCACCACTTTCAAGTCAGCAATTCAATGGAGGAGACACCACGATTCATCATCATCAATAGATCGAGTTATCATTTTAACACTATGTTTATCGTTACCATTGAATTAAACATAGTTTTGCTTGTCAACTAGTGATTCTCGGCTAAACACCTGTGTGTTAGCCTCGTTATGAGTTTATCACTATTATGATTTGATTTATTAGTTTGGTTTGTGATTTTGTTAGAGATTTTATGTGCTTGTCATTACATCCTTGTGTTTTGGTATTAATTAAGATCACCTATTTAATGCTAGGTTAGTGATAAGGTTCTTAACCGAAAACTAAGTTATTAGATGAATAACTTTGCGTAAGTGAGATTAGTTAATTAAAAAGTGCATGCAAACAATTGTTAGTAAATACTAGTAGGCGTTTAATGCTAAGTAGTGAGAATGTTAGCATAGACAAGTCATATAGGGTTGTTGGCATTAATAAAAACTAAAATCTAGTTACTATAGACTTAGAATTAATTAACTAGGTTTTATAGGTTTAAACTTCAAATATCAAAATTGGGTTTAGGTGATAAAAGAGCTACTAGTAAGATCATGAACTAGACATTGCACGTAGGATCATATCATTAGTGTAATAGAGGATTAACGAGTTTAGCACTTGATGAGGTGTAATTTTATACGTTTTTAAAGGGTCATTTAGCCTCTAAATCTATACATATTCGGTCATTTATTGCCCTAAATCATTTCTATTTGAGTTTTAGGTACATGGGAAGCAAATGCCGGAAATTGGTGCGCTTTGGGCTCGATAGGACGAAAAATGAAGAAAATGACAATATCGAGAAAACGCCACAAATAATGAGTCGCGACGGTGTCAAACCCACTAGTGATGCTGTTACTTGAAGAACTCAAGATCTTAAAGTTTCAAAATTATAAATGACGACTCAAGCGATGGTGACGACCTCATTATGACGGCATCACCACCAAAATATCTTGAGGCTTTACGCCACAACCTCAATCCGACGCCATCACAATAAGTCAGTGCGAGATGTGAAACCCTAAGTGGTGGCGAATGATGGGCGTCAACATCTAAAAGTGACGCCACACGGTTGTAAACTATATATATTCTCGAATTATTTTCATTGTAAAGTGCAACTCGAGTATAAACCCTAGAACCATTTTTACAGCTTTTGTAGGCCTTTTCGCCATTGATGTCTTTATAGCTTTTAAAGAAAAGTTCTTCAATTAATCATTCAATCATGTCTATCTGTTATTGTTTGATTTATTTAATTGCTTCTCTTTTCTTTACCATGCTAGGCTAGATCTCATAGTATTTGTTTAGGATTGCATAAAACCTAGTTATTAATTATCGTGAGTCGCCTCTTGTTTAATTAGTTGATTTTGCATTAGAGTAGGAAAATTGGCAAGGTCAAATTATACTAGCTTGAACGCCGACTAAACGCCAGTAGCTATTTTATTAACTTGATGTTCGTTGTATTTAATACGTGAATTTTAGTTGCAACGCGAAGATGGGCACTACATTCTTAGGCTCCACCCATTTAGATGGAATTCATAGGAGTTAGGGCCTTGATTGATATTAAGGAATACAACGCTCTAATCAATACAAGAACGTGGCAATTCGACTAATCAATAAAAATAACTATGGAGTAATGGAATTCTACGTATATACACTTTACTCATATAAGAAGTTCACCAAATTAACTTTTCTTGCATTTAGATTATATTTAGTTTAATTATTAGGTTTAAAAACCAAACTCCTCCAATACCCGATATTTTACTTGCTTTAATATAAAACATAAAAACCAAAAATAATATTCCTTAGACTTAATTTGACGACACTCGAGCTACACTCACTATTCTCCGGAGAACGATCAATCCTCCGAATTACTTATACTACACCAAACGGTTAGGTACACTAGCCTAGAGATTGTAAAACTTCTTGTGTTTTGCAAAACCGCATCAAGTTTTAGTGCACCGAGGAATAGTCTAGGTTTTATTTCTATCTTTTCAATGTTGCAAAAACGTGAATCAGTAGTCATGTGGTCGACCACACCGCAATGATGTAACTGTCAAGTCGGGATTAATCCGCGATTAATCGGATTGGCATTTCGTAATTTTTGGTATTTCGAGACCAAACTAAAAATCTTAACCGATTCCAAGCTCGCATGTTTCCAAACCTCAATAAAAGGCTCCAATTCGATTATGATGTCCATTAAGCGTTATAAGTGAAATATACGATCCCCAAATTAAGTATAATGCCTAAATTATTATTATTTTAAATGACCGATCATTCGATTCGGCCGATTTTGACTGATTCACCGATTTTTGACCGCTTAGTGTCGATTTTTTCCTTGCGATTTTTCGATCGATTTTCAAAAATCGAAGGTAATCGAGTCGACATCCATTAATCGGCCGAGTTGACCGATTTTGCAACATTGATCTTTTCATGTCTACTCACCTTGATTCCTATCATGAGAATTTTCTTTATTTTGTAGATTTCTTTGTAGTCTATTGTTTCTTTGTGCTTTTGTTCGTAAAATTTTCCATTTACTCTTTCGCTCACCATCATAGAGAACGTGAATCCATATACAACTTACAACAAAATTCACGATTTCACTCAAAATGATATATTGATGTTCCAACAACATCATAATGAACCTTTCTAGGATGCACGGACTCGTTTCAAATATTTACTCCTAAAATACCTCCATCAGGGTTTCGAGTTATTTACTCCACTTCAAATCTTTTACATTCATATTGACCACGATACCCAAATGGAGCTGGACTATATAACAGACGGGGAACTTTAGGATTTTAGTGCTCAATTAGCATGGGAAACTATTGAGATTCACGCCCAATTCAGAAATGGAACTTGAGACCTAAAAATGAAAGTTTAATATATTTTCAATTGGAAGGCTTAATCGTAAGGTTTATTTAGGAATGAGATGGTTGTAGTTAAGATACCTAGGTGTGTGTCTTGGTTAGGTTCTACTTTAACACATGATGAACATATAGGTGATCTAGATACAATGGAGAATGAGGTTAGAAACCAAGCCACTAAGTACCCCATAAGTCCTACCATCATTCGAGGAAAACAAATCGCCTGTAATTTACCCGTAAGAAGTAGAAAAGACCATAGGAACCCCAATAGATGTAGAACCATTGGACCATACAAAACTAGAGGATGTAGGTTCGATGCTTATTGTCATGACCTTCTCTTAGTTCTAGGAAGTTCCTAGTTTTGATGAATCGAGCCTCAACCAAAACCGTTACTCAATATTCTATTCATAGATGTGAATCTACAAGACCAAATAGGCTCCATCCCACCATCAAACCCTATAGTCCGGTAGTTTTATGATAAAGGAAGTAGACTATAAGACTTGTGGAGTGGAAGCTAGTAAACGAATGAAACACCACACATACTTACATCACCCATTTATTAATGATCATAAGAGACATTATAGGTTTAAAAGGTGGATTCCTAACTAGGAGTCTCTCAAAGTTGATAAAAGATGATCTCTTTTTAAGAGAAAATTTTGATTTGCCCATTGGCCCAAATAAATTAGGTAAGGTTAAAATGAAAGAAGCACGCCTCTTTGAGCATATAGTTTAACCACCAATCTCTCATCATATGACTCCCTTCCACCGAGATGGTGTGTATCGCTACAATCACCCACACTTAATCCTAAGTGTAGGAAAAACCTCCATTTTAATCGATAAATAAGGGTAGAGTCAGGCTCGTGATTCGAACAAAAACAAGTGCTTCGTGAGAGGCAACTCATGCTTTTAATTGTTTGATGTTTTTATTTTATTTTGTTTGTGTCATATATATATGTCATCTCGTAATTGTTTAGTTTTAATGTTTCAAATAATTTGTGAAAATGCTTTATTTTGTTTTTAACTTCTTTTAATCACATATAAATGTATTTACAAAAGATAAGTGTATAGAAATTCTTAATCGGTTTTAAACAATCTAAATCAAAGATGGAAATTTGCAATTTATGAGAAATATATATATTATATAATGTTTGTTTCAAATGCTTGTATCGAGTCATAATAAATGTTTTATGGGAAATTCACGTGTTTTAAAAGTTGAGATTTTCTAGAAATTTTTAGAAAACAAAACAAAACAATCAGTAAGATTTTCCATATTTTGTTTTTCTGTTCAAATTTATTTTTTAAAATTTACTTAATTTTTAATTCCAAATTCCTAAAAATATTTATTTTGCAAGCACTATATTTTATTCATTTTCTAGTTTAGTTTTATTATATAGTATATACCGCTAATTTTATGTGAGGTTTTCGTGTTCGTTTTCTAGAGATTTACAGTGTTATATTGGACAAGAAGCATATCATAGGACTATTTTATCTTTTGGAGGAGGATTTGATCAGATTACATTTTCATTTATATCGAGCTAATCGTGGAGTACTAGTTTCACATCTATTTTATTTTCCTTCACAATTTTGGTACTTTTAAGAACATTAGGGACAATGTTAAATTTAAGTATAGTGAGGGTACAAAGAGACGCCTTAGAAACTATTCATGCATTGTTATTTGTTTTGTTCGTGAGTAATTGTGTAATAAACCCAAAGAAATACTCTGAAGGTAATTTTAGTATAAATTTAAAAATTTTTATGACATTTACAAGTGAAACTTTGGTCTTAATAAAACGCCTTATGGATATGAGTTATATAGCTAGCACAAAACTATACCACTCAAAAATTCCAACAAAAAAGTGAGGTTCACTTTATATCTATATATATATATATATATATATATATATATATATATATATATATATATATATATATATATATATATATATATATATATAAAGAAAAAGCATTACACTTTAATACTTATGAGTGTACCAAGATTATATAGATTCTAGAACTTGCTTTAGTGATACATTCCGAGATCGCTTAGTGAGATCACATTCGTGTTGTTAGGATTTACTAAATGATAAGAAGCATTATGATAACTCTTGTTTTTAACATGTTCATTATAATTATATAAGCTACATTGGTCAAGTAATTACCTCACACCCTTTCTATGTACTCATTTTAGTACAAGATACCCTAGTACACCCTCCGAGCCTATCCTTTTCATGGTTCTCGTGATATTTCGTGATTCTAAATATTAATAAGAGCATTGTTTACACTCTCAAATCGCTTTAGACTTCCTTTGTATGCACTTAATTTTAGTGCATTATTGTTACAACATATTTGTTAAACCCTTAACTTATTATCTAGTTGTTTACATGGTTACTAAGTCGAGCAATATCTTGTAAATACAATTTTAAGAAGATTGGGACTTATGGTAGTATTTATTATAGAGTAATGGAGATGAAAATCATATTATTACCCTCATATGTGCGTTAATGTTCAAAGTAATCCACATGTTTTGATCCTTGCACCGTGGTCATTAGTTACTTTATATTTATGCGAAAAAAATAAGTGTAGGGATGCAGCTATAAATCCCGAATTATCTATGTTATTTATATTTTCAGAGATCAAAAGATGGGTGGCAAAAGTGACTTGAAAAAAATGAAAAAAAAGTAGAAAAAGAATGAAAAAAAATATACGGATTGCCATCATGCTTTTGTTTAAGTCAAGAACGTGTTCATAAAAGCGACAAAAAGAGTTAGAGTTAGTTTGTCGAGTCTTGGCTTAGCAACGCCACTTTATACATGTAATTAACTTGTTACCAAAGAAAGTTCCTCATATCCCCAAAACCGTGTTTTTCTTACCCTTACACCTAACGTTACAACCCGTATAAATTCCTCTTTGATAGTTTATCCTAGGTGCTTATGCCAAAATGGCGGAAGTTTGATCCTTTATCAAGCCCGTGAAAACTAGAAGGGGGTTGAATAGTTTTACCTGCTTTAAAATCTATTTGCTTGTGAGTTAATGTAAATAAATGACAATAAGTAATATGCAAGTAAAGAGAGAAACGATCAAACAACAACATGATTGTTTATAGTGGTTCGATCTACAAGGACTCTTTTTCCTTGCCTCTACTCCACTCCCCCGTGTCTCCAACTCGAGAGTTTATCTTCACTAATCAACAAGCTCCTTTAACCGCGGAGAAAACCTTTACACTTCACTTACACAATATTTTCACACAAAGCAAGATGCCGAGTTCTTTTACAAGGGTACAACCACTCCTCACACACTATGTATTTTAACGACTAAAATACTAACCGATCACTATCGAGGTTTATGATTTTTTGGTACAAGAAATGATGTATGAACTAACTATAACTCACACTATGATGAACTAATAATACTTTGCAACACACTGTTGAAGCTTGCAAGTCTTTTGATAATGTTTTGATCTTCTTCCCACAAAGAAGCTCACTAAATGAAGTATGAACGGGTTAGAAAGAATGAATAATGAATGAGAGAATGTATGATGTTTTTATGCTAGTAATTGATGAAAATCAACATGGTGTGCTTGCTATTTATAGGCAAGAGCCTTCAAGAAACTGTGGATGGACTGATCCAAAAACAAGGATCCGACCGTGTGGTCGTTTTGTTCCGTGGGGACCTGACAGAAAATCTCACAAATCTAACCAAAATATTTACCATATCTTTCCATGATTCTTTGAGTAACAATCTAAACAAGATATTCACTATATCTTTCTAAAGATCCTTAGAGTAAAAATCTATCCAAAATATTTATCATATCTTTCAAAGATACTAAAGAGATATGCAATAATGGTATGATGTAAAAATACACTTTTATTTTGATTAAAATGTTCTACAAAGTAAACTTGTAGTTTGAATGTTGTAGCTAATTAAATGACGTTATTTAAAAAAGACTTGTAACTATATATACAAAGGACTTAACTACATTTATGTTTTGCTAAAATAAATTTTATAATTGTCGTTAACAAAATATAGCAAAGTTCAGAAAATATAAATAACGCTTGTTGGATGATATTTGTATTAACAAAGCTATGATAATTTATGTGCTATGACAGGTCGAGAGTGTTTATTTGTCCATTTCTATAATGTTATATCACTTAACACCCGAGAGATGAGAGAATCTAAACACTTTATGTGAGGTGCTATTATATAATTTTCATACTTGTTATGACTATTGTAGAATGAGTTATGTTGTAAATTATCTTTAACCCAATGATAAATGCCCCCGAGCTTGTAAATTGATTAGGGTAAAAGTATATTTGCTTGAGGACAAACAAATTTCAAGTGCAGGGATATTTGATGAGGTGTGATTTTATACGTTTTTAAGAGGTTATTTAGCCTCTAAATGCGTACATATTTGATCATTTGTTTCCTTAAATCATTTCTATTTGAGTTTTTGGTACTTGAGAAGCAAATGCTGGAATATGGTACGTTTAGGGCTCGATTGACGGAAAAACGAAGAAAACAACAACATCGAGAAAACATCACGAAAGGAGTTGTGATGGTGTCACTGACCACTAAGTGATGCCGCCACTGAAGAACTCAAGATCTTGAAGTTTTAAATTACAAGTGACGACTCAGCGATGGTGACGGCCTCATTCGACGGCATGATGACCAAAATATCAAGGGCTTACAACGCCACAACCTCAACCCCATCACTGCTAGAATAAGTCGGTGCAAGATGTAAACCCTAACTGGCAAGGAAGTCGACGGTGTCACATCTAACAAGTGACGTTGTCACAGCTTGTAAACTATATATATTATCGATTATTTTCATTGTAAAGTGTGCAACTTTGAAGTATAAACCCTAGATCGATTTTCATAGCTTTGTAGGCCTTTTGGCCATTGAGGTCTTCATGTTTGGTGAAAGATAAATTATTCAATTAATCATTCAATCATGTTTATGTGTTATTATTTGATTTATTTAATTCTTCTCTTTCATTGCCATGCTGTGCTAGATCTCATAATATTTTCTTAGGATTTCATGAAACCTAATCTTTAATTATTGTGTGTCGCCTCTTGTTTAATAAGTTGATTTTGCGTTAGGAGTAGGAAAATGGCTAGGTCAAATTATACTAGCTTGAACATCCGAATAAACACTTTTACTAACTTGATGTTCATTGTATTTAATGCATGAATCTTAGTTTCAACGCGAAGATGGGCACGACATTCTTAGGCACCACTCGCTTAGATGGAATTTATAGGTCTTAGGGAATAACCAACCCTCGATTGATATTAAGGAATACAACGCCTAACCAAAACAAGGACGTGACATTCGACTAATCAATAAAGATAACTAGTGAGTAAAGGAATTCTAAGTAAATACACTTTACTCATATAAGAATATCACCAAATTTACTTTTCTTGCATTAGATTAGATTTAGTTTAATTGTTAGTATTAAAACCAAATTCATTCAATACTTGAGATTTTACTTGCTTTAATATAAAACCTCTTGTAGTTTGCAAAATTCGTGATCAACACTTTTTTTCCCCTTGATTGTCTCCTGTTATTTTAAATTAGTTATTTTATTTATTTAACTTTAATTAATATTTTAAGAATTGATCACGTGGATCTAAAACGCAACTTGAAAATTTTAATTGCTTTCATAGGATTAGTTAATTATTATTTTAGATTAGTTATCAAATTAACCGCTCTTAGGGTTCAATGCCCGTATACCTTAGCTACACTACTACCCGATAAGATACACTGCTTTTAAGTGTGTGAGATTGATATAGGAAATATAGTTTTATAAATTTAAAGCTAGATCTAACACATCAAGACCCCTTCATTGATCATACGTAATACAAAATATAGTTACAATGCAAAATTAACTCATTCAAACGGATGACAAAAGAGATGCTTCCAGATTGCATGATTATTTTCATGGCACAAAATAAATTTTCCTTTTATCTGAGGATATTAATTATAGGAGATTTGACATCAGATATCATGTACGGTGTATATAATATGAGAATTATGATTAAAATAAATAATAATAACAACAACAATAATAATAATAATAATAATAATAATAATAATAATAACCGTGTCACGGTTTATGGTTATATATAGCCAACTAAAATTTTGACTTTTATATAATAATCTTTAAATTTTGATATTTGTGTGTATTAATCGTGTCGCTTTACTCCTTCATTTATCAAACCTCCTTTAATAGGCTTAAAGATATAATCATCACAAAATTTTTAATAATACACAAAGGTTAAAATTAAAATTTGTGTTATAAAAATTTAAAAATTATAGTTTATACATATTCATAAATCTTAACATGTTAGTTACATCTTCTTTTATCGTTATCCTATAATATGATTAATTTTTTAATAATACACACAAAGGTTAAATTAAATTTTTTTTTTTAATAATACACACTAATTTTTTAATAATACACACAAAGGTTAAAATTAAAAAAATTTGTGTTATAAAAATTTAAAAAATTGTAGTTTACACATATTCATAAATCTTAACATGTTAGTTACATCATCTTTTATCGTTATCCTATAATATGATTAATTTTTTTTAATAATACACACAAAGGTTAAAATTAAAATTTTTTTAATAATACAATAAAAAATATAAAAATTATCTATTTATCAAACTAAAATCTTTATATAATAAAAGAATATAAAAATTAGATAAAAGAACTTTCAATTATGAACGAGATAGCTCAATTTTGAAATTGAGCTTTTGGTTGGCTAATTAAAAGTCAAAATTTTCTTCAACTTATTCAAACCTATCTAAAATCCATCCACCAAAATAAATATGTATAAAAACATATGTGTCGACTTTATAAAGAAAAAAAACTAAAAAGGGGGATGGGAAACTAATAACACTTTAGTTGTTATAATTTAAATAAATTATAAGGACTTAAATAAACTTATAAGTTTCATGTTTTTAATAGCTTTATAATTTAATAAATAACTTGTAGATTTTATATATTATTATTATTATTATTATTATTATTATTATTATTATTATTATTATTATTATTATTATTATTATTATTATTATTATTATTATTATTATTTATTAAACATCACTTTATTCAAATTAATAGAATTTACAAGAAATTAGTGGGAAGTCGAGATACTATCCAAAGCTACACCCTCTATTACAAATTAATAGAATTTACAGAAAATTAGTGGGAAGCCGAGATACTATTGGGCTCCCACTCCTCTAGTTATAGCAAAGTTAATCCTACAAAAGACATGAGTAGCAACACGTGCCCCAATTTCTTGAGTTACAGAGAACTTTTAGGTTCACTTCATTAAGGCCACTGCATCCTTCTCAAGTTCTCCCAAAGAAGATAATGAGAAGGGAGAAACCTATTTCCAATATCCGCACACTTAGGCTCATACGCGACTCGCTTATGTTGTGCGGCTCTATCATCGCATCGACCATGCACAAATTGACCATACTAGTTTGCGCCAAGAGCGATGACCCCTGCCGATCGACATACATCAAGCCTCCATCCCATGAGTAGAACAACATATCACCGGACGTAAGGGTCTCGCTTCTTTACTAAGCCCGATATCAACTTATTTAATGAAATCCCCAACAAGAACAAATGTTGATGGATCCGACACACACCTTGTGTCAATGATATTTTGTATGATATTATTAAGCACGCGGAATTTACTTAGTAATACTTAGAAGATGGATTTTATGATGTATGTTGAGTAAATACAGATTAAACACAAAACTTAAGCTCCAATATTATTAATTAATAATACGAGTGATCTTGCTTATCACTAGGGTTACACCTTGAAGCCTTTGTGAGTAATACGTAGGTAATTAAACAAGTACCTAAGACAATGACCTAGGACCTCCTTTTATACAACAAGGAGTCCTTTACAAGATAAGTATAAAGCTAACATTATTGAATATACACGAAATCTATTCTATACTTATCAAACGCGTTCTCCTAATCATTATCTAATAGCAGTGGTAATAATGTACCAGCAGTGGTAATACATTTCCACTGCTAGTGTAATTCCAAGCAAAGGTAAACCACAACTATCCGTAGTAATGATTATTCCCAACAATCCTCCCTAAACTTATGATTTCTCGCAAATCAATAAGTTTCTTCAATCTGCATTATCTTCAAGGATTCGGGGATTCAATCAAACACTTTACTTTTTCTCAACTTCGAATAGCTCGAACATTGATCTTGAAGCCTATGTAATAATGCTCGACCTTCTCATTGTCTTCATGAACTCTTATTGTTGTACATAACATCACCTGTGAGAGTTCCATTTCGAGTGGATACTCTTTCTCAAAGAAGCATGAATGCATCAACTCCATTTGTTGTAGAAACATGACTAACTTCACATGAGTCATAATAAAACCATTTAGTACTGTGACATGTGCATGAGAATTTCCGTAAATCATCATTAAAATTTGGTTCATAGAGCCTTGTAAGATTAATCCATAATCGCATCTCCTTCATATCTTTGAGATCTTGAGTATCAAACCTTTCGAACTAACTTCCATAATGTGTCAAGGTCATCTCTCACAAAAGATTTAATGAGATCTTCAAATGTCATGAATGATGAAGTTTCACCACCTAGCCTTGTGATCTTACATGTTGGAGCAAAATTGTTAGCAATGTAAACCTCCCAATCAATGATAGGATGTCTAACTTGCAGTGGTTCCGATAAAAATCTTCTTCTACTATCACAATCATTCCAGCCACTGTTCTTCGATGAATTTCTCAAGAGGAATTTCTTGTTCTTCAAAGAACCTTAGTCTTCTTAACAGCCCGAGAATCACTTTCTTTGGCCTTTCTTCAATCCAGAAACCTTCTTGCTTCTTCTTCGAGCCTATTGCAATAAAATCTTTATCGTGTTTTTGAACTCGTAGTAGATACCTTCAACTTGATTATCGTGCATTCCTTTGAATTGATGCTTTTCCAACCACCAACATGACAACAATAAGTCTTCATGTATGAAATAATTTGTGCCTTGGTTGGTTTTCTTGGTTTCTTTTGACCCTTTCTCGACTGCACTAATCACATCTTGAAGTGTTTGATTGTTCTTCATTTGAATGAAATCCTTCAACCGAAAGCGCTTTTGATCTTTAGTTAAGGATGCATCTGCTACTAGGTCAATTGCCTTTTTCTTGATTATTAGATTATTAGCAATCAAGAACTCAATATCTTCTTCGGTAGGAACATAGCTAAACTCTGGAGTCTTTTCTTTAAGTATTGTAGGTTGAACATTGAAAAGTGGATCTTCTAGAGAATCTTCCATTCTATCCAACCTTTTAGCTTCCAAAAAGCTTGCAACTTCCAATTCTTCAACCTTTTTCTTTTCAGCAACTTCTTTATCATGAGCAATCTGAACTTGTTCTTTCATTGAAATCTTTCTTCCAGGTTGCTCTTGACTTTCCATAACTGCTTTACCTTTGTCTTTCTTATGTTTATCAATTTCCTCACTTGCAGTGGCAATATTTGACTCTGCAGTGGAAATTGAATCAGTGGTAAAATCGTAAAATCAGTTGCAGTACAAAAAATATCTTGATCATCAAGTTGCTCTTCTTGAGTATTAGCTTCCTTTGCTCCTTTACTAGTATCTCCTTCATCTTCAAAATCAATCTTCCTCCCCGAGTTTCAAAGACTTGTTTTCCTCCCTGTTTGGGAGAATTACCCAAATCTTGATCAAAATCACCGAATCACCATCATTAGGTGAGGATGAAGATGAAATCACCAACTTTGCGCCTTCTTGTGCTTTTTCAACCCCGCAACTCGCTCTTCAAGGTCCGAATCTCTTCTTGTAAGTGTTTAACATCCTGGCATGTCGCTTGACATGTGCCAAGTCCTTCAGAGATTCAACCCGCTGGCTAACTTTGTACACAAAACCATCAATTCCAATTGTTGCCCAACGCCTCATCACTTCCAACCGTGTTACCCGTGGGAGAGGTAAATCATGGGCATTGGCTCGATTCCTCCCTAGTTGGACTAGATTGAAGTCTAGAATCACCACCGCTTGTTCCTAGACCAAAAGGTTCGTAAACTTGTTGTGTTGTCATGAAAGAAGGTGGTCGCTTGCTCCTCCTCCTCATAGGTTTGAGAAACAGGTGGAGTATAATCAATGTTTGGAACAGAGATTATGGGTGTGTTTTGTTCGCTTGTAATCTTTGCAAGCATTTGAGGTAAGAGTGTTGTAAAAATCATGTTGCCATCTCTATTCATGTTTTGAAAAACTTTAGGCTTTAGGCAACTCGATTTCATAAACATTAGTATGGGGTTGCGCTTGAAACTCATTTAGCAATCGCTTGCACAAACCTTGGATACATTAAATTTTTGTTGAACTCTTTACATTGCCACCATACTTGTAAAATATAATTTGACCGCTTAAAATCTTATCGCTGGCTAGACAAACCAAAGGGTAAGCCATGGTTGAACTAAATTGCTCATAAGATGTTTTTTGGTGAGACAATGTAAAAGAGTATGAATCAAAATCTCCATTGGGGACGAAAACCACTCTTTTGAAAGTAGCCTTTTATCGCTGGTATCATACCCCATGGATGATAAAGTATCATGAATTTCGGGCATAGGTAATGTGATGAGACCATTGAGATCACCCAATTGGAGAACTCTCCTCAAGGATGCCTCAAGAACATCAATAGTTACCCTATCCACAAGTGGCTCTTAGAGCATCCAATGTGTAGGATATTGGATTTCACTTTCATATCATAACAATAACACTTTAAGCATATAGATGATTTTCGAGAGAGAGAAAGTGGGATATTCTAGAAAGAGAAACTTGTGGAATATTAGATTACCAAAGAACATCCAACCCTCTACCTTGCAAGGTAGAGGGTATTTATAGGTTACAAACTAAGCGACCTCGACGGCTGTGGATCGGGGATACAATGGGTAAAGACCCGTCCTTCCTCCACGGTGTTGCACTAAACTATTCTACGCTACTACTTATCTAATAAATAACATAAATAATGACAAGTCTGTGAGCTAACTTTTGCTAGATAATCATTGGGGTGACCGACTCTTTTACTCGGAATTTCGATTCCTAACAATCTCCCCTAAGGAGGTCACCCCATAAATTACATTGTATATCCTAGCTTTCAAGTCTTATCTTCATTCTTGAGCTCGTAGACTTCTCTTCAACAAAGTAATCAAACTAAGTGCATCCGTGGAGAGTACATCATTGAACAAGCGAAATGAATAATTCGTAGAGGTTGAGTGTCGATCCATCGTGATAACAATAGTTTTGAGCCGACTTTTGAGATCATCACTAACAAAAATCTACGAGACATCCATTGTGATGTTGGTATTATGTGATGTTGTGACTTTCGGACCGACATGCTCACATTACGGATCATGATATCTTCTCATCGAGTAGTGGAAGCTTTCGTTGATTCATGATATTGGCGCAGACATAGCGAAGCATGGAGTGAAAATATCGAGTCATTGATGCACTAATCATGATTTCTTTTGAGATGAATGTGTTAAGTGAGCATGCGGCTATGGATTGACCGCTTCATTACGATCACCGCAAGCGTCGGGTGTACCGCATAAAGCGATTAGCAATAAAGCGCACAAAAGTGTCTTTGATCACTTTCGTTGAATTGAGGTACACGGCCCACGGTTCCCGTTGATCGATACAAGTCTTGCTGTGATCGGTATAATATCAAAGAATTTCCTTGATGGGGTTTCGCATTGCTCTAGTCGTTCTCAAACCGAACATCTCAAAGAAGACAACACGGAGTGAGTGAACCAATGAATAGAAATTCACCGATTGATGAAAAGAGATTTGAAAGACAATCGTGTATTGCTCAATAGAAATTGTTTTGCAATACAAAGAAGGTTTTAATGAAAATCAATTATCAATCATAAAACACCTTTGATTTGAAATATTCGAACACGGTCAATGTGCTAAAGAAAAGAGTTTTTAAGCACAAAGACCGGTTTTCAAAGGTATCCGTCAATCCATAACTCGAACCGAGATTGATTCAAAAGATTGAATCACCCCATTGTTTCATTCGGTTGTCACATGGTTGATCTATTGAATAGATCTCACATGCCACCTACCAGAGCTTGTTTGATGTTGGCTCGAAGGCTTTCCATCTTCATTGTGAATATGTTTGCATATCACTCGGATGTTCCGCAATACCACAAGGATAATGCGTGGGACTCAAGATATAATCTCTCTTTCCACATTGTGTGAAGCAGAGAGTCTTCATTGAAAGTGTCCTAATGAGATTTATTGATGATCTCGTGGCTCTAGACTCAATTTGTGCATATTTGGATCCTATGCGGAGACTAGGGAGAGGTCTCCTTCTTCAATATCAACAATCTCTAAGAGAAAGTCGATAGATAATGTAGGTTCCCGTGAGAATGAAACAAGTCCTTTTAAGAGGAACTTGAGTGGTTTGGGAAGTTGAAGTGTAGTGCGTCCTTTGGGTCCATGACGTCTTGTCTTCAATACCGATGTTACCATCGGTAGCATATGAATTGAACCCGGTTTCGCCCTAAGGTTGAATATATGGAGGGCTATTTGTTTTCACCCTTTTCTCATTCAATTCTTTTAATTCTTCAACCCTTCATTGCTTACCGAGACTTCATAGCTAGAACCTTGTTGGGTTTATTCCGATACTAGCTCGGTCTCGATCCGCACTCTTCCCATATCTCATTTTTCTCCTTTTATCATCATACCTAAGAACTTCTACACTAACTAGTGGATTGTCCTGGGTAGATCCCTCCGGTTACGGCGGATCATGGGAACAAATACCTAACCTTATCATCCTTATATCACCGTACATAAAGTAAAGTTGGTCGGTCTATTTGGTATTGTTCATACGCCATTGGAACCAATTGAAAACCATTTGAAAATCAATCCGGATACTTGTGATATAGTATCAAAACATTTTGTACTGAATTGTTTTGATATTTTTAGAACAAGTGCTCCCCTCAACATGTGCATCAAATGTTTGAAATCGTTTTGCACACGGAGGCAAGAGGAAGAATTAACTACTTTGATTACCATTTTCTAAAAATATCAACATCACTTCCCTAATCGAATCAAGTAGATAAAGCATTTTGGGGAAGGATGAGGTTTTCATGATTTTGCTCCCCTCAATATGTGCTTCGAGGTTTGAAAAGAGTTTTGCACATACTAGAGAATTTCTTTGAAGAACCATGATCACCAAATATTGAGATAAGAGATCAAGGTACTTATTAAAAGCATGGAAATTGTAGGTTTAAGATAGATGCTCCCCTCAATATATGCTTCGAGATTCGAAAAATGTTTAGCACATATTAGAGAGCAAGTATGCACAAAAAAATGGTCATCTTTTAACATCTTTCATATTTATATCACATTTTCTCCCCGATCAAAATTTCAAATCCTTTGAGATTTTGGATCTCAAGTGATTTAAATATGTATGAGACAAAATATTTGTTGGAGAAAATGTGTCCGGTTTTATATGATCGAAGTGGACAACAACGATGTTCCCTTTTGATAAAAGGGAAACCACATTACATAACCTAGCACTATTACATGCATTATAGTTGTTCAAAGTTTGTACACCACATATTACAAATTTAAAACACAACATAAGTCGCTTCCGAAGATGTCTTCATTCGGTTCTTTGAAGAAGTTTGTAATGACCATCCCGAAGCCTACCACCAACAAAACTTTCAAGGTGCGGAAGATCCTTGAGTCTTGAGTCTTCGCTGATTGCGACAATGAAATCTTCACACTGCTTTTTGTCATCATCAGTCCAAAAGGTAGTCTTTATCCAAGATTTCATATCAATTTTGATTTCTTTCACTCTGGTGTCAAGTTCTTCTTCAACCAATTTGAGAGTACCGTCACTAAACTTGTAGAGCTCACATAGTCGCATAAGCATGCGAGACCCATATCTATCGGTGAAGATGACGGCTCTTGGGGTCTCAAGGACTTTGTATTCGCGATGAAATTCATGCCATGTTGCATTCCATTGTGGACTTGTAAGGTTGATCCTGGTTTGGTAGCTTTCTATGCCAAGCTGAAAGTCCTCAACTCATTTTCGAATGACTAAGCCCCTGATCCAAAGAGTGACATCGAGAGAGGGCCTTTTTCTCACGGACAGGCAAATGCTCAAGGTGTCCTTGGAGATTCAAGAGATAGAGATCTTCGAAATCATTCGGCAGAAGATGTTTGAAGTCGTTTTCTTCAATAGTATACTCTTTCAAGTCTGATCTTTTAAGGACTATCTTCTTCAAATACTCATATCCATAGATTGGGAAGATCTCTACATGAACCACACTTAAGATTTGCAGCTTGGATCGAACATTATTGCGTCTTTTATCAGCACCATGTCTTTCGATGTAGAAGTTCTTCTTTTTGTACCACCAGTGAGAAATACCATATGATGCGGCAATGTCATACTTTCGTTCTTCATTGGCCCAGAATTGATCAGGAACCATCTGTTCAAGCCCCTGATCAGAGTAGGTTGCAGCTTTCATCTTTGATATTGATAGAGCTGGTCTTCTTTCAGCAGAGCGAGCACAAAGATAGTCCAAGTCATGATTGAAGAAGAATTCAGCCTGAATGGTCATCTGACCAGGTTCACCACCAAGAGGAAGAGATTTGTTAACATTGAAGCGACTAATTTGCTCACTGACTTGGTCATTAAGCATCTTATGGCATTCTTCCATATGGTATTGAAGTTGATTGGCATCTGAGTGGAAGACCTTGACAATTTCATAAGCTTGTCCTTCAAGATCTCTTGGAGTTATGGATGAGATACTCTTCCGTTCACAAAACCATCTAATGAAGCTTCCCATATCACCAGTGAAGTGCAGAAGAGAGTCTTCAGCTGGTACTTCATAATTATTGGTGATAGTAGATACCCAATTGTTGTCAGGAATATTTAAGTCAGACTCAGGGATGGACCATGTAGGTTCTGGAGTAGGAGGTCTATCTTCAACAATACAGCTTTGAATTATGTATTTTGAAAGTGCTACTCTGGATGTGCTAGGGCGATTACCTGCCATGTAAGTATCAAACCAATCTTCTTCTGATGGCTTAGGAATATGCTTGGTTGATGCATCATCTTCATCAGATTCCGACTCTGCCATGACATGCGACTCTTCATGAACCATTTGATCATCAGGAATAGAAGTGGATGTGGATGTGAACCTTGAGTCAACCGTCGTCCAAGCAGCAGATTTCTTCTGAGTACCCTGTTCACTTGTAGGACTTGATTGATTGGAAGGTTTTGGCGGTGATGATGGTGGTTGTGGTGGAGGTGTGTTGGTTGTCTTAAAAGATTCACCAGCTCCAGACGTTCCAGCACCCCCCGTTGGAGGTGGAGGTGGAGGAGGATCTTTACGATCTTTCCGCAATGTTTCCAACACAATGGCCCTCCTTTTCTTCTTAGCTTCCTTTTCCCTGATGTCAATCAAGTACTGTTCATAATTGTCGTACTTAATTGATTCTTCAAGTGCCTCATATAGCTTCTTGTGGACCTCATGCTTGTCCTCTTCAGCATCATACATCTTTTCTAAAAGAGCAGCTCTCATATCAGCAATAGGTAGGTCCTTGAACCGTCTAAGAAGTGGAGCTTCCATTGCCCATTCCATAGCATCCTTAACTTCCCTTCAATGGCGGCCGCAACCCTTCATCGAAGTTGAGGTGCTCCAATCTATAGACACGATCCTCAAGTGAATCAATGATTTGGAAGTTGCCTTTCAAGAGCTTCTATCCTTATTTCGCCTCTGTCAAGCGGTTGATCCGAAGTAAGGATTTGAGGTGGTGGCGGTGGAGCAACCATATCAAGAATCTGTAATGACCGGTTCAGGGGAAAGTGAAGATGTAGGTGGTGTTAGTAGTTGATTGAGCGGGTTTGGGAGGTGGTAGTGCGGTTGTGAGAGAAGGTCTTGACATGGGAGGAATAGATGATGTGTCTTCTTTGAATCTCGACATTAAACATGGATTGCGCATCCTCCTTGTCATTATCTTGCTTGGAAGACTCGGGATCAATGGGTTTGTCATTTAAGAATTGATCACCAAAGGTGAATTCATATCTAGGTTCTTTAGTGAAGATAGAGAACCGGTAGATAGATTTGGTTCTTCCATGTGCATGGTCTCATCAGATCTTGACTCAAGATTCTCCTGTGAGTCTTTATGCACCAAGTTATCAACATTCTGATCAGACTGAGAAATACTTGATGCAGGAGGTTCTTTTAATGTTTCAGACACTTTTTCCAACCCAGATTGTTCCTTAGTTGAAGAGGATTCAGTTCTTCTCTTCAGTTCATATTGATTTGTGGTTCTTAAGGGGGAAGAGGAGATTGTTAGAAGCATTTGAGCGGCTTGTTCAGTATCAGCACTAACAATCCCTTTTCCTTTGTCTTGTGTTATTGGGGTTGTTTGTCGTGGCAATTGATCAGGTTCTCTTAACACTACTCCTCCAACTGGCGTTCTCACATTATGACTTTCTAGGCTTTGCTGGATTCCAAGTTGCAGAGCAGCATCATCTTCATTAGTCAACCTCATATTACCCTTGGAAACCTCAGTTTCCTCAACATTATCCTTTTCCACTTTCTTCTTCTTTCCTTTCTGCTTCTTGGATGTGGAGTCTGAATGTTGAGACCTTTCACGTCTCTTTTTAGGAAGAGAGGCATAAGACGCTTGTGATCCTGAGGTGGACTTGGGAGCATTGGGTTGTGGAGGAATGGGTGTGACATTATCAGAAGATCCGGCAGCACTTTTCTTGTATTGTTTGAAGTAGTCCTTTTTCTTGATATCGTCCGTGAGTAGGATATCGAATTGGCAATCAAAGATTTCTTTATCCATACCTCTAGGAACATATTTAAGGTTACCTAAAACAAATTCATTTTCGCATTGTGAAGATCTCGATCCAATCACGGGGTTGAAGTTGTGAGTTTCTTTGCAAGTCTTGGATAATAAGCTTGGAAAATCTGATGCTGGGAATCACAAGCTTGTTCAGTTTCTTTCGACCCTGAGCTTTATTCTGAAAGTTTGTTCTATCAGATATGAATGTGTGCATTGATAATGAAAATTCTTCCCATATACGATCTGTGACATTCACATTCACCCTATTAATGATACCCCATAGGATTTGCAAGATGGGAATTCTCACTTTATCGAACCCTGATGTTTTGCCAGATAAGCACAAGTTGAGAACTGTTGTCATTGCTCTCCAGGGTTGATACATGTGTCCAGTGATGATGTCGGAAGCCCTTGATATGCTAGTCTGATATCCCAAACCAATTAGAAAGACAATTAGATCGTCAACACGGTGGAGGTTCGTAACGTATGTTGGGGTTCTGAGGAGTGATTTCTAGAGCCTTGCTAAGAATATCCGAATCAATCACAAATTCCTATCATCCGGTTTGCGGGAGTATTTAGGCGTGATTTTGTCCCATTGAATGGTGTTCCAGAATTGTTGTATGTAAATGGTGGGAATTGTGCATTGCTTGGTAATGGCACCGAAGAAGTTTGTGTTTTTGAGGATATCAATAGACACTTTGAGGATAGGATTTTGTTGCAACTTTTGTAGATCTAAATAACAATTACTTTTTCCAATTTCTGCCCATTGACTTTTTGGAAGGATTTCGTCATCTGAAAGGACAATGGATGGAGCAGAAGATGCAATGTTCTCAGCAGAGGTTGTGTTTGCCATTGGAGATCTAAATGAGAAATACAACCAACAACAATGATTGGGAACATGTTAGATTGTAAATGTATAGTTAGACATCATTGAATACACCCCTATGTTATAAACATACAGAACTTAGAAGCACAGACAGGGTTCCCATAGGCATATAGAGATAGAATGAGTGACATTAGCGAGACATAAAGGATAAAGACTCCATTTGATACAGTTTTCACGAGACGAGTTGTTTTGGAATTAAAAGGTTAAAACGCACATTTGCAAAGAAATAATGTCATGAAACAAGATACAAATGTAGAAGTGATATAGCATAATGTATGAAACAAGTTGTAACATTAAGTTGCCACAAGGAGTCCAAGTACAACTTGCTTAAACAAAATGTTATAGCAAGGTTACAAAGAGTAAGTTGTCAATACAAGTTGCTACAGGAAATCCTGAATCAAGATTGTAAGCATGAGATTATCCTAGCAAGTTGCCTTAAAACATTTTAATAACCCTAGTCGCTGGATGAAAAGTAAACCAAATAAGTCGCTAGTCATAAATGCACAAGTCGCTAACCAAGGCTAAGTCGCTACCTGAAAACATACTATGTCGCTAACTTGTAAAGACAAGTCGCCATCAACAGTAACTCAACCAAGTCGCTACACATCATTTCACTAAATCGCTACAATTACTAAGTCGCTAACTTGTAAAGACAAGTCGCCATCCACGATAATCTAGCCAAGTCGCTACAAATCAATTCACTAAATCGCTACAATTACTAAGTCGCTAACTTGTAAAGACAAGTCGCCATCAAGTGATAATATTGCTAAGTCGCTATGATTTAATACGCTAAGTCGCCAACTTGAGAGCACTAAAAGTAGAAACTCGCCACGAAGAATTTGAACACTAACTCGCTACCAAGAACAATATCAAGCAGATAACTCACCACAAAGAACTCAACCAATATCATTCGAATAACATAGCAAGCCATTCAACACAATCGTAACATCATAATTATTTTGGAAACACAACCCAACCCATTCGGATAATACATACACACAAACGATTTCAGAACATGATCTAACTTGAATCATAAAGAGGAACCTCAGATTCATTAATACACAACATCATGAAAATACAACAACCCTAGAGCATCCAAACATCCCTTAATCTATTAACACATATATCACAATTAATTCCATTCAATGATTCCAACGACAAACCTATACGAGGTAATCGAATGTCACGAGGATTAAGATCCGTGAGATCATTAAGGAAAAGAGAGTTAGAAAATGCAAATATTCATCATATTCGAGGATAAGAAACACGATAACATTGCCATACCACAAGTAAGTCGCTACGAAGATGATGAGAGAGAGAAAGAGAGAAAGAAGTTTTATTAAGTTTTTGAAAACAAAAAAGCGGTAAGTCGCTAGGGTATGTAGAGGATAATTATCAAGAAAAAAAAACAAGTTGACACTTTTGGTCCCTGTGGTTTAGTGACTAGTGTAGCAACTCGCTATCACAGGTTTTTATTAAGTCGCTAGTGTTTTTTTCACAGCAAGTTGCTAACATAGTCATGAAAAGTTGCAATCTTATCATATTCTGTATAGTAGACATTTATAATCCATGGCCTTAACAGACTAAACAGATAGCATACTAACCCAGATAAGCACACAAACGCAATGATCACCATGAATCAAATAAACATTCAATGCTAAAACATTCAATACATGGGTACACAAAGATAATCACACAGGCAAGACACGATAACTACCTACAACTGAGTAAACACCATAACCAACACAGAAACAGAAATAAACAAGATAACTTCAAAAAATCTCCCCCTCAATCAATGTCAACAAAGACCATTGATTGACTTTAACCAACCCGTTTAAAAATAAGAATATATCAGTTGTTCGAACTTCATCTATGATCCCGTATCATTATTGAATGATATTTCTAGGATCGTAGATGTTATCGATAACAACGAATAAATCTTTTATTAGATGGATGAAAATGAAATAAATAAAAAATTATGAAATTAAAAGAATGAAATTATAAAAATTTAAGAATATTATAAACATTTTTTAAAAAAAAAGTTAATTTGTACTCGGATATAAGATAGCGAGTCCCGATTCAAGGTGAATAGGAGTCAAAGTAATAGGTACATCAATTACGGCATGCTATAGCTCCCGATCGAGCCATATTCATTTCTGATGGAAACCAAGTCATGAGGTTCCTGATTGAGTTGAGCATTGTACCTGAAAAAGACTGAGAGCACATTGTACTGGAAGCACATGTAGAATTGCAAATGGATGGGTTAGTGACATGATTAATCTCACACTTGGATGCATCACAGTGTAATACAGACGTATCATTATTAGGGATCCCATTAGATTCACTATTCTTGAAGAGTTTTCCTGTGGGAATCCACTTGAGGCAAGATCTAGGTATGTAAGTCCGTTTGACTCCTGTAAACTTAAATAATCTGCCAGTGGGAATCCATTTGAAACAGCTGCTAGTTGATTTGTATGTGTGCACAGCCTTGTTTTGACTATTGGTCCTTTTGTGATTAGAATATTTCTTAGGGGATTGATCAGTTAAATGATGTTTTGTATGAGAACTAGTGGTACTTCTTGTATTTCTGATCTTGGAGCATTGAACATTAATCTGAGGTTTAGATTCATCATATCGGAACTAGGAAATGAAGTGGTGGTTTTGTCAAAACAACATTATTATCAACTTGGGAGGCAAGCCTAGATTTCGATGGTTTAACTCTTTCAGTTCTAAAGGCATTAGGCTGCTTTACTACTGTACGTTTAGAGTGGTTCTGAACAGTTGACTTTCCCAAAGTTGAAGGTTTTGCAAACTTAGTGTTCTTCCTATTTCTAATAGATTTCCTAAGCTCATTTTTTAGGGCAACAATATTGAAGCTCTTATCCTGAAGTTGGGCTTTGAGGTTATCAATGTCTTTCAGCAAGAGGTTAGATTGATTGATCAACTTAGAATTGGTCTCCTCAACGTTCTTTCTTAATGACTCATTTTCTCTTAACAGGTTGGACACACATAGAGCTAGTTCAGCATTTCTAGATTCAAGTGTATCACTCATCTCATGACAATCATATTTCTGCACATTTGAAAGAAGTAATTCGGATTGCCTATGGTCGAATCTTTGTCCCGAACTGGATTTTAATTGATTAATTTCAAAAATTCTCGAAATTCGGAAGTTCTGATTAATACAAGATTTTTTGCATAAAAGATTTCATCCTTTTGTTGTATTTCAATTTGCAATGAAATACAATGTTTTTCAAGAATTGAGTATTTGTTTGAAAGTTCATCATATACCCTTTTTCAATCATGTTATTAGCTTTAGATTTTTAGATTCGAGCTCAACCAAGATCGATTTCATGGTGTTATGTTCAGAGTAAGAGTCAGGTACCTTTACATAAGAATTACTGTGATCAGTTAAGAGTACCTTATCACTTGAGACCTTTTCTGACTCTGAGTATTTGAGATCAGTGTTGTTGTCTTCATCCTCTTTCATTGAGACTGAGATTCTGCATTCGGTATCATTCACTGGTTCAACTGGTCTATTGCATGACCTGTCACAATCATTCCATAGTGTTTCTTGACACTCATTCAATTCATTCAGCTTATTATTCTCTTTTGCAGCTTCCTTGATGTATATTTCCATATTACTCATAAGTTGAATAAATGAGTTTCTGAACTCATGAATTTCCATTCCAGTGTGTTTCTTGAATGAGATTCCAGTCATGTCATCATCAAAATCTGAGGAATATTCCCCTCGGATAAGTGGCTGAAATTGATTGAAGATAGTTTGAAGAGCTGCATTAGAATCTTCAGTTGAGAACTTTTCTTTGGTAATTTGAACCCTCAGTTGTTCTAAGTTAAGTAACACAGTTCTTGTCAAAGTGGGAAAATCCTGACGAAGGATAGCACTGCTTGTTCGATCCATAGTTGTAGATAATAGTAGTTTGAGAAGCTGATGGAGATGTTGAAAGGGCTCACGGGTGCATTCCATTTTCTTTGCATCATTTGTCAACATTAAGAGTGTCTCATCTGAGTTGTTTTGATTAAACGTTGTTGAATCATTACATGTAGGGCATTCAGGGAAGCATCCCGTTTCAATATTCTGTGTGGTATCATAGAGAGCAAGTACTTTGGTGATTAAAGGATCAGTGATGTAAGACATTGTGTATAAGTATCTTGCTTCACTACACCAATGTATTAAACATCCAAGTCGCTAAATACCAATTATCTAAGATATTAGTAACAAGTCGCTAACACCCAAGTCGCTAGGAATTTAGAACCAACTCGCTAACTAATAAGTCGCTATACTTCCAAGTCGCTAAACCAACAGTTAAGTCGCTAAATTACAACTCTCTAAGCTTCTAGTCGCTAGCAAAATTTTGACAGCAATTCGCTAAGATCCAAGTCGCTAATAAGACAAGTCGCTAAATAGAAACTCGCTATGTACCAAGTCGCTAACACCAAGTCGCTAACGAACACACGTACAAGTCGCTAACTTCCACAAGTCGCTACCGTAGTGGAGAATCCACTACTTGTCTTGCTTTGTCGACTTGTCTCACTAGACAAGTCGCTAAACCTAAATCGCTACCTCCACAAACCGCAACTCGCTACCAAAATGTAAAGCAAGTCGCTAGCAAGAAAAGCTATCCGTAGGTCAAGTCGCTAGCTAGAAAACTTCACAAGCATCACTTTTCAATCCAAAACAACCCAACCAAGATGATTCAAGCTTACCAAATGAAAACCTAAACACTTGTGATGATTCTAAACACAAAAGTACTAACAAAATCCAAGCTTTAACACAAGAAATCAACCAAATGATGCACAAACCACTAAACTTTTTCAAACTCAAAAACCACCTAAAAACCACTAGAAATCCAAAGATATGTAAGAGATGATCTAACCATGGCTCTTGATACCAATTGTAGGATATTGGATTTCACTTTCATATCATAACAATAACACTTTAAGCATATAGATGATTTTAGAGAGAGAGAAAGTGGGATATTCTAGAAAGAGAAACTTGTGGAATATTAGATTACCAAAGAACATCCAACCCTCTACCTTGCAAGGTAGAGGGTATTTATAGGTTACAAACTAAACGACCTCGACGGCTGTGGATCGTGGATACAATGGGTAAAGACCGTCCTTCCTCCACGGTGTTGCACTAAACTATTCTACGCTACTACTACTTATCTAATAAATAACATAAATAATGACAAGTCTGCGAGCTAACTTTGCTAGATAATCATTGGGGTGACCGACTCTTTTATACTGGAATTTCGATTCCTAACACGCTTTCCTTTTTCCACTATAAGAGCAAGTCGTTACCATTGCTTGCAATATAGTTCCCAACTGTAAAAATAATTCCCGCATAAAATTTAGTGGACAACTAGAAAGACAAACACCAAAGAGTAACCATTCAATGTAAATAAAGAATCCTTCAAATCGAAAAACACAAACATAAACCAAACACCGGAATCATCAAGTTAAGGTTAGCAATGGTTAGTGTAAATCAAGAAATGAGCATAGCAGTGGCTATATTCAATTAGGTCAACTTATAGACACTGATACACTTTCCAAGGCCACAGGACTCCATTTAATTCTCAACCACTTACACCTTCCCCACATTAACTTCTTATTACAACATAACCTCTATTAAAGTGCATCTTACTCACATAATTCACATATTACTACCACATAAGCACTTTTCTCTTAAAAGATTTCCAAAAGATCACCATGAGCAGGTCCAATCCAATCAATCTTTCCTCAAACAATTCATTTTCAAACAGTGCATGGGATGAATTTGTGTTGAACAACCCAAGAAGAGTAGAGAAAGAAGAGTTTGAAGAAGTGTCATCCAGAAAAAGATCTCATATGTCAATGAGTATCACCCCACCATTTGCTGGTCCATCAAATCGGCAACCAAGATCCGTGGTGCTTGACCGCGGAGATAGTTCAATAAGTTCTTATATTTCTCCCTATGAGGACACAGATGATGAGACTCCACAAGAGCCTTGAGTGTTCCTCCCTTGCTGCAATACTCCTAATGAAGAGCTCCAAGCACCACGCACAAGAGCCTTGAGAGCAAAGACCACCACCATGGTCCTTCATCATCCTCCACCAATCGGAGAAGTGGTGAGGGGTTGGCATGCTCTAGGGTGTATGAGTGGATTGATATGCATGGAGCTCCTAAGGTGATGCCAAAGTGGGGCTTCCCAAAGAAACCATAGATGGTAGATAATGGTTAGGTTGGGGATGGGTTATGAAGCTTGTGTCTGGGGTAGGGTGTTGTTTAGTTGTTTTCAGTAGATGTAATGATGCTTGTTATCTATATTCCATGGATGTATCTACTGCACTCAGTCTGCAGTTTTGTGAAATAGTAATAATGATCCATGTTTTCCTTTATCATTTGAGTTCTTGCATCATACATGTTGTTCCATTAACTCCACCTCCAAAACTGACATACTGTCCATCATAATGTTTAAAATCTGAAAGATAGGACTTGTTGCCAGTCATGTACCTTGAACACCCACTATCTGTATATCCTTGATCTGATCTTTTTGACCTTGGATTTACCTGCACATAAGAATAAAGAGTTAGTTTCTTTTGGGGACCCAAGCCATGATTGACTTGGATCTGCCTCGTGTATCAATATAGTTAAATCAATCAAAGGTCATTGATACACCATTGGGATTGGTTGTAGAGGTAGTTCCTTTAGGTTTCCATTCCCAACGGCCGAGGCCTTCACAAGATTGCCCATGTCCCCCTTTTCATGTTTACAACCCTTGCAGGTGGTAACTTTTGAATGAGCAAAGGTAGTATCTGTTGGTTTGTTTTAGGTACCCACCGTTGGTTATAATGAACCTTATTATTCGAAAACTTCCTTTCCTGTTTGTGCAAATTTTGCAAAAGTTGGTTTGGACTTTGCACTTTTAACGGTGACTTAGGGTGAGCAAAGTGTTACAGCTTTTGCGATGGCAAATGTTTTGAGACCACTTCTTAGTTGAACCGCTTGGGACCATTTGCAATGTGAATTAGGGTGTACATTATGTTGAAACCGTTAGACTCCACCCTTTTATTCCCATGGACTTCCCTTCTCCCATTATGATAGTCACAATAAGCATGTAAATGATCAAAACTACCACAAATATAGCATGCCTTATTGTACATCACAAAATCACTACCTAGTTGTTGAGATTTAACATGATTCCAACTCCTCTCGTTACCCCTAGAACTGTAGGCTTGTTCCTATACATATCAAAGATACCTTACAGATTGATCTAGGTTTATTAAGCGGTTTCCTAGGTTCCTCTGTAAGCCTTTAACAACTTTTGGGATAGAAGCCTCTACATTCTTTTTAACATTCTCATCAACAACAAATGAGTCACTAGCACTCTCAAAAACATCATTATCATGCTTAATCTCTTCCTCACTTTTCACCATTGTGTCCTTTAAAGGACCATATTCACGTTCAAGGTCCTGAAACTCTTCTAAGCATGTATGAGCTAAATCTATACCTGGAGGTGATGGAACAACTCTTATTGGTGGAGGCACATTGCTATAACCCATACCAGACTTAACTTTACTATATATTTAAGCATTCCAAATTTTATCAATTGACTTAGACTGATGATAGCATGTGTCTAAAGTTAAATTGATATTTTCATTTTTCTTTTGAAGTTTTTCAAACTCCTTTTGGTATGCTTCATTCACAAATGTTGTATGTTCTACCTATCTTCTAAGAAGAATCATATCATCATTATATTTTGACTCATTTTATTGATAGTGCTCTAGCTATTTTCCAATACTATAGCTCTCCTAAGGTTAGACATGATATATAATTAGCAAGATATAACTCTTGTCTTTCATTAGAATATAAATCATTAAGCCATTCAACTTCTCCAAGAGCCTACATGTTTTAGAACAACTTTCAAATTTTGTACCTCAGTCGAGAAAGCCATGAGAGCAAATTCAGATCAACAAGAGCAAGATCGAATGTTCTTCTTCTTGTTCATCACCATGAAACCCAATCATAGCTCACACCATCAATAGCCAACATTGCCTTTGGTTCTTCCACGCTGGTTCCTTCGTTTGCTTGTACCAAGTTGACATGTTGTCCTTGGTATTTGGTCTTCTACATTCTCTAGCAAAATGTCCAAACTTGTGGCGCTTAAAGCACTCCACTTTCTTCTTATCAAAGCCTGCAGCTTCACTCCCATTGATGTGAATAGGCTTGCCGCCTTCTTGTAGAATTTCCTAGCCCTCATGCTAAGAGCTATCGCCATTTTATATCCATCTCATCCAAATCATCTTCATCAATTTGCTCTATGTCTTCATGAGTTAAGACATAGACATTTACTGAGTGGAGATGAAAGCATAAAGGTAGGATCTCCAATACTAGCAACCTTCTTCTTTGAACCGCGGTGGTAACACTAGCATTACCAGTGGAAACTTTAGAACCAAAGGTGGCAACTTCATCATCACCGCCATCTTCAGAATCATCACTCCATGAGAGGTTGACAACAATGCCAATCTACTAGAGTTTGTACCAAGTTCCCGCCTTCTTCAACCTTTGCTCAATAAGTTTGTAGTTGTTGTAAAGGTCATTGAGTTTCATTGTTTCAATGTCCGATTTGTTTTCCCATACGGTAACATTGGTTTGAAACTCAAGGCAAACTTCTTAGAAACTTCAAATTGAGGTCTTCCTTTTCTACCTCAATGCCAAACACGATCGGGCCAGTAACAATCTTCGAACTTTGGTGAAGATGTTATCAAGTGAGTCATTGCTTGAAGCAGAAGTTTTCATAACTTTGCTTCAACAATGTCTTTTGTGTCTTCTTTGTAGCATCATTACCACCAAACACCGAGCAAATATATTCAAACAGTTCTTTAGCGTCATGTGCTTGCTTGAATGCAATGATCCGATCTCTAGGAAGAGTCATCAAGAACAAACTTCTAGCCTTAAGATCATTCTTCCCGAGAGCTTTTCAATACTAGATTCAGCACGTAAACTTTCACAACATCGTGTCACCAACCTTCACAAGACTAGTCACAGCTTGAAAGAATCACTAGTTTGAATGATCTCCAAAGAGCATAGTCCCGAATGAGAAAGTATTGCTCAATCAAGATCCTCCACATCTCAAACTCATTAAGTTTGAGCTTAGGTAGCCTTGGTGTAGAAGAGTTGGACCGTTGTTTTCCATCTCCATTAAATCGAGTGAGTAGGTTAAGCTTATTCCTTGGATCTTCTAAAACAAAATATCGTAACCTTCGCTCCGATACCACTTGTTGGATCCGACACAAACCTTGTGTCAATGATACTTTGTATGATATTATTAAGCACACGGAATTTACTTAGTAATACTTAGAAGATGGATTGTATGATGTATGTTGATTAAACACAGATTAAACACAAAACTTAAGCTCCAATATTATTAATTAATAATACGAGTGATCTTGCTTATCACTAGGGTTACACCTTGAAGCCTTTGTGTAGTAATAATGAGGTAATTAAACAAGTACCTAAGACAATGACCTAGGACCTCCTTTTATACAACAAGAGTCCTTTACAAGATAAGTATAAAGCTAACATTATAGAATATACATGAAATCTATTATATACTTATCTAACGCCGCTCTCCTAATCATTATCTAATAGCAAGGGTAATAATGTACCGAAGGTGGTAATACATTTCACAGCTAGTGTAATTCCAAGCGCATGTAAACCACAACTATCCGTGGTAATGATTATTCCCAACAAATGTTAACCACAGTATCGCGCAATCATGCTATGCCAATGTTTAATACACATAATACCAGCGCACGATACAACATGATCCCCATAAATATCCCCCGTAATGACCCCGGAACAAGCTAAACACGACATCTGAACAAAAATAGGGGACACCTAGCCGATAGCATAACACACATCGATAGGTCCTAACATTCATAGTCTGTCACAACCCAGAGATCGGAACAACCCTAAGCCATCCGAAGTGTAGTCCTCCATTTGAGATTTTCACAACGCCTTTGTCGAGCAAATAAGAAAAAGTTGATTCACCCGTTGAGTAACATGTGAAATATACATCCGTCTGCTCTTAATGAGTTTGGGGACATCGATCTCACTTTGATTACTCAAAAGGTCAATCTTTATTTTAATACATAATAATGATAATAATAATAATAATAATAATAATTATAATAATAATATAACACACACACACACACACACACACACACACATAATAATAATAATAATAATAATAATAATAAATATCTTTATTTAAACTTTAGAAAGTAACTACATGCCCTGCAACTTTATTATAAATACACAAGATTGTAAATATAGCAACCACGCATGTTGTTACTTTTTAAAGTTTAAATAAATAATATTAATTATTATTATTATTATTATTATTATTATTATTATTATTATTATTATTATAAACATCACTTCATTAGAAAAAAAGAAAATTACAAGAAATTAGTGGGAGCCGAGAAACTAAGCTGGGCCCCACTCCTCTAGCAATAGTAAAACAAATCCTACTAAAATATAATTAGCACCACGCTCCAATATCTTGAGTGACCGAGAACTTTGACACGCCTGAAAGGTGGTCACCTCCTCTCGAGTTCACCAAAAAAGAAAGAGAAGGGATGAACCCATATCCAATATCGGCGCATTTGGTTTCAGATTTGACACGCTTTACTGCGGCTTCAATCACGCGCAGCCGCCACAAAGTCACCATGCGGTTTGCGTTAGGGCGATGACCCAAAGAAGATCAACACACACATCAAGGCCTCTCTCCATGAGTAAAGTAAAAGTCACCGGGCGTAGGTGTTTGTCCCTCTCCACAGAGCCCGATATCAATTTCTTCTGAGCGAAACCCCTACCCGGAGCGATATACGAGAGTATCACGCACCATATTATGTCGATGTTTAATACCGATAATACCGCGATGATACAAAGATGGTCCCCATAGATATCATCTCCAAAAACCTTGGAGCAAGCCGAGCCACGACATTTGAGTGGAGAAAGAGAAACACCTAGACGATAGCATAAAACACACCGGTAGGTTTTAGCGTTCATAGTCCTTCCGGCCCAACCATCGGGACTACTCTAAGCCATCAAGTATGATCTTCCATTTGCGATCTCCATAAGGCCATCCATCTAGCAGATAAGCGTGAAGGTGGATTCACCTCTTTGGTGACACGTGTGAAATATAAATCGCCAATTTCTCGGGGCGCAATTTCACAAGAGCTACCCAAAAGGTCCGCTCCATCACTTTATTATTATTATTATTATTATTATTATTATTATTATTATTATTATTATTATTATTATTATTATTATTATTATTATTATTATTATTATTATTATTATTATTATTATTATTATTATACTTTTATGAAACATCACTTTATTAGAAACTCATATGATTTACAAGAAATTAGTGGAAACCGAGATATTATTTGTGCCCCACTCTTTGAGCTATAGCAAAGCTAATTCTACTAAATATATGAATAGTTGACGCCCCAATATCTTGAGTCGAGAATACTTTGAATTAAACTCAAGAAGGTCACCTTGATACTTTTCTAGTTCTCCAAAAGAAGAGAATGAGAAGGAAGTAACCCGTATCCAATATTCGCACTTAGCTTCATATTTGAGCGTTTACGTTGTGCGGTTTCAATCACCGCATCGACCGTGTACAAAATCAACCATAATGAATTGCAATCATAATAATAAATACTAAATCCTTCAGTAAATGTATGTGTTATAAATATCAAAATTCGAAGAAAGGTTATTGATCCACCGGATTACTTATAAAATATACTAGCGGTGGTACCAGCGTGTTGCATGGTATTACGAAATAAAATTTTCCGTGAATCATGTATTTTAGTTTATTATGTTCTTTTTGACAATAAATTTACGGATATAAAAATTTCGCTTAGCCGTGCCCATTCGGGCTCGAGCCCGCTGGCCCGTGCCTATTTGGCCCATGCCCGCTCGGGCTCGAGTCCGCTTGGCCCGCCCGATTCGGGCTTAAGCCTATTTTGCCCGCTGATTGCTCGGGCTTGAATATCTGTATAATGTGCTTTATTATTTGTATTAGTGACATTTAATGCGGGGTTCCACAAGCATTAAATGGCGGATACCTGAAATAAAATTTTCCGTTGAATCATGTATTTTAGTTTGTTATGTTATTTTGACAATAAATTTAAGGATTTCAAGAATTTCGTTTAGCTTCGTGCCTGTTCGGGTTCGAGCCGTTTGTTTCGGCCCATTTGGACTGACTGCAGATTCGGCTCTCAGCCCATTTGGACCGTTGCCCGTTCGGGTTTGAATATTTGTATAATGTTCTTTATTATTTGTATTAGTGACATTTTAATGCAAGAATTATGTTTAACTTGGTTGTACAATATGTTTGATAATTTGTATTTCTTGTGTAAGGGGTGTTTTAATAACTGCATTAATTGTATTTATTGACCAGTTAATTAATTAACTACATTAAATATTTTGACCACATTAATAGTGCTTTGTATTTTGTACATTAAGCTTTAAGACTTGTAAGTCTTAAAATTAAGATTGATGAGAAATATCATTAATAGTGCATTATGTATTGTACAATAAGCTTTGTATTTTGTAAGTCAAAATTTTAAGACCATGAGAAGAGAGATTCATTTCTCTATTATAAGTAGTATAGATAAACACTCCGTAATATTAAATGCTAAATACTTTGTAAATGTACACGTTATAAATAAAAGGCTAAAACACGTGTTATTGAGTGTATGCACGTGTTTAATTAAAACACACACACACACACACACACACACACACACACATATATATATATATATATATATATATATATATATATATATATATATAAACACTCATAATAAAATTTAGCTACTCAAACAATAAAAAGCAAAATTTGATAATACTTTTAAACCCAAATAAATATAATTGGAATATATTTAATCTTATTTTATGTGTAGATGAATTCAATTAGAATTAATATAGGCGTGAGATACCCCAACACCCCATTATTTGCTTCCCAAACACCTCATATGCGTGGGCCCCTTCCGTACTTTCCGTACTTTCGTCCTTTTATTTTATTTTATTTTATTTTATTTTATTTTATTTGATTGTGTATAGTTTATTTTGTGTGGTATATTTAATTTGTGTAATGTTTTTATATGTATAGTGTATTTATTTGTGTGGTATATTTAATTTGTGTAGTGTTTTTATATGCATATAGTGTATTTATTTGTGTAGTGTTTTTATATGTAGAATATTTATTTGTGTACTGTTTCCATTTAATTAAACAATAACAATAAAACATTAGACATTAAAACATTAAACAAGTACAACAATAAATGTTTTCAATATTACAACGAAATCTACTCCACATGAAGATTATTAATGTCATCTATAAGCCCATGTGAGTATTCCACTTACCGACATGCGTGATCAATGGATTTCTTGCCAATTCGGTGATACCTCCAACGCCTTTATTTTGCCTGCAACAAATTGTTTTGAGCCAATAGCATGTAGATCGTTTTATCTTTAGTTTCGCAGTTTGAGCACTGCGTTGAAGAAGAGGCTTGACCAAAGTACTTTTGTTGAAATATTTCCTTCCACATGAAGTATCGACACTCATAGTCTTTAGTCCCTGGCTGTTACATGATGAAACAATTATAAGAAATGTATTCTAAACAAACAAGTTATTGATATATTTACGCAAATAAGCAAACGTTTAATTATTTACCTTTGACAAAGGACATGTATAATACTTCAGACCACAAGTTTTGGGCTGTTGGGATGTTCTTACAATTATAAATCCACATCGGCAACGACACAAGAAAAGATTTTCTTGTTGCATCTGGCCAAAAGAAATTGTATAATTATTCACAACATAAATTAGTAATATCATGGTTCACGATTATCGTCTTTAACAAAGAAAGTTGTTGCGTGACACGTATTCGGAGCGTATATACCTCTCGGAGTCTGTTTAATATATGTTTTTGACAAAGCACGATGCTTTGGTAAAACACTTTGGAATTTTGTAATCATCTTGACAAGAAAAATATTCAGCTCTTCAGCCCTTGAGGCTTCGTGATATTCGTGCTCATCACGCCTTGAGTATTTCCGGACAACGGGTCAAGTAACGCTTAGGGTTCTCAAAATTATCAACAAAACCAAGCGGAATAGGCAATCCTGTATTCGAAAAAAGGAACTAGTTAAAATTATCGGTATTGACGGGGAGAATAACTTTTGATAGGCATAAATTTGAAATACATACCGTTTGCTTGAAGGTAATACAGTTCGTGATAGCATGGTAAACCATAAACTAACCGCAACTGATGATCACATTGATGTGGGTCGACATCCCGTTTACTTTCTGCAAGTAACAGTAGTAAAACATCTCTTGAAACATTATAGCGCAATTCGCTAAATAGTGTACCCTTACACGCATGCAGTTCTTGATTTTTTTTGTATTGAAGTGGCTCGTATCGCGGTTTCTTGCGACTATAATCTTGTCGACCGAACACAACAACGTGTCTAAGTTGGACCCATATGGAGCCCAAGTATAACTTCAACAACGCGTGTTGACTCTCAACCTACATGTTGTTGTCCGGCAAGTCGCGATATTGATCGGTAATGTACGACACAAACATGTTGTCGTAATGTCGCAGACCGATTACTGAAATACCATGAAAACATCCGAGAAAACAAAGAATTAATAAAGTGAGAAAACAATTGAGTAGTTATTTATTAAATAATAATAAAAAATGTATTAATGGGTAAGTACCCTTTTTGGACTAATAAATCTTGTAGGTCTTTGGTAATATTGCGTGAACACATCTTGGTCGGAGTGTAACCATCAAATCCTATGTCCATCTAACGGACTCGTACTCTTTACCGTATCGAATTTGTTTATGCAATATTTGAGCACATTTTGATTGATATGCCATCGACAGTAATCTGTTAGCGTTTGGGAATTATTCTCGCATGCCCCAAGCAACGCTAAATCTCTGTCGGTGTGATAACCCGCGGGTAATATTGTTCTTGTATCACCAACTTAATACGTTCCAACACCCATTTGAAATTTGGCTCTTTTCCTTGTCCAAAAAGCTAAACGCCATTGAGAATGTTTTGTTTGTTGAAGTAACTCCAACAATCAGAAGAATGGCGGTTTAAACAACGTGGTGTTGTATGTGGAGTCCATCAGCATGATTTTCGGGAATGTTGTCCACAGAGCATATGACGTCGGGTGAACAAAAAATATTTCCTCGAGCTCATCAGTGTGCTCATTTACCCTTTCGTAATAAGTATAACCTTTACGCCTCAAATGTACTAAAAGCTGTTGTATCGGAGTCAAATCACCACGACTCGCACGACGTATCTTGTTTTGTGCATTATATACCGTTCTAATGCCGACACGTTATTCGGATCGCTCTTTTAGTGAAGAAAGTATAATTCGTGGTGCTACTTGATGTTACGTCAACTGCTTCACGTAACTAACACTTTCTTTTAATCGCATGGGTCAGAAAACCATGGAATGAGTCTACAAAGTCATGATTATGCCTCGGACACTTGACCTTCAAGATCCAACCACTAGTTTTAATGTTAGTTCTACCGGTTCGACCTTTTATAAATTTCGCTAGTAATCGAATGGGCAATTAATTTTATCGGTACTAGTCATGCCGTTCAAGTTCATCTTCTAAACCTTCATGTGCGACGTCCCATGTCTAGAACACAAAAAATCGATAGAGTACTTATAGCCCCTATCTGTTTTAGTTCTTCCTTTAATAATAAGAAAACCAATCGATTCAGCAGTAGATTGCACCCAATCAGTTAAAGCAACTTCATTACCGAACAACTAAAAAATAAAAAACACAACAACTTTTATAAAAAACTTTTTAAAACTTTGATAAAAATACAACCTTGTACAAATTCTTTTTACAAACTTTTATAAGTACAAATTTTTACAAACTTTTATAAATACTTTTTATTAACTTTTTATAAATACATTTTTTTACAAACTTTTATACATACTCTTTATTAACTTTTTTTATAAATACATATTTTATAAATACTTTTATTAACTTTTTATAAATACATTTTCTTATAAGTACTTTTAAAAAAGCGTTTTATTTACATTTTTATAAATACTTTAAAAAAACGTTTTATTATAAATACTTTTAAAAAAAACGTTTTTTTATAAATACTTTAAAAAAAACGTGTGTGTGTTTTATGGTGATCCATGTGTAGTTCTCGTTGTGTTTACGCGTTCTCTTGTGAGACCGTGTGTGTGTACGCGTTTTCTTCTCTCTCTCTTGATAACTTGTCTCATCTGGTTTTCTTTGGTACTCTCTCTCACTGTATCTCACCTGTTACTCTCTCTCTCTCTAAAAATTTTAGATCTAAGAAGATTTTAGATCTAAAATCTTGATACTGTGGTGGTGTTTGTGGTATCTTGTTATGTTGGTGATGATGTGGTATCTGTTTGTGGTATCTTTTTTCGGTTAAGTTTTTAGATCTAAAAATATTTTAGATCTTGAAATATTTTAAGATGATGAAAAAAAATTGAAGGTTGGTTTTTAAAAAAAACTGGTTTTCGTTGTAGTGTATCTGTTTCGTTGTATACGATTGTTATGGTGGTGATGCTGGTGTATCTGTTTGTGGTATCTTTTTTCGGTTAAGTTTTTAGATCTAAAATATTTTAGATCTTGAAATATTTTTAGATCTAAACAAAAATTGAAGGTTGGTTTAAAAAAAAAAAAACTGGTTTTCGTTGTGGTGTATCTGTTTCGTTGTATACGATTGTTATGGTGGTGATGCTGGTGTATCTGTTTGTGGTATCTTTTTTCGGTTAAGTTTTTAGATCTAAAAATATTTTAGATCTTGAAATATTTTTATATCTAAACAAAAATTGAAGGTTGGTTTTAAAAATAAACTGGTTTTCTTTTATAATATAAAAAAAGTTTAGATCTTTAAATGGTGGTGATGCTGTGGTGTATCTGTTTGGGGTATCTTTTTTCGGTTGAGTTTTTAGATCTAAAAATATTTTAGATCTTGAAATATTTTTAGATCTAAAAAAAAATTGAAGGTTGGTTTAAAAAAAAAACTGGTTTTCTTTGATAAAAGATTAGATCTTTAGATGGTGGTGATGCTGTGGTGTATCTGTTTGTGGTATTTTTTTTGGTTAAGTTTTTAGATCTAAAAATAATTTAGATCTTGAAATATTTTTAGATCTAAAAAAAAATTGAAGGTTGGTGTAGCCACCCGTAATTTTTCACACTATTATTCTAGTAATACTATTATTTGTTTTATCAAAAAATATATACATATATACAAATTATTTATTTTTCTAACATTTACGGATAAACAAAACGCAACAACGAGAGGTGATAACAAGGCCACAAGTGTACCGAAACCAAATTAGTAACGACTAAACTGTTATAAATCAATTTCCACACAATAAAGATACCATATTGTTACTTTTACGAAGACGTTTCTGAAAATATAACTTCTATGTTTTACGAGAACTAGGAAAATACAATTACGTGGAGACTCGACAAAACACGGGATACACAAAGTACAAATAATAATACTAGTTGTTAGGAATTAGAAAATTCCATAGTAAAGAGTCGGTCACCCCTAATGTTATCTAGCATAAGTTAGCTCGTAGACAAATCGTTAGTTACGTTATTTATTGTTTTATTAGTTAGTTATTAGTCTAGTTTAGCATAGTGCAACACCGTGGAGGAAGGACGGGTCTTTACCCATCGTATTCCGATCCACAGCCGATGGGAGGTCTAGTATTTGTAGTATAAATACCCGCACATCCATGGAAGGGGTGGGGCTTTTCAATCTAATATTCTACATTTTGTGAGTAACTCTACCAAGAAAACACCCAACTCTAACTTTCTATCTCTAATGGAAAACATTTATTTGATCTCCCAAGACCACCCGAATCATCAACACAATAAAAATAACGATCCTACAATTGGTATCAGAGCCAAGGTTTTTGTGTTGTGTTGATTTGTGTGGTTTTTGTACCATGGTTATTGTGTTTCTTTGATTTATGTTGGTTCGAATAGTGTTTTAAATACTGTTTCTGTATCATTTTTTGGTCGAAAGATTATGTCTTTCTTATTCTTGTGGTTAACTGTTTTTTAAACATGTATTTGGTTTCATCTTTGGGTCAATACTTCATGGTTCAAATTGGTCTTTACATGTTTTTGGTCATTTGGTCTTGTGCAGTCTTGAATACTATCTTGAATATCATATTGTGTTGTCACTTGGTCTTATCTGTTTGGTCAAAAATGGTCTTTGCCATGGGTCAAAAATGCAGTCTTGATCATTTTTTCTGAGTAAAGCAAACTGTGACATTTTTCTGTGGTCAAAGTCACATTTTTATGGGTCAAAACTGTTGTTTCTGGGTAAATTTGAAGCTGGCCGGAAAAGTTGTCGGAAAAACTCATCGGAAATCTCATACATTCATGCTAGCGAGTTGGGTCATTCTTCCTAGCGACTTGTGTCAAGCATAGTTGCGACTTGTATTTACAAGTTGTCTATATTCTTTGAATCCAAAGTAGCGAGTTATTTTAATAAGTTGGCTAGCGACTTGGTTTAAGAAGTGGCTAGCGACTTGGTTTGAGAAGTTGGCTAGCGACTTGGTTTGAAAAGTTGGCTAGCGACTTGGTTTGAAAAGTTGGCTAGCGACTTGGTTTGAAAAGTTGTCTAGCGACTTGTTTTGATAAAATGTAGCGATTTAAGGTTGTTTGACTATTGAGTCAAATACTTGATAATAGCGACTTAGCTAGCAACTCAGCTAGCGAGTTGGCTTAGCTACTTGGCTAGCGACTTGGCTAAATAATGTTGCTAGCGACTTGACCCGTAAAATAACGACTTGACCGTAATGTAAAGGATGAAGAAGAGGATAGACCTTGACCACTTGACCACTACTCAAATACCATGAAAAACATACACCATGACTACAACCACTCAAAACTTAAACCATATATCAAGCGACTCGTGTGACCTCAAGACCATTACCATCATCGGTCCTCTGATTCAAAACAATCAAAACCAACATGGGCTCATGTGTATTCATAACAACACGGATTCAAAGATCTATACGAAATATGAATTTTTTGAAAGATCTCGGATCGCCAAATGTGCATTCGAAGCTAAATCAAGACCAACATGGGTCTATCACACAAAACCACAACATCACGCACTCCAAGACAACCCGATCAAGACAAAGACACTTCTACATCTAAAACTCTACTCAAATAAAACATGATCTCGATATGGGTCAAAAGGGTTATAAGTTTTTTTAAAAAAAAACTTCAACTATGTTCGACCCATTATCATCAAAGAATCAATATCTCACCCTCATTGTATCAAAAAAAAAAAAAAAAAAAAAATGCTTCGATCTCACCTTGTACCTTATGTGAATGGTTTGTCAAACACATAGATCTCAAACGATCTATTCACATAAGCACATATGCCTCATAGATCTAGGTCTTATTGATAATATTCGAAATATTGAAGAAAGAACGAAACCTAAAGGGGTTTCATCCTCTCTTCATGATTCGGTTATTTGGTAATCTATTCACATAAGCACTTATAAAGGAGTTAATTAAGAAACCTACCCATATATCCTGGAAACTCTTCGTTATCACCAACCCTGTGGCATTGATAACATGCTCAAGCCATCCCTGTGGCGAGCTTGTTCGATTGGTTTGATGGAGGCGTTATGATGTAATGATTAAGAGGATATTGGATTTGATTCTGTTGTTGTTATAAGCTGCGTTGAGATGAGATGAAATATGTGGGAGGCGGATGAATGAGTTACTGTGATTAGGGTTTGACTGAGATTATTTTTGAGTGGTGAAGTAGTGTTTGTCTGCACATAATTGTAGTGAGATTAGGTTAATGTGAGGAGATGTGGTTGTGTTTTATGCCCGCCATCTTAGGGCATCAATTGTTATGAACTTTTTATGTCATTTCGTGGGCTTTGAGTTTACATCGTAGATAGGGTGGTGAGTGTATTTCGTTGAGTGGAGGTAATCTTGGCTGGTATATATTTTTGGACTTCAAGTATTAAGAGTCGATCGTATGTTTGATCTAAATGGTTAAACTTGAATCGCTATTCACAAATTTGTGTCATCCTATTATTTGAGATATAAATGTTTGGATACAAAATTTTCTAGTAAATCTAATGGGTAGCATTTTGATATAAGAGTGGTATTTTGGCATGATGAAACTTAACGGATAATATTGGCCGAAAGTGATGTTGTATTTGGAGGTGAATTTCTATCTTGAGTTGGACTATGCTTGGATATCACATTTGGGTGAATTTGCAATTATCATGGGTTTTTTTGAATGCATTATGTGATAATATGAGATTTGGATTTCAAGAGTTTGATACTTTGGTGTATATATTTTCACGAAGAATATTATGTCTCGGCTTGAGTTGATGGTTGAACAAAGTGGACTTCGGGGTTGTTTGTTCGGTATTTCTTATTTGGACTTGAAGTGAGGTTTTCCGGGCGTGTTTACTTATTTTGTCTTCTTTCTTTCTACCCTTCCGCGAAGATGACTTGTTTGGGCGCTTATTGAGAGTGATAAAGACTTGACTATTTAATTACGGTTGTGATTCTTTCTCGGTTAACCCACAACGTAACTATCACCTCGGTGTCTCACTCAGTTGAGAATGTCAAGAGGTTTTTGTACATTGGGTACACCGTTTCTTCTTCACAAGGATTAGTACAAGGTTAAGTAACATATCTGGGGAATTTTACTTCATGATCATGTTTGTTATATCGGGTTTACTTCACCATGTGGTCACAAAGAACAATGCTGCGAGAATATGTGGATGATGTGTTTACCAAAGTATTGATTGGATGGTTTATGATATTGATGATGTTGGATGATGAACCACTGCATGTTCCCCTAAAACAGATATTCACAGAAACCAAGTTGTCATAACACATTCAAGTCGACATTGTCTACGGTTTTGTCTCGATTTTGTAAAATCGCGAAAGAATCTATTTCTCGGTTTAAATCATAGACTTGTAAAATCCCGTGACAATGGAAACATCCTCGTAATTATAAAGTGCGTTTAGGATCTATCTTACGGTTTATTCTTGGTTTTGTAAAATCCGCTAAAGAAACTATTTCTCGGTTTAAACCATAGAGATGTAAAATCCGTAATGATGGAACCATCTTGGAGGAAGGAAAGCGATTCGGGATCTTCGATGTCGGTGCTACGGTTTACGCTTGAAGAAGGGATAAAAGAGTGTACTTCATGAATTGGATGTGTGTTTGGATATTTGTCATGGTAGTTTGGTTATTACATGGTTTTACGGGGTTATGTGCATTTAACCATGGTCGGATGAAGCCATTATCAAAGTTCGTTTAAATGTCAAAGAAGGCTAGATTTGAGCGATTCGAGGATGTGACAACGGCGTTAATTGAGATTATTTATTTGAGGTTGAAGTGAATTATCACGAGAGTGTACTTAGTATCGAAGGTATCGGGGATGGATGGATGATGATTCTTCAAGATCCTTGTTCAAGCTTATTATTAAAAACGAAGACTTGGAAATCTAGTTATTGTTGGGTGTCTTTTACCTTTTCTTTACCACTGGGAGAATTGGGCTCTTACCACTACAAAATAACTATCACTTAAAGGAGTTACGTTGTAGTGCTCAGTGTCACATTCAATTGTGGATTTTCAAGAGGTAATGTCGTCTATTACTTGATGGTTGGTTGGTTGAAGAGTATAGAGTACTTAAGAGATTCAAATGGGCATGAAGTCTCGACCGCTCTTTGTTACATATGTGCAAGTATAAGTCACGAGTTCGTGATAGTTTATCGGGTCAAATTCATCATATTGGGTTTTCCATCAACCGTCACGACAAAGAGCCCTCCGAACGATAATGGGGATGATTGCATGTTTTGCTAAGAGAGCGTAAAGAGAGAGATTATGACGTATGAACACAACAGTTCATGCCTCGTACTCTAAAGAAAAGAAATGTGTGCGCTTAAATACAAGATTATCTTCCAAGAAGAGAAATCTTCTTATGACGTATGAACACAACAGTTCATGCCTCGTTCCTCAAAGAAAAGAAAAGTGTACGTGTCGTTACGCTTTATCTTGAAAGAAGAGAAATCTTCTCATTAATGACCATTCTCATCAACATGCTTCATGCTTTTTCCGCAAGACTTTCATTTATCAAGTGAACCGGACTACCGATGATTGTTTTCTTATTCCACTTGCTCAACTATGATGACGATGGAAACATCCTGCTAATTTTATGGGGAGAAGTGAATTGACTACATTTGGATGATTTTCACTTGTTTAATCAAGAATGGCATCTCCGTATGCAATTCTTGAGGGAGAAAGTGTGAATTTTTGCATTGTTGATTGATATTAGAGATTATAAATGGTCATACGGCTCTAAACTCATGTAAGAACCGAGCTTCTTCTTATCGGGTCATCTTCACATGGAGTTTTTCTTTTCTAAGAGCCGTTGTTTGACATCTTCACTCGGATTGATGAGTTTATCGACAAAGTGCTTCCGGTTAATGCTTCACGTATACATCAACATGATGATTACGAACAATCTCTGTTCTTGTTTGATGTGATTGGTAGTTTGGTGTTACCATCTTGTGTGTTCGCTGCGGCCCGATTCACGATTTCCTTGATGAACATCTTTCTGTTCTTGTTTGATTGGGAGGATTTTAGTTAAAGGGATTTGCAAGATGTGTTAATTGGGATGCTTTTGGTGGGATGCTTTTTGGTGTGAGTTGAAGATGTTAATTATCTATTCCCCAATGGACAATCTTGAAGAAGGTCGAGTCTACATCATTCTACATTTTACGCTACATGTTAGAAGACTAAAGACGAGTTGCATTTAACGATCTAAAGACTTCTTATTCAGGCATCTATCAAACAGATTGTCGGTTTGGGGAGAGCACTAATTGGGAGAGAGTTATAAGTCGATTCAATCCCCAATTAGGCTTGCTCATACCAGAGTGATGACTCCTCGAGACGTTGTTATTGACTAATTTCGTATTGGACATTTGACACAAGTTTATTACTTGGAGTTAATCATTTATCACTTATTTGAGATTGAAGTCGACTTTCACAAAGCGTGTTCTTATTTGATAACTTGCTCGGGCTTAAGAATTTGAGTTGAAGACTTGGTTTATCTAGTTACCAGCATCGAGGTGGATGGTTGAAGACCAGTTAACTATCGCTATTAGGAGTTACTTTGTTTTACTCGATTGTCACACGATATGGCCAGTGTGGATAATCGAGAGGTGTTAATGTCTCATACTTTGTTTGGGTAGTGAGTACTTAGAGATTTGCTTGAAGCATAAATTCGACACCGCTCTTCCATCATTAGGTGCAAGCTTAAGATACAAATGTGGGAAGTTGACTTGAGTTTCAAGTATGGTATAGCGGGTTTTCTTCTTGATGGTCACTCAAATTGTCTATGGAAGGGTTGATATAAATAGTCGGAGAGAGTCTTCAAAGAAGTTGATTCTCACAAAGAATTCAAGTGTTCTTCTCAACAAATTTCTAGTATACGGGCTTTCAATGAGTTCTTGATTCAAGCATCAAAACCAAAGAAGGGAAAGGAGACACGCATCTAAAGCGAGTAATCTTGATGAGCTTAATTCTTATAAGTGATTGAAGATATCCGGGAAGACAAATGTTATTCCATGAGAGAAACTCAAGGTTTGACTCATGGCGAGTAAACTTGATGAACTTAACTCTTCTAAGTGATTGAAGATATTCCGGAAAACAAATGTCATGACCACGAGAAACTCAAGGTTTTACTCATCAAGGCGTTTAGTGTTCTTATTCCAACTATGTGGGAAGAGATGTTAGAGAAAGTTTACGAAGATACAAGAGGTACACAAGTACGATATATTGGGAGATAAATGTGTAACATGAGGGAGGTGTTATCGCTTACTCTCGTTGGGAATGTGTGTACAGATTCTTGGGCTTCATACACATTCATCGTGACCGAAAGATGTGAACATAGGGAGGTGTTCTTCATTACCCTCATGATGTGTGATTCGGGAGAGTTCTTTGATATTGGTGTACTTGGTTCTTGAGCTTCATACACGTTCATCGGGAAGAAAATGTGAACATGGGAAGGTGTTCTTCATTCCCTCATGAAGTGTATTGGGAGAGTTCTTGAGCATTATACTAAGAGACCGACTACATCAACTCAACTACTTGGGGAAGTGTTCTCTGACACCTTTTGGAATGGATTAAGCCGTAATTTAGTGGTTATGAAATTTGAGAAGATTATTTATGAGTGGGATGATACATTGCTATTCTTCTTGATGATATAACCTCGAATGGAGATCCTGATTATCGTTCTTAAATGGAGGAGCGGATTTTATGATAGTGGTGTGCTTATCTGCACTGGCTAAGGCAAGCTTGAAATAGAGCTCGAATCGCTCATCTTATGGATTTTCGGTTTGGGGGAAGCGCAAAGTCTCTCTTTCGATGGTTCAATTTCGCCTTCAATGCAAGAGCCTCTAAGCTTTGGTGGTGAAAGTTTTAGGGATGATGACTTCTATCTTCTTCAACGGGTCGCTCGATATCCTTATCTCGGTACTCGTATCATCATCTTCTTTAACTATATCATCTATTCTATCTTTGTAAATATTTATCGAAAAGAAAATAGAAAAATATAAAACCAACAAAACAAAATAGAAAATATAAAATTTTCAAAAAGCCATAAAAATCAAAAAATTTGAAAAAGACCAAAAATATGTTTTCCAAGACATGTCTTCGTATCGATAACATCTACGGTCTTAGAAATATCATTCAATAATGGCACGGGATCATAGATGAAGTTTGAGCAGGAGGTGTAAATATTCTTTTTCAAAACATGTCACAAATCATATGGCTAACCGTTATTTCGATTGTAACCCGCACTTCAAAAATGGCTTACGATTATTTCAGATCAGAACGGGCTTCAAATGATGGCTTACTGATTATTTCAGATCAGAACCGGGCTTCAAATTATGGCTTGCGATTATTTTTGATTGTGACCGCGCTTAATCATGGCTTGCTATTATTTCTGATAGCAACCCGCTCTTTTAAGAAAGGAAAGTGCTGCGCTAAACCAATTTTCAAATATTTCGTGCACTTATCCTAAAAACAAATTTGAGGAAAGTATGTCAAAGGATCGTTTGTTCTGCACAAATGTTTTTCCGTCTAAAATTCTTAAAAATATTTGTTGTGTTTTCAAAAAAAATTGTGGAAAATGAGTTGCTTAAAATCAATCGTTAAGAGTTTTATGAATTTGCAAACTCAATCAATGACTTGCGCTTATAAACTTTTCGGAAAATGAATCATTGATTGAGGGGAGAATGTTTTCAAATCTATATCATCTAACGAGCTTTCTTAATTATCCCACGTGCTTAATTAAAATGATATTTGCACTGTGTCGAAGGACTAGGAATTTAGGATATGATTGTTAGGTTTAGATGATTAGAGTTTGATTAACACATAAACCCCATGCCTTATATGATCGATTGTTATGATGAATTGACTTTAATTAGTCGATTCTTTGTTATGGGTGTTGTCGACCACCATATATTTGTATGTGTGTTCACCAACGTATGCGGTATATTGGTATTTAAGAATGTTCCCGATCCGGATCCCAAAATTGAAGAAGATTGGATGCCGCAAGGAAAGGGTAACAATATCTTGGGTTGACAAATGAAGAAACTGAGCTTAATTGGACTTCTATGGAGAGTTGGCATAAATGCAACATAAGAGGTCTCACCGCATCGTACAGATGGTTTTCTTCTAGTGATTGAAGAAACTGAGCTTAATTTGACCTCGAGTTGGCATTCAAAATGAAACATAAGAAGAAGTCTCATCGCATCGCCAGACGGTTTTCTTCCAAACCCTACAAAGAACAACAATGTAAGCTTCTCAAACACCTAACGATCTTTTGCAGAGGATACCATTTTTAAACAATTTTCTAAAAACTTTGATTAAAATTGTTTTGAAAATGGAAAAATATTGTTTTTGAAAATATATTGGACTAATTTTGAAAATCACCGGACTTCATGTTATCAAAACCAAGTCACTCAATTATTGACTTCATCATGGATTGAGGGGAGAGTGATTTAAAATAAAATATTTTCAAACGATGTTTCTTCACAAAGTTCCTTCTTGTACGATAATAAGTGGTGATCTAAAGATTTAATGTTATGTCATGGTATGATTTTTCTTTAGAATCAACGTCTTTCAAAATGAAAATTTTTCTGTTTTGTTTGATTGTGAAATTGTTTTGTTTTACTTAAAAGATCTCTTAAAATGTATCATACCCCGACACTAACAATCTTTAATGTCTTAAAATGGTCCTTATCTCTGTCATGTTTCAAAATTGAATCTTGCCACGTCTTTCCCCAAATTTTCTAAATGATTTAATCGGTTGGGATCACAAATCTCAAATGGTTTGATATTTCGATCGGGTAGAGATCGTGATTTAAATCTCAAATCTGTTTTAAATGGAATTGGTTTTAGTCCTTAAAGGCACTCCTGCCTCCATGTGCCAAACGATTTCATACACAATGCACATGTTGAGGAGGAGGATTTATCCAAAAAACATGATGAGTATTTAAACCAGGCCACATATTCTCCCATATCTTCTAAACCTTATAAAATCACTTGGGATCCAAAATCTCAAAGGGTTTGATATTTTTATCGGGGAGAATTTGTGATTTAATTATGAAATTTGATAAAGGTGATCGCTTTGATTCGGTTGTGCGTTGCTCTCTCATATGTGCTAAACGCTTTATATCTCGAAGCATATATTGAGGGGGAGCATTTTAAAAAGAAAAGAAACTATCAAGGTGCAAATGCTTTTATGTTTTAACATAAAGTACCTTGATTGAGTTTTAAATGTTTTCTTAATGGATTTTGTGATTGTGGATGTGCTTCAAAAGAACTCTTGCCTCTATGTGATAAAATGTTTTAAAATATCCTATGCACATATTGAGGGGGAGAATTTTACCAAGAAAATCAAATGGCTTTTTCGTATGAAAATTGTGATCAAAGAAAATATTTCAAAGTCCTCTTGCCTCCATGTGCCAAACAATTTCTAAATCATACGCACATGTTGAGGGGAGGTTTTCTAAATGATCAAAACTATTAAGGTACAAAATGCAATCTCGTATCACAAGTACCTTGATTGTTTTTCCAAATGATTTTCAATTGGTTTCATGAAGGAAAGAACAATACCAAAAGACCGACCAATTTACTTTATGCATGGAGTTATAAGGATGGTTAGGTTAGGTATTCGTTCCACGATCCGCAGAAGCCGGGAGGGATCTACCAGGGACAACCCACTAGATAGTGTAGAGTCCTTAGGTATATTGAAAAAGGAGAAAAGTGAGGAATGGGAAGAGGCATCGAGACCGAGCTAGTCTTTGGAATAAACCCAACAAGGTTCTAGTTATGAAGTCTCGGTAAGCTTGAAGGTTGAAGAATGAAAAGAAATGAATGATAAAGGGTGAAAAGAAATAGCCCTCCATCAATTCAACCTTAGGCGTAAACCGGTTCAATTCATATACATCGTGGTTACTAAGGTAACACCGGTATTGAAGACAAGACATCATGGACCCAAGTGATGCACCGCACTAAACTTCCTAAACCACTCAAGTTCCTCTTAAAAGGGCTTGTTTCATTCTCACGGGAACCTACATAATCTATCGACTTTCTCTTAGAGATTGTTGATATTGAAGAAGGAGACCCTCTCCTAGTCTCCCAAAGGAACCAAAAATGCACTATTGAGTCTAGAGCCAAGAGATCATCCACAATATCTCGTCAGACACTAAATTCTTGAAGACTTGCTTTTCACAATGTGGAAAGTAAGTATATATTAAGAGTCCCACGATTATCCTTGAGGTATTGCCGAACATCCGAAAGTGATATGAAAATATTCACGATGAAGATGGAAATCCTTCAGAGCCAACATCAAAAAGCTCTTGGTGGGTGACATGTGAGATCTTCTCGTAAGATCAAACTTGTGACAACTGGATAGAAACAATGGGGCGATTCATCTTGAATCAACCTTGGTCCGAGAATGGAATTGACGAATACTTTTGGAAAAACCGTTCGATGTGCAAATCTTCTTTTCTCTAGCACGTCGAATGTGTACTTATGTTTAAAAATTCAAAAGTATCTCCGATTGAAAAATACTTTAGAAAAACCGGTCGATGTGCGAATCTCTTCTTTTCACTAGCACGCCGATTGTGTACTATTTTCAAATACAAAAGTGTTTTGATTGAAAATTGATCTTTCTCATAAAACCTTCGTCGTATTGCAAAACTCTTTATTCTAAGCAATACGCGATTGTTTTCAAATCAATTTTTCATTAATCGGTGAATCTCAATTCATTGGTTCACTCACTCCGTGTTGTCTTCTTTGAGACGCCCGGTTTGAGAACGTTTGAAACACAGTGCGAAACCACATCAAGGAGATTCTTAGAATCTAACTCGATCACAGCAAATACTTGTATTGATCAACGGGAACCGTGGGCGTGTACCTCAATTCAACGAAAGTGATCAAAGACACTCGTGTGTTTTATTGCTAATCGTTGTTTGCGGTACATTTGGACGGTTGCGGTGATCGTAATTGAGTCAATCCAAAGCCGCATGCTCACAAAGATCCACACTTAATTTGAAGAAATCATGGTGGTGCATATCTACATAACCCGGCTCGATATTTCATACTATGCTTATGCTTGTTGTGGCAAATATCATGAACGAAAGGCTTCCGCTACTCGATGGAAAGATGTCATGATTCAAAGTGTGAGCATGTCGGTCCGAATGTCACAACATCACATGAAGGCAACACAACTATGGATGATCCGGAGAGATTTCGTGGTGATGATCTCAAAGAAAGCTCGAAGATCATCAAAGATGTGGATCAGTTCAAAGACCTCCACCGAAAGTACAATGCACTCGGACTTTGAAGTTGCACTACAAAAGTACAAAGATTGCGGAATTGAAGAATTGAAGTCTACGAGCTCAAGAACAAAGTCAAGAATAGAATGCTAGGATTCAAAATGTAAAATATGGGGTGACCTCCCTTAGGGGGAGATTGTTAGGAATTAGAAAATTCCATAGTGAAGAGTCGGTCACCCCTAATGTTATCTAGCATAAGTTATCTCGTAGACAAATCGTTAGTTACGTTATTTATTGTTTTATTAGTTAGTTATTAGTCTAGTTTAGCATAGTGCAACACCGTGGAGGAAGGACGGTCTTTACCCACTGTATCCCGATCCACGCGGCCGATAGGAGGTCGAGTATTGTAGTATAAATACCCCTTCCATCCATGGAAGGGTGGGGCTTTTCAATCTAATATTCTACATTTTGTGAAGTAACCCTATACCAAGAAAACACCCAACTCTCTAACTTTCTCTCTCTAATGGCAAACATGTATTTTGATCTCCCAAGACCACCCGAATCATCAACACAATAAAAATAACGATGCTACACTAGTAAACCTAAAATACCTATACCTTATCTCTAAAATACCCCGCCCACCTCCTTTTCCCTTTTCAGATTCACTTTTGTTTTTCTTGTTCTGCAAACACGCTCCATCTTCATCCTCTCCTCCAAAGTCGCTTCATCTTACGCTTCCTTCTCCTTCACGCATCTCCCTTCCCACGCAAGGACCACAAGAGCTCCTGGGGACCATCCAAGGAAAAGGACTAGTGCTACAAAGGGTTATCACAAGAGTACCATTATGGAGAGCTTGGTCAAGACCATCCTTTTCTTCTCCTTTTTATACCAGCCGATCACTATGGGGTGGGGTCACACACCCATTTTCACCAATTTCTTACTCACACCTTTATCTCTTCTCCTCCTCTCTAGCAAACCGCCACCCTCTGTGCAGCCACCATGTCGCCGCCGGCCACATCACCACCTCAGCCACCACTTATGTCGTTACCCTTGGTGCAAGATTCGATGGTTTCAAGGGTCATATATAAACCGGGTAATGGTGTCGATTAAGGAAAATGGAGATCGAAGGTTTTAAGGGTTAACTTGGCTGTTTTGCTCGTGTTTGTTTACTGCGTTATGGTTGGGTTTGATTTTGGTTCGTGAGCCACACCGCACCATCTCGTCTCCTTATATCATTACTCTTTTCTCGTTTATTTTGGTATGTCAAAATCGATTCAAGCGTTATTATTGTTTCGTTATAAAGCAAGTGTTAATATTTCGTGGAATATAACTGATAAAATGATTTATGAGATTAAACTGATTTAAAAATATTTTCACTATAAATTTCGTGTGGTATAAAAATGGATTAAAGAGTGTTTGTTTTGATTGAGCAGAATCAGTGAGTCGGGACAAGTTAAACCTGGTCTCGGATGGTGTTTGTGATGGTTGTTGGAAACGGGTCAAGTCATAACCTGATTGGAGTTCCGGGCCAGTTACGTTCGGGGTCTCGATTCATACTTGGTTCTACCTATTATATTTGCGTTTGGTAGTGTTTTCCGCCAATTAGGGTGGTTTTTACTGGTGTTAATATTGATTTGTGATATTTACAGTTAGTATTTGCAACTTGTGTGTTTGGGTCTAAAATTTTAGTATGTTCCTTTTTATTTTCTAATCAAATATACAAAGCGATGACATCTTGGGTCTGGTGTTAAATCAAATTGTTTGTGGTGTCCTTGATTTGTTTTAGTCGGTTTGGTTTATGCCTTTGGTTCGACAACAACACCCACGTAGGGTGTTTATCGTTTAGCGTTGCTTGGTGTGACTTGACGAGGATCCGTATCGGGTAGGCTTGGGTTCGGTAAACACCAAAGGGTGATACGGTTTCGTTAAGTTTGTTTGTGTAAGTGGGCTTCAAGCCTGAGTGTCAAAACTAAAATGAGTCCGTTTTATTTAACTAAAGTAATATGTGGTTATTGAATTGTCAAACATTAACAAATTGCATATGATACTAACTAGCTTAATTTTTTGTGAATGTTGGTACGTTTCGGAAAAATTGGGATTGTAACTCATATTCGAATATTTCGAATATTTAATGAGATTTGGATACGGAATGTGATTGGGAATATGCCGGTTAATAATATTGAACTTGGACAAATGAATAACTATGGACCTTGATATACGAATTTTATATATTGATTTGGACACATTAGATTTAATGGATCGTTATTATTGACGAATTGAATAGATTGGACATTTTAGACTGGAGACGAATACAATATATTATACTCGCAATGAATTTAATATATTTGATTCGTAACGGACTTAAATATTCATTTGACAATTACTAAACTAATAACGAGAAGTTAAATTATCAATTTTCAAGAAATATTGTTTTGAGAAATTTATTTTACTAAAGTCACGACGATTTGAGAATATTTTATAAATGAACGCGTCATGCCAACATTTATAAAAATTATTTTAAACTTACATTTTTAAATACAAATTTCTTTCATTGTTATAAAACCCGACAAGGATCTAAACAAGTGTTCTTTTAAGTGATAAAACTTTTATTGGTTGAATTGCAAATTCAAGCTTATCATTGGGTATAAAACACGTTTGCTCTATGCAAGCTATTTGGGGATTATGGGTAAACACCGAAACTTACCAATCAACTTACTTGCTTGTCATAGTTATGAGTCGTTATTTCCTCAACATCTTTCTTATCGCTTTCTACTCGAGTGGAGTCTTGGTCAATATTACGTGACTATTCCTTATAATGTGTTGGGATATACATTATGCTTTAGCATGAGTTACCTCTTTGGTGTGAGTTACGTTTGGCGTGAGTTACATGTCGAGTCTTTGATTTCTTACTACCACACGAAACGTTGATAATAAACTTTTCTTACACTAAACGTTTTTATAAATCATCGATACGAATAATCCACGAAAACTAAAAACACTTATCTTTTGAAAACACAATTACTTTACGATACGTATTCTGAGATAAGCCGTACACTACTAGGTTGAGCCGATGACGAGCCGTTGTGCCTATGCTCTTATATCGTTATACGATGCCATACTTGATACTACTTTGTTTAAATTCCCGATGCTAGTCGTGATAGCATCGATTCTTGCATTGCTTCGGACTAAGGTGAGTTCATAGCCCCACTTTTACTCTTTTAACTGTTTTATAAACTCTTTGGGGGAGATACATGCTATAAACTAGAACACAAGCGTTTTCTTAAAATGTATGCTTGCCTGATTATTATTATTATAGCCTAAGTTGTCTGCCAAAAGTCCCCTTCATCATGAACCATTAATCACTTGCGAGTGAACGCAAATATTGTGGATAGTACTATGGGAATTGACGACCCCGACTCGGTTATCGGAAATAACCGGGGCGCACCATATTTGATTATCTCTATGTAATTGGCTATTACATCCGGGCAATTTTATTACTACACCGGTGGAATTAGTGTATGTAGTTAGTATTGGTGTCATGAGCTTAGTGCATAATAATAATCTCTATTTTCTATGGTAATTGTCTTCGAAGCAATTATCATCTCTTACTTGTGTTCAACTATTTACTAAACCTATGAATATCACTCAACCTTTGTGTTGATCTTTTTAAGCATGTTTATCTCAGGTATTAAAAAGGCGATAGCTAACTCTGGAGGCGCTTGGGCATTGGCATGGCATGGTCATAGATGACTCTGATTTACTTATGGGGACCATATTTTATTAATGGGCCATTTTCCGCAACAATTCAACCTTTGTAAACTCTATTTTACTTCAATAAATGAAATCTTTTAAGAAAAATCTTTATTTTTCACTTTGCGTTATGATCCAGTTGAGTAGCTTCTCAAAAACCTTTCTTTCCGCTGCAAACCATTTTTGGGGGTGTTACAGTTGGTTTTAAAAAAAACTGGTTTTCTTTGATAAAAGATTAGATCTTTAAATGGTGGTGATGCTGTGGTGTATCTGTTTGTGGTATCTTTTTTCGGTTAAGTTTCTAGATCTAAAAAAAGTTTAGATCTTTAAATGGTGGTGATGCTGTGGTGTATCTGTTTCGTTGTATACGATTGTTATGTTTGTGGTTGATTATTTTAGGGTTGGTTTGATTATTTCTGGGTTGGTTTGATTATTTGTGGGTTGGTGCTTACTAGACTTTGTTATGTTTTATAGGTTTGGGGTGCCTCCATAGCATGACCCTGGAGATACTCCAACACCCCATGAATTGATTCCCAAACACCTCATATTATTCATTACTGGATGGTAAAGTGATCTTTTTAGCTCACATTGCAACTTTAATGATAAAAACTTTGTGTTTTGGACTAAAAACGTTTCATTACTGGATGGTAAAGTGACCATTTTAGGTCACTTTGCAACTTTAATGAAATAAAAAAAGGCAATGATGATTTTTTTATAAAAACTTAAGAGTTTTGGCATGGCAAAACTTAATTTGCAGCCAACATGAGCTAAAAAGCTAATAATCTGAGCCTATTCGATAAGTTACCTCTTGTGTGTCAAATGGTGAACTAGACATGGTGGACTGTGGTCTTGTTGCTTGTGCAGTTGTTGCTTGTGGTCCTGTTTTAGTTCTTGCTTGTTGTTTGTTGGAGATATTGCTTGTTGTTTTTTATGGTTTTAGTGGTCCTGGGTAATGTTGTTGCTTATAAGGGAGAATGCCTGCACTTGTTTACTTTCTTGTGAACCTTTTGTAGAAGGGAATCGTACCCTCTTGTGCAGTTGCTTTTGGTGCTATTGCTTTTGCACAATGAAAACGTGTTAGTGCTTGGTTGTGACTTGTGATTATTTATGGGTTGGTGATTATTTGAGACCTGTTGTGCTATGCAGTTTTGACATATAGGGTAGGGTATTTCGCTAGCCCGGCTAGACTGCTGTTGTGAACTTGTGCAGTTTGAGACATGTCGTGCAGTTTTGAGACATGGGTGACTTGTGTAGTTTGGCTAGACTGCTGTTGTGAACTTGTGCAGTTTTGAGACCTGTTGTGACTTTGTGAGACCTGTTGCAAAGTGAGGCGATGATGATAACCGAAATCGAATGGACGGCAAAGTGAGTTTTATCTCACTTTGCAACCTTCGAACTTGATCCTTTTTCAAAAAAATTCCGAGGCGATAATGATTTTTGAGCCTTGAAATTTTTTCCGAGACGATAATGATAATCGAATGGACGGTAAAGTGAGATAAAATCTCACTTTGCAACCTTCGAACCTGAGCCTCAAAAATTTTCCGACTAAGTTTTTTTTAAAAAAAGTTATAAAACAATAAAAAAAACTTGTCAAAAACTAAAAAGTTAATAAAAACTTGTAAAACTAGACTTAAAAAAACTTGTACAAAACTTAAAAAACTTATAAAACAAAAAATTTAAAACTTGTAAAACTTGTACAAAACTAAAAATTTGTATTACTTTTATTTTGTCACGAAAATCGAGAAAAAACATTCCTCCAATGATTAGCCACCAACCACCCAATGATTAGCCAAAACACCCCATAGCCTCTATGGGGTGCCTGGATAATATGACCCTTAATATGTTGACTTATTCATTTTTTTTCCTTTCTAATCAATGATTGGAACAGAGTGCATTGAATGACATCTGATATCATCCAGCGCAGTACACGACCAACAACCGATCCTTACCCATTTTAGATGCTAGCTTCCTTTAATGCAGTATTTAGTTACTTATTCGATACTAAACGAGTACCCGTGTCTAATGGCAGAGATGTCTAGTTTCGATAAAATTTTAACGGCGATTAAGTTTTTTTTATGAAACAGTATTTTAAGCGTTAAAAAATTCATTTTGAATGATTATATTGTTTTTCCGATAGCGTTGTTTTGTATTTGAGATTGTGTTTTATGATAGCATTTTTTTAAGTTGCATTAATCAATTAATATTAAAATAATAATAACGTCATTTGTTGTTGAAAGAAGCAATTAATACATTTTTTTGTGTCCCTATAAAGCTGTAATACATAAATAGTTAGTGCACATAAACAAAAAAATGCGAATACAAACATTTATCTTTCGTCTTTATGTCTCAACCGTTCACTTTTATATCGTATACTTTCAGAGATTAACATTCATGTGAAAATGGTATGTTGGGGTCAATTTTGCATTTTAGGAAGATAATGCATTAATCTCTTCGATATTAGCAATAGTTTCTTTTAAACGCCATGGTTGAATACAACTTTTAAAGTTTCCATTTAAACGCCTAGGCATGGTTGAATATAGGTTTTAAAGTTTCCATTTAAACGCATAGCAATTTAAACGCCATAGTTTCCTTTCTCACCACAATAGTTGACCGAATTCAGTTTTAAAATGTTGACCGAAATTCAGTTTTCCACTTTCAAGGAAGACCATTTTTTTTTATAAGTTAGTAGAGAAGAGATATAATAGAGCCTAAATGGTCTACTGTAAAGTTGACTAAAATTCAAGAAATTTAAATTTGAATTTTTATTCTAGCATGATAGTTTTGGGTTCTACACATTTACTGACAACAAAAGCAAGTTCGATTGCGGCGGCACACATTCATGCAGCAGCGGCAGCAACGGTGGACTCTGGCGAGAATAACAAATCTATAAAAAAAAATTGTCAAAAAAGTTATATAAACTCAAAGCTGAAGAATATTACATATATAGATAGATCTAAAAGTAACCACAAAACTTGATATGAATATATCAAATACTAAAAACAATTGAATAACACTATCAACATAATCAACTTTATACAAATATTAACAACAATTAAAATAAGGCTTACTATAAAGTGCCACAACATCTTTTTCCGGCAACACAAGCCATGCAGCCGCGATAGTAGATTTTTCTGGCGAGAAAGTGGTGAGCACCCGTTCTATTTCCGGTAAAGCAGTGGTGGCGGAACCAATTTCTGCAAGTTCGCGACAACGGCTGTAAAAAAATTATAAAAAACTTAGATATACAAATAAAATCTATAGATCAGTAAAAAAAATTATAAAAACTTGATATATTATTAAAACTCAAAAAATTTACCTCAAAACATGATGGCCGTGAGTCATGGTGGTTAAGGGTTTCCGTGGTGGTTTGGTTTAGTTGGTGGATTCGTCTAGTGGCGGTGACGACCGGTGGAGGTGACGTCCAGTGGTGGGACTTGTGGTGGTGGGTATGGTGGTATTATTTTGTGTGTGTGTTTTTAGTATGAGATGAAATGGTGTGTGTGTGAGAGAGAGAGATAAGTTTTCCAAAGTTACCAAAGGTAATTTTCCACAATAAAGTTTAAACATGGTTATTGACTTTCAACATTCAAGTTTCAACATTCCCCTTTACCATTATTCATTTTTAGATAGTATATATAGGCGAGTACCCGCACCTAGTGGTAGCGGTATCTAGTTCTCAATAAAATTATCGCGGCTAATCATTTTCTTTACGATCAACGAAAAATATGTATTTACCCGCTTATAAGAAACTGTATTAGATTAAGATTGCATTAAACTTATAAAAAGCACATATAAAGTCATCCGCGTATAGTATAAGTTTCATAAGTTTTCTAGTTGTGTTGCCAGTTATACTAATCAAGTTGCTAAAGATAACTTTTCAGCGTTTTCTTAGAAATAGCTTGACTTACAATTACTACATTCCACATTGATTGCTTGGCTTTTTTTAAACATTAAACATTCAACAATTCATTTTAACATTTAATTTTGACTTTCAACTTTCAACTTTCAATTTTCACTTTCACCTTTGACCATTTTCCTATTTTATGAAGTTAATATATGAGTTTTCAAATAATTTTATGGGGAAATCATGCATGTTTTTTCAAGCACGTAATTGTCTGCTTTCTTTTTGTAAAAAATTTAAAAAAACATTACAATTAAGCCCTTTAATTAATCATACATACATATTTTTCCCTTTCTTTTACAAAGAAAAGTAGACAATTGCCTGCTTGAAAAAGCATGCATCATGTCCCCTAATCCTATTGCTAATAAAAGCCTTGATTTAGTGATACAGACTAAGTAATGTATATATGTTATATACACTATGCGAGTATTCATGCGTAGCAATGTGATTTTATAACGATAAATAATTATAATACGATATTAGGACTGAAATACAGATTAGGATTTAGTTTAATGGTATATGCTTACATCATATTTAAATAATATACGGCTGGAATAAGTGAGCCTATGGGGGCACACACATATACACCGAGGGAATATTTTATAATGCAATTAATATATTTATAGTAAGTATATTATTTATATTAGTTAATAATTGACGAAATGACTAACAATCATTAATTAAACCGTTAGACGCTTTAATTAATTAATGGACTAAACACTTAAAGTGTAATGAACCAGTTAATTGGTTAAAATCCCAAACGAATGGGAACCCCACAAGGGGGGGCCATGTTCGGTCGATTAGGTGTTTAGGGAAGGAATTAGAGTCCAACTTGTTCTCCAACTTTGTTAAAGCCTTTATAATGAATTGCATAATTCAACAGGCTGAGCAAAGCGGATCGAAAACCAAACCGAATCGGAAAACCGAGCCGACCAAAACCAAACTGAAAATATTCGGTACGATTCTTGGTTCTATATATTTATGGTTTTTGGTTTCGGTTTGAGCCAAAACAGAGAAAAACACACCTAAACTGATTGTACAATAAATCGTACGACCAGGCCTTGCGATGATGATCGAAGGATATGAGGGTGTTGTAATTGCACCAAGCTTGTAGCCAACCTGAAATAAGAAATAAGGAAATACTTCGTTAAGTGACTACGCAGGGGTTGGACCTTGCGAACCACATCCGACGTGCGAATACGTATGTGTTATAGAATGTAGGTAAGTTTGAAGTAAAAAGTGTAGTGTCAAGTGAACATACCATCAGTAAATACTTGTCCAATCTATTTATAAGGAACAAAATAGGCTTGGAGAGTGTTTGCACAAGTTTCGGAGATCATGTGGGGCGTCTCATGATTTGTGGTAACTGCTTAGGCTTAATGCCCCACTCTTTCTGTCTTGGCGGGAAAGCTAAGTAGAAAGAGAGGACATGGGTTGGACCAAGTCATTGCCTTCTTCGTCTTAGTGTCCTTAAGGTCATACCCCGAAGGGCTTAGGAATTCGATTGGAGAATTCCCAACTGGGAACCATATCAATGATGAATGGTTTGACGCCAATGACGACTTTAGAAGATTTACTTAGTCCTTCGAAATGAAGGTTGGACCATGCTCGAAGGGGAGTCCTTCGACCTGGTCGGAGGGTACATCATCGTAAACCATATAAACCGAACTGAACCGAACGAACCTACCCATGCCGAACCAAACTGGGTCACTTCTGTTTAGAGATGGCAACGGGGTCGGGTTTTTCGGGAATGGTTGATACCATCGTCATCCCCAAAGTTCAATAGCTATTACATCCCATCCCGTCCCGTTGGGGTAAAAATAAGTCCCCATCCCGTCCGATGGGAATCGGGATTTTACTGCTACACGCTTGATATGTAAACCTTTTATGTGTTTTGAACAGCCATATAGACCAATACAAGAAACACTTTCCAAGTTTTCTAGAGTCTGCAAATTGATGCGCGTATGAAGCGCGTTCAGGGTCAAAGGAATTTCCTTTTTTTCGAGCAAGTTTTTCAACAACCTAGGCAGTGAACCTAATCGTTGTAGTGTAGTATTGGGTAGGCCTCTAAGATTGATATCGTTCTCTAGGAGAATAGGAATGCTAGCAAAAAATGTATTACGAGAAGGTAGGGTTGAGGACGATTCTTTTTTTTTTTTTTTTTAATCTTTTATTGGTTTTTTAGAAAGCTAAGGTAAATATCTCGAGGAAATTGGTTTGGGGGGTGGTATTTTCTACCGATTACTTCTACTTATCTAATTATCTATTTACTATGGGTAGCTATGTCTATTTGATGTGTGCTCGTATGATGATTAAAAATGTGTTTACCTAGAAACTATTACTCGCTAGTTATCTTTTATTGGTCGGTTGAATTGTTACACCTTATCTTAACGCATTGTATTCCTAAGGTCGTAGGGTGTGCATAGTCCCAAACTCTTTGAGATTATCCTTCGGGTTTAGCATACGAAATCCACAAGCCCTTAAGCTATTTCATTCATAAGCCTCACTTTCACAAATAATATTCAAGCGTTTAACACAACGAATGATGCCTAGTTGCACTCCTAAGCCAATTACAATTAAGATAAGAAATAACCTAAAAATAATCAACAACTAGGTTTCATATATCTAAGCAAACACACAAGAAATTTAGCTAGACATGGTAAACAAGCAAGCATATACACAATCAATTGAAGACATAATGATACTTTGGATTAAAATACTTATCTCGATGTGTAAAATAGGGTTTGGGACCCTAAGATATTGTCCAAATTGGACCACAAACGTTTAGGGTTTTTTCTCCAAAAGTCAACCTCCTTAAATGCAAAAAAATCGAATTATATATATAGATTTACACTTGCAACGGCGTCACCTTTTAGATTGGGCGCCGTCATTCCCGTCATTAGGTTTCGCCTTGGCAAGTCATCGATGGGACGACATCACCTTAGAGTTGTGACACATCAATCTTGATTGGGACGTCGTCTTGGTTACGGATCCGGGCCGTCGAGATGAAAAGTCCGAGTGGCGCCTTCTTCTTCAAAGCTTTGGCGCCTTTAGGTTATCGAACAAAAATTCCACTTGAGCCGTTTGGTGCATGTTTTGATCAAGTCTCTATATAGGAATGGCGTCGCCTTTGATTGGGGCCGTCGAGTTCGATTGAAGCAGCTTGAGTGGCTTCGATCTTGACTTTTCCATTTTCTTCATGTATTCGCTCCTTTTCGTCCAAATATGCATCATTCCGGCATATTGCTTCCAAGAGACCTAAAAAGTGAAAAGGAACGAAATATAGCGATAATGGATATAAAAGTGGTCGATTAAGGGCTTAAATGACCCCCTAAAAGCGTACGTTTTAAATCCTTATCAAATATCCCTACACTTTGTATTTGCTTGTCCTCAAGAAAATGTGCTTTTGGCCAATCAATTTATTTTGTGGAAAACTAGAAGGGGGTTGAATAGTTTTACCGATTTTAATGTTGATTTCAAAACTTTAGATTCGATATTATGTGAAATCGTATGGATGTTGAGAACGTGTAGATCTAATGATAATGCAAGCAAATAAATAAAGTTAAGGGATAGAAATGACACAACCGATTTATAGTGGTTCGCTACAAGGTCACCTTCCTTGCCTACTCCACCCCGAGTCACCTACTCGAGAGTTCAACCACTATGTCAACAAACTCCTTCACTTGGCGGAGAAGCCTTCACAACGTTGCTTACACTTTTTTCGGTACAAAGCTAGATACCGAGTCCGTAGCACGGTGGACCAAACCAACACAACTATTACACAACAAATATGTGAAATATCAAATACAAGATCTTCGCTACAGAAATCTTGCGGAGTGACAAATCAATCAAGGACCCCTTGCTTGGATGACTTGTAGAATGCTCGTGATCTCGCCTTAGAGAAGGACCTATATGAGGATCACAAATAGAAAGAAAGAAGAACAACTCTCTAGATCAAGTGATCTATATGTTAGAAGAGAATGAGAGTGTATGAGAGATTTAGTAAGAAGAGGGTGAGTTAGAATGAAGAAATGGCTCTCTATTTATAGGCAAATTTCTTCCTTTGTTCCCGGATCCCACGGATCCCTTCCACAAGGGATCCGTCTAGTGTAATCCTAGGGATCCGTGGAACGCTCCTCTTTGCCCATGGGTTTTTTGGTTATGGGTCATGGGTTATGGTTGGTCCATGGGTTATATCTAGATTCAATGTATCTAAGTATACATTGTATCAAGTCTCTTTGGGTATGGGTTAAGATCCATGGGTTATGGTCCATGGGTTATGATATTTACCCATCCTAATAAACTATTACAACAAATGCTTAATTACTACATTTTTGTATTTAAATTGTTGTATGTAAATGCTTTACAAAACTAACATGTATCCTTTATACTTATACTTAAGATAACATTATATTTGTTATCAACAAAACACAAAGAGATCGCAAAATATTAATAAACGGTTTTACAGTTTATTTGTATTAACAATCTTCCCCTTTTTGTTGATAACAAAACATAATGTTATGATGAGTAAAACTTAAGAATAGATGTAAGTTTTGAAGGCCCTAAGTTTTACTTCTTCTCCCCTTTTGTCGAAACAAAAGTTAACCCTTGGAAGAAATAAACAAACTTCTAACTCCCCTTGACGGTAGCTCCCCTTGTTTGGGCGTCAAGTGAAGAAAAATAAAAATCCTACAAAAGAAAGGTTAGTAACATGCTTATATAATCTTGTGGTTGCCGAGAATCAAGATTGGGAGCCAAGGTATGTAAACAAGGCCTTGTAATAAAACAACAAATTGTAGTGGTATGTATGCCACTTACAAGCATGTAAAAATAAGAACAAGACTTGTTCTTGAAAATGACTTCAAAAATAATACTTAAAAGTAGAAAAGTAGTAGTAGTGATTCCTTCCATGCTTGCATAAGGTTATGGATGGAGGTTTTGATGAGTAATGGTATTGATGCGATCAAGGATGAGGTTGAGTATGAAACGCATTTCTTCCCTAACTTCTATTGCAATTTCCTAGTGGATTGGCAATGTTCACAATGTAAATGATGTGGGTGATGAGTGCGGAAGTTTTCGGGTTGTTTTGATTTGAGTTATGCGGAAGTTGTGGTGGAAAAATAGGAAAATATGGATCAATATCCGGAATGTTAGTAAATGGTGGTGGAAAAGAACCTAGATGTTCTTGTGATGTGATGGGAGCTAATGGTGGTGATGTTTCAAGATCTTGAAATATAGTATTTGGAGATGTGGGGGTGTTGAAAAGACTAATTCTTTTCTTTAGGTTGATTAGATCTTGTTGGAGTCTTAAGGAGTTCCAAAAGAGTTATTTTAGTGGTGATGAAGTTGGTGTACTTGTTGGTGATGAGGGTGGTGCTATAATGGAAGCATCTTGTGGTGAGTTATTTGTTGAGGATGAATCATTTGAGGTTGGTTTTGCTAAACAACAAGATCGGATACTAATCCGTGCGGATATACTAGCATTTGATTGTGGTATTTTGGATGGTGGAAGTACAAAGGTTTGGATATCATGATTGTTTGTACTAGATGATTCTCCTAAAGGGTTTTTGATGACATGATGAAGGGTGTTTGTGAGAAGGAGATGGAGTATGCAAGCATTTTGGGAGTTATATATATAGAAAAACAACACATTGTAATGAATGCTTGACCCAAAATGTGGATTAAAATCTAATGATTAGATATGAATTCAAGGCATGTGATCATGAGAACACAGGCATTAAAGAGCATACTCCCAAAAATGAAGCAAATGTGGATTTTTCATCCAAAGTGGAAAAATAGAAGTTGAAAACAACACATTTACACGGATCCCACGGATCCTTCCTCGAGGATCCGTCCAAAGATGAAGGCTGGGATCCGTGGGTCCAGTGATTCAGCAAGACAAAATTTTCTTTTGGAAACATTTTTGCCTATTGTGTGCCTATATGCAAACTATTTGGAGTTGCGGTTTTCTCGACCTCTAAAAAGAAAAGGAAAATAACTAGAGAAAATAAATCCTAATTGAGATAACCCGAAAACACACATTTGGTACATAAGTACGTAATATTGTGTTATCAATGCTCCTAATTCATTTTGCTTAAATGAATGTACCAAAACACATATTAGTTATATGTTCCTTTAGCATTCAAAAGACATGAGATGCAATGAAAACGGGTTTTACTTTGTATTAATAATGAAAAGCGATTTGTCCTAGACGTGAGAAATTGCTTTTGTGAAATTGATACTGGGAAGGTATCATTCTTTTAGAAAACATTTTGAAAGGAGATTTTCTTTAAAAATGTGTATGTAGTTATGTGCAAAAAAAATTATAAATGGAAGACTTATCTTGGGTTTTGAAAATTCCGTATTGTTTGTGAGTTGTGCGTGAAATAGAGATCCTAGACTCGAAAGAAGAAGGCTAGTGTTTACATACCTTGTAGAGTCAATTAAGTTATGACGTTTGTTCCATTAGACCAAGACCAAGACGAAGTAGGTTGAATTGTTCCCGCTTCAACGGTTTGGTGAGGACGTCGGCTATGTTGTCTTCGGATGCAACCTTCTCAATAGAGATGTTCCCCTTTTGAACATTGTCTCTTAGGAAGTGATGACGAATCTCTATATGCTTTGTGCGAGAATGTAATACCGGATTCTTGCTTAAGTCGATTGCACCTTTGTTGTCACATAGGATGGCTATGTCGCTTAGATGGATGTCGTAGTCTACTAACGCTTGTTTCATCCATAGTGCTTGTTGGCATGCTTTGCCGACGGAGACATACTCGGCCGGTTGTTGATATTGCAAGTGCCGTTTGTTTCTTAGAAAACCATGATGTTAAACAACATCCCATAAAAGTACATACCCCACTTGTACTTTTTCTATCAACGTAATCACCGCATGGTCGAATCTGCATATACAATTGTTTCTACTCCCGTGCCCTTAGGATACCATAATCCTAATTGTGTTGTACCCTTAATATATCTAAATATTCTTTTACGGCTTCTAGGTGTGATATTTTAGGGTCTTCTTGAAACCTAGCACATAAGCAAACACTAAACATGATATCCGGCCTACTTGCCGTGAGGTAGAAGGCTACCTATCATGCCACGATATTTAGTATTATCAACGGATTCTCCGTCCTCATCTTTTCTAAGTTTGGTGTCGGATGACATTGGAGTCCTAATTGGTTTTGACTCTTCTAGACCGAATTTCTTTAACATCTCCTTGATGTATTTAGATTGATTAAAGAAGATACCATCTTCTACTTGTTTTATTTGTAGACCAAGAAAGAAACTAAGTTCTCCCATCATACTCATCTCGAACTCGTCATTCATGATTTTAGAGAAATCATCACACATGTCTTGACAAGTGGATCCGAATATAATATCATCTACATATATTTGTACTATGATTATATGTGACTCTCTTTTCTTAGTAAAAGTGTGTTGTCAACTAACCCCATGGTGTAGTTGTGTTTAACTAGAAATGACTTGAGTCTATCATACCAAGCTTTTGGAGCTTGTTTAAGACCGTAAAGGGCTTTCTTTAATTTATACACATGTTTGGGTTTTCAAAATCAATGAAGCCGGAGGTTGAGCTACATATACTTCTTCATTTATGACACCATTTAGAAAAGCGCTTTTGACATCCATTTGATAAAGCTTTAGATCATTAGCACAAGCATACGCAAGAAGTATTCTTATAGACTCTAATCTAGCCACGGGGCATAGGTCTCATCAAAGTCTATTCCCTCTTGTTGGTTATACCCTTGAGCAACGAGTCTAGCCTTGTTCCTAGACACTACTCCGTTTGCATCTAATTTGTTTTTATAAACCCATTTGGTTCCTATTATGGTTTGATTACTAGGTGGAGGGACAAGTGTCCAAACATCATTAGAAACAAATTGATTTAGTTCTTCTTGCATAGCCATTACCCAACTTTCATCTTTTATGGCTTCTTGTGTATTCTTAGGTTCTAAGGTTGAAACGAAACAAAACAAGCTACTTTGGTTTTGAACTTGAGACCTTAATGTTCATTCGTTTAGTTTTCCTATGACTTTATCTACGGGGTGATCTTTGGACTCTTTAATGTTTACTATTTCATCACTTAGAGGTTCTTCTTCTTCACTTATCTTTTTCTTTATTACTATGGCTTCACTTTCTATAATCTCGTCATCGACAAGAGGTGGAGAGGGTTTGGGTGGACTTTCATCAAATTTTATATTTAATGACTCTTCTACCTTCATTGTTTCTTTGTTTAATATGACGTAAGCTTTGCTATTTGGCGAATAACCTAAAAAGATACCTTCGGTTGATTTAGGATCAAATTTTGTAAGGTAATCTTTAGTGTTAAGAATAAAACATTTACTACCAAAGACTCTAAGGTGATTTAACGTAGGCTTTTTGCCTCGAAGTAACTCATATGGAGTTTTTCCTAAGATTGGTCTAATCAAGACTCGATTGAGTATATACGTTGAAGTATCAACGGCATTACACCAAAACTTTTGAGGTATGGATTGTTCATTAAGCATGGTTCGACTCATTTCTTGTAGAGTTCTATTCTTTCTTTCTACTACCCCATTCGATTGTGGAGTGCGTGGAGCCGAGAAGTTGTGAGTAATACCATTAGCGTCACAAAAAGCTCCGAATTGCACTTCATTATCGAATTCCTACCATGATCCGTCCTAATAGACACTATGGGTCTTCCTAGTTGTCTTTGGATCTTTTGCTTAATATTTCAAAATAGTTAAAGGTTTCGTTTTGTTCTTTAAAAATTTTGTCCAAGTATACCTAGAGTAGTCATCCACTATTACCAAAGTATAGTAGTTGCCTCCATAACTTTGGATAGCGGATGGACCAAATAAATCCATATGTAGTAATTCTAGACACCTAGTTGTGGACACCATGTTTTTAGCTTTATGACTCGAATGAGCTTGTTTTCCTATATTACAAGCATCACAAAATGATGTTCATATTTTAACTTAGGTAGATCTCTTACTAGATCTTTGGATGATAGCGATTGAAGAAGTCGCATGTTGGCGTGACCCAATCTTGATGCCATAAGGTCAAGTATCATCCATAGAGGTAAGACATAGTTTGTCTTTAGGTTCATTACCGATTTTAATGACATAGACTCCATGTTTCCTAATTCCTCTTCCTATGGTTATGCCATTTTAAGTATCTTACTACGGTTTGGTAAAAGTACATTGCACTTTTTATCACATATTTGTCCTATACTTAAGAGATTAAAGTTTAGGTTTTCTACGTGACACACATCGTTAATGGTTAGAGATTTGTTAGAAATCGTACCTTTACCGATGATTCTACTTTGCTATTTCCAAACACCACATTACCTCCATTGAAGGATTCATACGTGGAGAATAGATCCTTATTTCCGGTCATGTGCCTCGTGCACCCGCTATCCTTGACCCATTCATCGGGGTCTAGGTCGACCTTTAAGCACACCTAAAACAATAATAAACTCAAAAGTTTGGTCCCCATTTGTTCATGGGTCCATTAGTGTTAAACATTCCATTCATGTTAGACATGTATGGATAAGATGAGTATGCATTCCATGGAGCAAAGTTTTGAAAAGGAAAACCGTTTTGCATGTTTGGATTCCATCCCATTTGATGGTTACTTTTTGGGTAAACGTTATTAGGTCTCCTAAATGAATTAGGTTTTGAAAAAGATGGAGCTTTGTTTCTTGCAAAAGTAGGATTATATTTTGGAGGTGGTTGTCTAGTGGTGACATGAGTTGGTTTCTTCCTATTAACTATAACAAACTCGGTTCTAGGTGAGGAAGCTACGTTATTGCTACTGTTTGCTACAGCAGATCCACGGATCCCTTTTTGTACACTAGCCGGTTCCCTTTTTAGGGGATCCGTGGGATCCGCCACAACAATGGCTGGTTTTTCTAGTTCCTTAACAAATTTTGTTTCTTTACTTTCACTAGTTGATGGATCAAGTTGTTGACTACCTAGACCTTTTTGATTATTACCGGTTTTAACACCTTCGAGTATTGTATCTAAAGTGTTCGTACTCATTCTAGCAATTTTAGAATCTAAGTTATCCACTAGTGTTTGAAGTTGAACACAAAGTTCACATTCACCACTTGCTATTTTACCTTTTTCTAAACGTTTTAGTTTTGCTTTTAATTCTATGACTTCTTTATCTAAACGTTGATTTTGACTCTTTAAAAGCTTATTTTTGTTAACTAATTTTAAGCTAATATTGCATAGTTTATCATATTCATTATGCAATGAGTCGTCATCAAGTGATGAGCTACTATAGTATTCGTGACATACCTCGTCATTTGCCATGAGACAAATTTCTTCGTCCTCCTCGTCGCTCATTCCCCATGTTCCGCTCACGAACGCCTTTTGATCATCCCGTTTGGGACACTTACTAATAAAGTGGTTTGGGTCCCCACATTTAAAGCAAGTACGATCATCCTTTGGCTTCTCGTCCTCTTTGCTTTTCCGAAAGCCTTTCTTATCGTCATACGGTTGTTTGACGTATCTACCCTTTCTTCTAAAGAACTTTTTAAAGTCCCTTACCGCCATAGCGTACTCTTCGTCGTCACTACTCGAAGATGAGTTCTCCTCATCGCTCGAAGCCTTTTTGGCTTTAAGGGCAAGAGATTTGTGTTTCTCTTTCACCTTTGAGGCTTGGAATCTTTAGCAAGGACAAGCTCGTAGACTTTTAGGTTGCCTATGAGTTCATCGAGGGTGAGGATTGTCAAATCTTTTGACTCTTCGATTGTCGTCACCTTGGATCTCCACTTGATGGAAGTGCCCTTAGATATCTCCTAACATGGTTACGGCTAGAAAAGGATTCATCAAGTGCTTGTAAAGATGTAATAATAGTATTAAAGTTAGCAAATGAATGATCTATAGTTTCCTCATCCGATATTGAAAATTGTTCATATTGTTGAACAAATAAATCAATTTTATTATTTTTAACTTGTTGGTTGCCTTGATGAGTTACAACTAAAGAATTCCAAATTTCTTTAGAGGTTTTAAGCATAGAAATTCTTTCGAATTCCTTTTCGGTAAAGCATTATATAAAACCATTTTGCTTCACTATTTTTAGAAAGCTTTTCTTCATTTCATCATTTAGTTTATCATGAGGTATGTGAACTAAATTTCCTTTATCATCATTTGAGGTAGCCTCAAAATCACCTTCAACAATAATGTACCAAAGATCAATATCTTTAGACTTCACATATGTTTGAATCTATTTTTCCAATATATAAAACCATTAGTTTCAAGTAGTGGTGGTCGTTGCATAGATTTCCCTTCCTTATAATTTTCAGAACCCATAGTGATCGAAAAGTTTTTAAAATACAATTTTATTTTAAAAATTTTATAAACTTAGCTCTTGATGCCAATTGTGGAAAACTAGAAGGGGCGGTTGAATAGTTTTGCCGATTTTAAGTTGATTTCAAAAACTTTTAGATTCGATATTATGTGAAATCGTATGGATGTTGAGAACGTATAGATCTAATGATAATGCAAGCAAATAAATAAAGTTAAGGGATAGAAATGACACAACCGATTTATAGTGGTTCGGCTACAAGGTCACCTTCCTTGCCCTACTCCACTCCCCGAGTCACCTACTCGAGAGTTCAAGCACTATGTCAACAAACTCCTTCACTTGGCGGAGAAGCCTTCACAACGTTGCTTACACTTTTCGGTACAAAGCTAGATACCGAGTCCGTAGCACGGTGGACCAAACCAACACAACTATTACACAACAAATATGTGAAATATCAAATACAAGATCTTCGCTCTGTAAATCTTGTGGAGTGACAAATCAATCAAGGACCCCTTGCTTGGATGACTTGTAGAATGCTCGTGATCTCGCCTTAGAGAAGGACCTATATGAGGATCACAAATAGAAAGAAAGAAGAACAACTCTCTAGATCAAGTGATCTATATGTTAGAAGAGAATGAGAGTGTATGAGAGATTTAGTAAGAAGAGGGTGAGTTAGAATGAAGAAATGGCTCTCTATTTATAGGCAAATTTCTTCTTTGTTCCCACGGATCCCACGGATCCCTTCCATAAGGATCCGTCTAGTGTAATCCTAGGGATCCGTGGAACGCTCCTCTTTGCCCATGGGTTTTTGGTTATGGGTCATGGGTTATGGGTTGGTCCATGGGTTATATCTAGATTCAATGTATCTAAGTATACATTGTATCAAGTCTTCTTGGGTATGGGTTAAGATCCATGGGTTATGGTCCATATGGTTTTACCCATCCTAATAAACTATTACAACAAATGCTTAATTACTACATTTTGTATTTAAATGGTTATATGTAAATGCTTTACAAAACTAACATGTATCCTTTATAATTGTACTTAAGATAACATTATATTTGTTATCAACAAAACTGTAAGATATAACTTTTCACATACACATCAAACCATAACACAAAGTAGCATATAGATGGAATTCTAGAGAGAAAGTTAGAGGTTTAGGGAACTTAGTGAGAGAAAGTGAAAGATATTATTATGAGCTCCAACTCTCTACCTTGGAAGGTAGAGAGTATTTATAGTCTTACATAAAGCGCCACACATCGGGTGTGGATCGGGCATCGGTGGGTAAAGACCGTCCGTCCTCCACGGTGTTACTTAACTAAATACTACTTAACTTAAAATAACTACGACTACGAGCTTTCTAACGATTACATATACTTGAGGTGACCGACTCTTTAATACCGGAATTTCTAATTCCTAACAATCTCCCCAAGGAGGTCACCTCAATCATGTACCAAAATTACATTGAATACAAATAGATATTACATTAACAATTGATCTTGCATTCTTGATGTAGTCCTTTGCTCTAAGCTCGTAGTCATTGATTCTTCACATTGCATGTTTGGTTACTTCAAGTGGAGGTCTTTTCTTGATCCACGTGATAATAATTTTGAGCCATCATTTGAGATCATCGACTATCAAAAATCTCGTGACATCCTTTGTGGTGTTGGTATTATGTGATGTTGTGACTTTAGGACCGACATGCTCACATTACGGATCATGATATCTTCTCATCGAGTAGCGGAAGCTTTAGTTGATTCATGATATTGGCGGCGTAGCGAAGCATGGAGTGAAAATATCGAGTCATTGATGCACTAATCATGATTTCTTTTGAGATGAATGTGTTAAGTGAGCATGCGGCTATGGATTGACCGCTTCATTACGATCATTTGCAAGCGTCGGGTGTACGCATACAACGATTAGCAATAAATCGCGCGCGCAAAGTGTCTTTGATCACTTCGTTGAATTGAGTACACGGCCCACGGTTCCCGTTGATCGATACATGTCTTGCTGTGATCGGTATAATTCGAAGAATTTCCTTGACGGGGTTTCGCGGTTGCTCTATTTGTTCTCAACCGGAACGTCTCAAAGAAGACAACACGGAGTGAGTGAACGGTAATTTTAAGTCCAGCGATTGATGAAAAGAGATTTGAAAAACAATCGTGTATTGCTCAATAGAAATTGTTTTTGCAATACAACGAAGGTTTTATTGAAAATCAATTATCAATCATAAAACACCTTTTGATTTGAAATATGAGTACGGTCGATGTGCTAAAGAAAAGAGTTGTTAAGCACAAAGACCGGTTTTCAAAGGTATCCGTCAATCCCTAACACGAACGAGATTGATTCAAGAAATTGAATCGCCCCATTGTTTCATTCGGTTGTCACATGGTTGATCCATATAATAGATCTCACATGCCACCTACCGGGAGCTTGTTTGATGTTGGCTCGAAGGCTTTCCATCTTCATTGTGAATGTGTAAACACATCACTCGGATGTTCAGCAATACCACAAGGATAATCGTGGGACTCAAGATATAATCTCTCTTTCCACATTGTGTGAAGCAGAGAGTCTTCATTGAAAGTGTCCTAATGAGATTTATTGATGATCTCGTGGCTCTAGACTCAATTTGTGCATATTTGGATCTGTCTTGGGAGACTAGGGAGAGGTCTCCTTCTTCAATATCAACAATCTCTAAGAGAAAGTCGATAGATAATGTCGGTTCCCGTGAGAATGAAACAAGTCCTTTTAAGAGGAACTTGAGTGGTTTGGAAAGTTGAAGTGCGGTCGTCCTTTGGGTCCATGACGTCTTGTCTTCAATACCGATGTTACCATCGGTAGCATATGAATTGAACCGGTTTACGCCTAAGGTTGAATAAATGGAGGGCTATTTGTTTTCACCCTTTTCTCATTCAATTCTTTTAATTCTTCAACCCCTTGATGCTTACGAGACTTCATAGCTAGAACCTTGTTGGGTTTATTCGATTACTAGCTCGGTCTTAGTCCGCACTCTTCCCATATCTCATTTTCTCCTTTTATCATCATACCTAAGGACTTCTACACTAACTAGTGGATTGTCCTGGTAGATCCCTCCGGTTACGGCGGATCATGGGAACCAATACCTAACCTTATCATCCTTATATCACCGTACATAAAGTAAAGTTGGTCGGTCTATTTGGTATTGTTCATACGCCATTGGAACCAATTGAAAACCATTTGAAAATCAATTCGGATACTTGTGATATATTATCAAAGCATTTTGTACTGAATTGTTTTGATATTTTAGAACGAGAACTCCCCTCAACATGTGCATCAAGTATTTGAAAATGTTTTGCACACGGAGGCAAGAGGAAGAATTAACTTCTTTGATTACCATTTTCTAAAGATATCAACATCACTTCCTTGATCAAATCAAGTAGATAAAGCATTTCCGGGAAGGATGAGGTTTCCATAAATTTGCTCCCCTCAATATGTGCCTCGAGGTTTGAAAAGAGTTTTGCACATACTAGAGGAACTGCACATTGAGATAAATGATCACGTTTCAAATCATAGGTTTAAGATAGATGCTCCCCTCAACATGTGCATTGAAAAATTGAAATCGTTTGTCACATGTGGGAAGGACGACATGTACATCCTTATAAAACCATTTACCGAATTATCGGTTTAAATCAATTTAAATCACACATTCTCCCCGATCACAATTATCAAATCATTTGAGATTTGTGATCTCTTATAGATTAAATTGATTTTGAAAGCTTTAAGGAGAAATGTGACTTGATTATGAAAGCTTCTTAGCGATAAGGATCGGATTTTAAGACTTTAAACTCCATTGATAAAACATGCATGTACATCTTTTGAAAACAATTTAATGCCAAATAACTTTTTAATTTAATTGAAATCATTCTCCCCTCAATCAATGACATAGGTTGTTGATTGAGAGATAGAGATTTGACAAATAAGTCGATGATTATCAAAAATAGAGATCGAGTTATTTTTCAAAGCATTTAGTTTTCGGCGAGATAAATGTTTATAGAATCGAGCATGGAATTTTGAAAACATGATAAAACATGGCTCTGTTCTTTCTTTTAAAACGGGTTATTGCACGAAAATGACAATAAACCATTGTTTCTCTTTCTCCCAAAAAATATTTTTTTTTTTTATTTTTTTTTTTTTTTTTTTTTTTTTATAAAATTCGAACAACATCTAAAGTCCGTGTCATTCTTTGAATGACAACACAAAACCGTAGATATTATCGAATCGAGAAAAACATGACAAAATGACAATATTTTTGAAGATTTTTGAATTTTTCAAATTTTTATGGATTTTGAAAGTTTTATAATTTTCTATTTGATTTTTGAGAGTTTTATAATTTTGTATTTTGTTTTCGAATAAATATTTACAAGAGATAGATGAAGATAGACCTTTACTCCTCGTCTTCCTCACGAAGGCGTTTGAGAGTTTCGGTTGAAGGCTTTTCAAACCAAGGCGTGGAAGAATAAACTCAAGCGTTCTCTTGGAAGAGCTTTGGTGAAGATGTCCGCTAGCGATATTCGGACCTCACAAAATATAGTTCCACCACACCTTTTTCCACTTGTTCACGATGAAATGATGTCGAATGTCGATATGCTTTGCTCTTGAGTGTTGAGCGTTGTTGCATGAGAGAGCAATAGCACTTTATTATCACGATGCAGAGGATTTTGTTGAATTCAAAGCCATAGTCGGATAATTGAGATCTCATCCATAAGATTTGAGCACAACAAGATGACATGGCTATGTATTCGACCTCTGTAGAGAAATAGAAGTACTCATTTGCTTCTTTGAAGACCGACTCACAAGCTTATCACCCAAAAGCGAGCACCTCGGATGTACTTGACGTGTATCTTGACAACTGCATGATCGGCATCGCATAGGCCGTTAGTGACATACCGGTGTCCTTGGTACCATAGTCCCATATTGATGGTTCCTTGGAATACCGAAAGACCCGTTTAAGCGCTTCAAGGTGCTTTTTAGTAGGCTTAGCACGGTATCTAGCACACATGCAAGCAGCGAACAAGATGTACGGTCTACTAGTTGTGAGGTACATCGGGGATCCAATCATACTACGATATTTCGTTTGGTCAATCATGATCCACGAGTGGTCCTCATCTAGTTTGGTTCGATCAATCATGGGGGTGTCAGCGAGGTCACTTGAATCAAATCCAAATTTCTTTAAAATCTACATTGCATATTTAGATTGATTTATGAAAATGCCTCGGGACTTTGTGAAATTTGTAATCCCAGAAAAATGACATTTGTCCCATCATTGACATTTGAAACTTTGAACTCATTTCATTTGAAAAACGATCACATTCCATTGGGTGCATCGAGGCAAAATAATATCATCAACATAAATTTGAACATGAGTTAAATGTTTGCACGACTTCACGGTGAACAATGTAGGATCAAGCTGCTCCTTTCTTTGAATCCGGTTGATAGAAGAAACTTTGTGATGTATCATACCATGCCCTTGGAGCTTGCTTTAAACCGTAAAGAGCCTTCTTGAGACGATAAGCGTGAGTAGGATGCTCTTGATTCACAAATCCTTGGGTTGGGCGGCGTGAGCGACTTCTTTAAGATCTCCGTTCGAAATGCCGTCTTTACATCCATCGATAAACTACCATGTTCTTACTAGCGGCATTAGCGAAAGATTACGATTGCCTCGATTCGAGCAAGCTGGAGCAAAAGATTCTTCAAAGTCTATACCCTCCTCTTGGCGATATCCTTTAGCAACTAATCGAGCCTTGTTCTTCAACACATCACCATGCTCATCAAGTTTTACTTTGAAGATCCATTTAAGAGCTATAATCATAGCACGATCTGGGCGGTACTAACTCCCATACATCAAGTCGATCAAACTCATGAATTTCATCTTGCATGGCATTGAACCACTATCTTCATTCATGGCGGTTTAACATCTTTTGGTTCGATCTTAGATAGTGCGGAGTTGAAGAAACACCATAAGGCATCGGTTGCAAGTTGTTTCGGGTTGATACTGAGACGAGAGGATTTCCAATGATGTTGTCTAATGGATGATCGTGAGTCCATTTTACGAGGTGTTCATGTGGCGGTTGTTGAGGCGAGGTAGGCGAGTCGATGTCTCTGAAGAAGATGGTTCGATGATGATTCGGGAGTAGCAAATATGTTTTCAAATGGAGCATCTTCGGGAGTAGCAAAGGGATTAACTTCATCATTGATGCGAAACATTTCCATGATGTACATTTGAAGAATGATGATTTGTTGATGAGGCGAAGGATCGGACGGTGCTTCTTGACTTAAAGATATTGAGGCGAAGGATTGACTTCATTCACGGAATATGAGCATCCTCTGTTGTAGGGATCAACACCTCATTAGTAATTGAATCATCAGTTCATCAAACATAGGATCAAACAATTTCTTTACATCATCTTGGATGGAGGTACATATGGAGTTTCTTGAGAAGAGTTTGGAACAAGAGATGAACCAATGGGAATTTGTTTTGAAGTGCGGGTCTGGTGGAGTGTCCGAGGAGCCATTTGACCGGTCGACTCATCAAGCGTAGCGTGAATTGTTTCCATGATATTTCGGGTTCTTTTGTTGTAGATTCGGTATCCCTTTTTGTTTGGTGCATATCCTACAAATACTCCAATGTCGACTTTAGCCCTAAGTTTCCCTAAGTCTTGACCCTCATTAGTTGGATAGCACAATGCACCAAACACACGAAGGAAAGAGATTAGGTTTTTGTTGTGGACAAGTTCATATGGAGTTTTCCATATACGGTGTGAATTAGGGAGCGATTTTGTGTGTAGCATGCGGTGGCGATTGCTTGACCCGGAGAAACATTGGAACCTTTGAGTAAATCAACATTGTTCTAGCGGCTTCAACGAGTTCGATTTCGTCTTTCAACTACACCGTTACATTGAGGAGTTCGTGGAACACTTCTTTGATGGTGATTCCAACGCTTTCATAGAATTCATTAAGTTGTTTGTTGACAAACTCGGTTCCATTATGCATTACGATAATTACGGCGGTTTTGTTAAGTCGAACTGCGGTTGTTTGATGAGTTTGATGATGATATCGGAGTTTCATCCTTTGTCCTTAAGAACTTGACCCGGTGAATCTAGGTAATCATCAACCACAACTAACACATATTTCTTCCCAAAGATATTACGCACCCTCATTGGTCCATAAATCCATATGAATCATATGAAGAACTTACGTGACGAGTTAGTAGGTTTGGGTTTATGGGCATACTTCTTGCTTTTTCCCAATTGACATCTTGAACAAAGATGATCCTTTTCATACTTTAGTCTAGGTAAACCTACAACTAAGTCCTTTACGGAAAGATCGTTGATGGTGCGAAGTTCAAGTGATTGAGGCAGCGATGCCATAACCATGACTTTGTTTTGAAGCCTTTGATAACAAGCGATTGGAGAAGCCCTCATCATGTCATCGATAGAGATGGTGTAAAGATTTGACCCACGAGTTCCTTTTAACAGTTCCTTACCATTAAGATCTCTAACAAAGCGGTATGTTTTACGAAGGCAACTTCTAGATCGAATCACGAATTGACCAGCGAGAGAGCAGTTATGACCCAAACCTTCTACATAGTAAACTCTAGAGATGACACTATCACCAACAACATAATCTCCATAACCCATAATAGCACCGAAATGATCATTACCAAATCTAACGGTCCGATGAATTTGCTCACGAAGTTCATGAGCGCGACCGGTCTCGGTCATATGCTTGGAGCGACTGAGTCCGGTACCACGAGCGATTTGAGCGATCTGCGGTTGAACACGAGACAAGAATGGATAAGCGGATAATTGGGATCCCCATGCAAGAATGGGTTCCATTTGGTTAGTAACAATGTTTGGAACACCCGCATCGAAATAGAAGCATTCATATCGAAAGTGAGGCAATGGAATCGTTGTGAATAGATGCGATACTAGTGTCGATATTAGCCACATTCACGGTGTGATCACTTCTTAAGGGAATAGTTCTACCGGTAGGCATCCATTTTCTAGTGGGCATTATCGATTAGTCTTAAGACCAACGGTGTCCAATAAAAGCCTATTTTCTTGAATGTTCTTCTGTGGGTTTCCTTTGTTTTCTAACTTTCTTTCGTTTTGCCTTTTAGCCTTCTTAGCATGAATTTTAGCATTAACAATATTAGCTGGACAATTAACATCATTAGGCGAGCGGTAACACCACATTCATGATTAGAAGCGAATTCAAGCGGACATCGGTACAAGGTTTGCAAATAGTATCGAATTGAATTAATTACGATGCGCCTATGGCTAATACTAGAATCAACACGATTCGTTTTATTCAATTCAAGCTTAAAGTTCCTAGATTGTTCTTCTACTCTCTTCGGTGCACATTCTTAGCTTGAGAGGTCCTATCATTCCTTGTATTGTCTTGAGACTTTGACTGCTCCGTTTAATGTCATGATTACTCTGTAGAGGAATGGGAACATTAGTTGGTTTAACTACTCTTTGCATCACTGTTTAGATGTCTTTGGGTGCGAACTACATGCGGTGCACTAAGGTTCACTTTCTTAAAACTAGAGTCTTGTGATTTGTACTCCTAGAAGGCACACTTGAGTTCTCTTTCTTAGCATTGACGGATCTGGAATCGAACTACTTAAAGGCACACTACGGTTCACATTCAAAACATTGGGAATCGAATGCATATCATACTTAGCTTTAGGCATTGAGCATGGAATCAAAGGATTAACTCTCTCACCTAATGACTTTGGGCATATTGTGATCAAGCATTCTAAGATTTCTTGAGATCGTTTGGCATATAAGCATGCATGTCCAATTGCATTATCATGAGGTTTCTCTAGCTTATCCTCTTCAACAATCTCACGAGACATTCTAGGCAATCCTTAAGGGATGAGAAGTATGTTTGAATGGCAAGTTTGTTGTTCCTTAGATGAGGAGGGACATATGTCACAGATAAAGCATATTTATTACAAGAGTGAACCTTTGATACAACATTCTCCCCATTGGTCATTGGCATTTTCCTTTTACGACTCTTGATTCTCAATTTCCTTTTGCAATGAAGCTATTTGATCGTTATTTTTATTACTGAGTGACTTTAATTGATTCAAATAACTCATTGAAATGACGTTTAACCTTTTCATTTTCTTCTAGAAAACTTTCATTTTCCTTTTGTAAAGCATTTACTAAGTTTTGAAGATGAAGCGTTTGAGAATTCGAGAATCTAAAGGAGGAGGCATTTGGGAGCTGTCATATTGTTCGTTTGACCCTTTAATTGAGAGATTTGGGCTTTCAACTTTACGATCGTGTTGCTTGAGCTTGAATCATTCATCACGTTTGTTAATTTGAAAAGCGCATCAAACTCGGAGCATCGAAGATGTCTTGATATTTGAAGTTTTGACATTTTCTTTGAGATGTTGATATTTTAGTTGTAAATTAAAATACTCAACTTCTAGTTTAGAAAAATGTTTAACCAAAGTGTCGTGATCATCGGTTCAATTTTCTCGTTTAGTTTAGAATTAGTTTTTCAAGCTCAATGACACGATCATGGGAGACTTTCGAGGCAACAGATAGTTCATGAAATTTGGAAGCATTAATAGAGCAATTTGAGCGATGAAAAAATATCTTGAGCAACACATTCGATAATAAGAGTCTCATTTAATGTATGCAAGTTCTTCCTCTCAATCTCATTATATTTTAGTGCGCTCATAATCACTAACTTGACTACCATTGCATCAAATTCCTTTTCCATTCCCTTGATATCGGTTTCTATTCCCTTTTAAGACTCTCAAAGTGATCTTTAGAAGTTTAAAGAAAGGCATGACCTCGGTTAAATAACATTCTTTCATTTGCTCAAAACCCTTTCTCCTTACATTATACCGGTGGGTGTGATCCTTTTCTTGCAAGTTTTCTCAAAATCAACAAATAGTTGAAATATAACATATTGACTAATTAAGGTCTTGCTTTTAGTGGCAATTTTTCTAGGAACTAGATGCATTGGTGTATTAGGAGGATACACGATCGCTCTAGGCATTTTCCATAAAGGGGTTTGTTTCAACAATATTTTCGACTTTCGACTTATCTAAATCCTTTTTCGAGAAAATTTGTTCGGGAGTCAACAATGTTTGAGGCTTAAACATGTTCAAGGAAATCAGTTTTCCTTCTTGTAGTCATGGGGAGTGATAATAATTTTTTCTCTTTGCATTTGGGTCATCTAGTTTTTGTTCATCCTTTCCTAGTGACTTCATCGATTTCTTATCTTCCTCGGTGCACTCAGCGCAACTAGGTTTACGCCTAGGCTTAAAATTTCATTACCATCATAAAGCACCTTATGAGCATTTCTAGCCTTTTAATTACCTCTGGATTTGGTTCCTCAACAAGGGAATGCTATGCTTATCGCTTAAGACTCGATGTTTAGTGACCATGTGAGCGATCTGAATGGTGTTTCCTTGTATGTACAACTTGTTCTCAAGTTTGTTTTCAAAGTTTTGATTAGAAAAATCTCTCAAGAGTTTTGATTCCTTTGCATTAAATTCTTGCTTAAGCATTTTCACATTTTCTTGAAGTTCTTGTTTTGTTTATTTGTTTTAGAAAGTTTTTCTTGCAAGGAATTTAATTCTTGTTTCAATACTTCTTCTCTAAACTTACTTTTCTAATTCTTGTACTCACTTGGTCATCCATTTCACTGCTTTCAGTGGTCAACTCAAACTTAGCACGTTGTTCATAAATAGCAACACGTTCTTTATAGGCATTTAGTTGAAATTACGGAATCATCGGGGGCACATGCGGTGTATTCATCAAAACATAGTCATTGTTGATTGCAGAAGATGCATCACTTGGTACAACTTCACTTTCACTTTGTTTCACATATTGATCATATGGGACAATATCGATATTACCCATATTTTCAATATTTGATTCAATAGTTTCGATTGATTGTACTTTGTCATGCATCATTGCACATCGACATCATCGTATAGTTTTAATACCTCGAGATGAGCTTGTCATGGGATGGGCCAGCTAGTGGTGAAGAAGAGACCTTGGGAGAAACCATTGGAGAAATGCTAGCCATAAAAATTGTGTGTGTCGTGGGTCCATCATCCACATCAGTCGTATGCATCACGATCACCGACTTGAAAGGCATTCGATGATTGTGACCTATCTCACGAATAAATTGCTCATCTACATACGCATCATAGGTCTTGGCATTGCCCTCGGCAAAAAGCGACAATTCCTCTTCATTCAAAGCGGCACCATTGTCACGAGCTTGTGCGGTGACATCTTATCTACGAAGTATTGACGTACATGGGCGCTTTGGAGATGTGCGGTTCCTTGCAATGTGTCCTCACCACCACGGTTATAACATTTGATTGGCTTAGCTTGACCTTGGTTACCATTCCTTCCTCGATTACGGTTGCCAACATAACCTCTCCCGGCTCCACCTCGTCACGATCATCTTGTCTTTCTGAGCTGGTTGCACCACGATCCTTCCATCTTTAACGGTGGCTTGATTGTGTGGGTTAGATGCGATTACGAGGTTGTTGTTGGTTTGTGGGAGAGTATTCATGTTTTGACTAATGAGAAGAGCTAGTTGATTAATGAAGCTACCAGCGTGAGCATCGGCATCGACTTGTTTGTACATAGGATCGGGAATGAGTTTGTGATTACCATTACCCAAGGGTATGACTTGTGATGCTTTGGTTGTGATTCCGATGTTTGAGTAGAAAATTTGTAGAGTCATTAGGCGAGCTTGTCTCTCCTGGTTGGTTTTGAGCGATTGAGAATCAATTTTTCAAACATAGCATGTCTCTCATTACGAAGGAGGAAGGCATAGAGTTGCTCATAGTTTGTATTCTTCAATCCTTTAGTGAGCTTCACGGTAACAAACTTGTGCCATTCGGGATTCATGTTGTTCACAAATTTTGAGTTCAAGCGAATGTTAGGCATAGTCATTCGATGTTCCTCATGTCATTAACTAACTTATGAAATCTCACATAGTACTCATAGACATTCTCATCGGTTTCATCTTGAAGTGCTCAAATTCGTCATAGAGTTGGGATTCTCTGTCTTCCATAGTTAATTACGAACACGAGAGAAGCATCTTAACATTATCCCAAAGCGCCTTAGCATCGGTGTTATGATTGATCGACTTGTAGATGTCTTTAGGAAGACCTTGAAGAACAATGTTTGAAGCCACGATATCGCATCAAATCTCTTTTATCCTTATCATCAAGCTCATCATACATCTTAGGTCATCCATTCCGTAGCAGAGTACCATCTTCATTAGTATCAAGTATGTCTCTAGTCGTCTCAACTCGATATGGTCCTTCATCAATGGATTTGAGAATGTTGACACCATTTTCCTTTCAAGGCAATCTGATCGATTCGTTGAGCCCAAGAATCGTAGTCGATTCATCAAGCATGGGTGGGCGAGTATCGAGCCGTTGCTTGAACATCCTCGACAGCGATGGAGATGGCGGTAGGAGCGTTGGTAGACATGTTAACAGATTATACGGATTTTATAACTCTATGATTAAACCGGAAATAGATTCTTTCACGGGTTTTACTAAATCAAGAAAACCGTAAACAATCACTCAAGTCGCTAGAAGATAATGCACTAAGTCGCTAGAAGATAATGCACTAAGTCGCTAGAAGATAATGCACTAAGTCGCTAGAAGATAATGCACTAAGTCGCTAACACTTAATTAGCTACACCACTAAGTCGCTAGAGTCCCAGTCGCTAGACAAATGCAAGTCGCTAAGTAGTAACTCGCTAAGACTCAAGTCGCTAGCAAAATTTTGGCGACAATTCGCTACTCAGTCGCTAAAGATACAAGTCGCTAAAGAGCAACTCGCTCTGGACCAAGTCGCTACCACCAAGTCGCTACTCGTGGTGGAGAGTCCACTACTTGTACTTTAACTCGCTAGATCTAACTCGCTAGGTCTAAAGCGTAACTCGCTACAAATTTGTAAAGCAAGTCGCTATGAAGAAAATAATCCGTGAGCTAAGTCGCTAGCTTGAAAAACCATATAAACATCACTTTTCAATCCAAAACAACCCAACCAAGATGATTCAAGCTTACCAAATGAAAACCTAAACACTTGTGATGATTCTAAACATAAAAGTACTAACAAAATTCAAACTTTAACACAAGAAATCAACCAAATGATGCAAAAACCACTAAACTTTTCAAACTCAAAACCACCTAAAACCACTATAAATCCAAAGATGTGCAAGATATGATCTAACCATGGCTCTTGATACCAATTGTAAGATATAACTTTTCACATACACATCAAACCATAACACAAAGTAGCATATAGATGGAATTCTAGAGAGAAAGTTAGAGGTTTAGGGAACTTAGTGAGAGAAAGTGAAAGATATTATTATGAGCTCCAACTCTCTACCTTGGGAGGTAGAGTATTTATAGTCTTACATAAAGCGCCACACATCGGGTGTGGATCGGGCATCGGTGGGTAAAGACCGTCCAGTCCTCCACGGTGTTACTTAACTAAATACTACTTAACTTAAAATAACTACGACTACGAGCTTTCTAACGATTACATATACTTGAGGTGACCGACTCTTTAATACACGGAATTTCTAATTCCTAACAACCGATAGATTATGTAGGGTTCCCTGTGAGAATGAAACAAGCTCATTGAGAGAAACTTGAGTGGCTAAGAAGGTTTAGTGCATGCATCAACGGGTCCATGACGACTTTTAAACTTCAATACAGGCGTCATCAAGTGACAACCAAGAGCATATGAATTGAACACGTGTCTCGCCCTAAGTTGAATAACTCGGAGGCTGTTTCTTTTCACCCTTTTCTTTGCATTTCTTTTAATTCTTCAACTCATTCTTTCTCGATTCTCATTTCTCCTTTTATAATCATACCTAAGGACTTCTAATACTAACTATTGGTAGTGTCCTTGGGTAGATCCCTCCGACTCTGGCGGATCATAGGACAGTTATTCCTAACCTTAATCACCCTATAACTCCATCCCTCCGGCTCTGGCGGATCATAGGACAGTTATTCCTAACCTTAATCACCTTATAACTCCATTGCCATAAAACCATTTTCATGAAAATCTCTCGAAGTGTTTGTGAATGAAAACATGTTTGAACACTTCAAGAGTTTTAGATTTTCGAAATACTCCCCCGACATGTACTTAAGAGTTTTGACAGAAATGCTGCAGTGAGGAAAGAGCGTGCACTTTTGAATTGATCGACTCAAGATAGACAATCCCTTGCGAGACACGATTACGTTGCATAGTTAAAGAGATATATTGTCAGCTTTTAGGTGAAAACTAGCTCTAATAACTACCTTGAAGGTGTGGACAAACCTCAAAAGGTTGTCAAACCCGTCAAAGTTCATGTCTATCAAGAGCTTCTCGAATAGGTACAATTTACTTGGATAAGTCTTTGGAAGGCAAATCTTTTCAATGAATGACTGTGTCAATTCATGGGTTAAGTCTTTTTACACGACGATTCACTAGCAAAACACAACATATTTCTTATCACATAATTTTCTCCCCCTAAAAAATGGCATATAAATGTTATTTTTGAAGAAATGTTGAGAATAAATATGACCATTTTGAGTTTTGTGGGAAGATTACACAAAGAACAATTTGTGAACAAAGTTTTAAGTCAAATACTTCCCTCAACAAGTAATACTAACTTTTGAGGTTTTGAAAGCGTAAGGAAGTACTTGTTCTTTTGAGCAAAACCTTGAAAATGTAAGGTTTGATAGGTTTTACTCAAAAGTAAGAAGTTTTCGCTCCTTTTATAGGATTGTGGCAATCAAGCGCACTACGTGGTCCTTTCATTACAAGAACGGGTTGTACATTGTTATGTGTGCACAAGCCATTTTCATTATAAATCACATCCAAATTAATATGAAATAGAAGCGGTTTAAGGGGTACCAGAAAGTCCAAGAATATCACCGGGAATGCGAGCAGGCGTTGATGTACTGTGAGAGTAATCTGGGACGACCACCTACAAAGCTCTCTAGTGTTCTGAACTGGTCCCTTCTGTACAACCTCTCATCAATCATGGTGAGGATTCTCTTTACATCCCGTCTTTCTTGAGAATTCCATCTCTTTTGTGATCCAATGCCTTGTTGAATCGCCTTTAACCTGTAAGCCAAGCCATCCCTAACCTTCTTCAATGTATGATCCCCAAACTTGTGAAGATCTCTACATGCCATCAAGCAGTTTTGTTGTAGCTCACTACGGTAAATTACTCCGAATGGTTTGCTGACGAGGGTGTATTGTGGAAGGCGGTTGATATCGGAAGTTCTAGTTGAGTGTCCGTGAAGTTGACACGTCTCGATACGACTCAAGCGCAAGTTGTAGATCTTCTACACGTTCTCGTATCACTATGCTTCTTATGAATATGAGCAAGGACTTGATGTATTCGCATTGAATTTCATCGAGAATTGTCTCATGCATCCCATACTTTGGCAAGATACTGATCTTCAATGTCGTTGAGAGACAAGTTACGAAGTCCGATTCACGAATTCATAGTCTCTTTCGTCTTGTCTTTTGACCACAATTTTCTTGAGAAAGTGTAGTCCCATTTAGACGAAAGAGCTACATGCTTAACAACAATGATTGCTTTAGTCTTGAACACTTCATGTTGAGACTTTTGAACCTCGCGACAGCATCAGTAGTAGATTCGCTTGCGTTTCGGCCAATGGTGAATCCATACATTGCATCACGGTCATACAATTCCACATTGTTGGAAAACATGTGGGTAGCCTTTTCCTCGATGGCTATGCGGTTAGAGTATATGGTGCCAGAACGGAAGTGTCGATGATGTAGCTTATTTCCTTGAATCGTCATCGACGTGTAGAAGAAATTCAAGTCGTTGTTGAAGAAGTAGCGAAATGGAATCTTAGGTCGATCTGTCACAATCGTTGGTAGAGGTTTAGAACGATCGGTGTAGTAAGGAGCATTGTCTTTCCGGAGAAGTCGATGTTTGCTTGTGGTTGAGCCAATCAATGTTGTTGGACATGGCTCGTGCTATGTTTTCAAGATGGTATTCAACCTCGATGGAACTTTCCGAGCCGTCTCTTAGCGGTTGAAAGGCTTCATTCTTGATTCGTTTCAACTCGATTTCGTCATCTTCTTCACCCGGAATTTTTCTTGCGGTAACTTTGCATGCTCCAATGTACTACCGTCTACGGATCTTGACCTTCGGATGGATAGGGAGTAGAATTAACAAGTGTAGAAAACCGGTTGTATTCATCGGTGTCATCTTCATCTAGCCATGATACGACATTAGCCTTAGGCGACTTCTTCTTTTCTTCGTGGCTTAGATGATGATGCTTTGGTTTCTTTGCTTTGTCGGGAGAGGTGGGTTGTTGTCGGGGCTCAAGGACTTCCTCATCATTACCACCCATATACTCAAGTGATCACCAATTTTACGAGTGCAGGGTGGTAACTCGAATCCCGAGGTTTTTCGGTAGAAGAGCGAGGAGGAGATCGTGGTTGAGTGGGGTCCTTTGGGGTGGAGGTTGCATGGAGGATGATTCACTAGACTTCCTCAGGCGTTTAGGCTCGTCATGCTTATCCTTATCCTTATCTTCTTCGTCTCTTGGACGTTTAGGCCTTTGAGCTTCTTCCTGTGGTGATTTGAGTTGATATTCAAGAGTGCTTCAAACAACTTTCCTTGAGAAGAAGTAAATGTTGCAGCGTTTAGACATTTGAGCTACCAGCCTGTTAACCAATTGACATCGAGAATATTATGGGATCAGTTGGGTTGATGTTGACATGCATTGGTGTTGATCTCATTGTTTGCTTGGCCAAGTGTAATAGATTCGGATAGAGTTGTTTGGTAAACATCTCCTTTGTAACTCCGTGAACGATGTCAAGAAGGTACTTGTGAGTGTAACCTTTGATCATCTCGTTCATTTCCCCGAGGATCACGTTCCATGAACTTGGATGTACTCCTTGCATCTTTCATCTTGTCATTCTCGTCATGAAGGTCATACACACAGTTAGTGAGAAAATTCACTTTTGTAAAGCACGCCGTTTTCTTCGACTGTTTGACAACTTTAACGATTCGTGTCTTAGATTGAGAGATCCAAGAGGCGGTTGGCTTCTTCACCGATTTGGACGTGGATCGGTTGATCTTCCGGATGGTGGTGGTGAAGAGTAAGAAGATGAGTCGATGATGATGAGACGTGAGGAGGCTCGGGGTCCTTAGGTGGTTCAAGTTTCCTCCTTAGAACGTGCGGGGACTGTCTAGAAGAAAATGATCATAGGCGGTTTTTCTTCGTTTCAGAACTTAGCCGTTTCATCGACCTTAGTATCATCGCAGAGTTTTCTCGATCTTTTCCGTTTCGGTTCCTTAATATCAAAGTTGATGGAATCTTCAATCTGCCGTTGTTGTTGTTCGTGAGTGATGGTAGTACCGGTTCCCTTTATCGGGTCGATTAATCGCATCAGAACTGGTGTGGCTTGAGTACCGCCACTTGAACCTCCGGGCCACGAGTTTGATCTTTTCACAATTCTTGACAAAGTGTTTTCGTCTCGAGTTCCTTCAACTTCTTTTGATATTCACTTTCTTCGTCAACTGGTTCTTCGTCATAACTCTCCTTATCATGCTCAATCACCGGGTTTTCCCTTTACCTTGTCGGTGGTGGACCGAGAGGTTTAGCTCTTGATGGAGTAATATCGGTTGCAGTTTGAGTAGAAAACCTCTTCGCCTCGATTACGTATCTTGAGCTTTCATCCACTAGCTTTCTTGGCGGTTCGAGCTTAGGTACGGAATAGGAACGCCTTCCTTAGAAGGAATTTTCCTTTGAGTGGAGGTTTCCTCTTTGGGAACTTTGTTGACTCTCGATGCTTGCACCTTCTGCACTCCTCTGCTTTTCTGGTAGGTGTACCGAAGGCTTGTCATCGAGAAAACCAACTTTGCTTTCTTCAACCGCTACGGATACCTTTTGTATGTGTAGAGCTTTTGATTTCATCGGATGAAGGTGATCCGGCAACATAGCACCCTGTTTCTTCGTTGTTGATTCCTTGAATCGGCAGTTAAAGTAGGTTCGGACAATATGTCATGATTGTTGGGGTCATTGAGTCTCTTGGGGATATCGAGATTGAGTCCAAGTGCTCTTTGGATCAACAGATGTTAGTGCAAATATTACGATATTTAATCTATCTGATCTCGTTTGTTTTGATTGATGACAAACATGTAACTTGTAATACATAACGTAAAATGTACAAGTTACTTGTAATTACATTTGTCTCAACATACATTCAACACCTCTCGATGTCTCAAGTCCTCGTATGTTACAACATACGTGTTCGTACATGTTTGTTATGTGGCATTATGATCAAACCCATTAACAAATCATTTAGAATGTTTAAAATACGTTTAGAGTCACTAAGTATTTTAATAGGTTAACAATTCTATTTCGAACCTCATTTTACATTTTGCATTCACAAGTATTTTATACAAATACATCTTTTGTAATGTAGGATCTTAATATTTATGTGTTTGATGATTCGGGTGGTCTTGGATGATCAAAATACATGTTTAACATTTTAGAGAGAGAAAGTAGAGTGAGAGGGTGTTCTTGCTAGAGGTTTACTCAAAGGAAAATGTTAGATTGAATGAGAAGCACCACCCCTTCCATGGATGGAAGGGGTATTTATAGTTACACAATACACGACCTCCTATCGGCCTGTGGATTAGGGATACAGTGGGTAAAGTCCCGTCCTTCCTCCACGGTGTTGCACTAAACTATTCTACGCTACAAACTAATAAATAAACTACTAAATAACGAAACTAACGACAAGTCTACGAGCTAACTTAAGCTAGATAACATTTGGGGTGACCGACTCTTCACTATGGAATTTTCTAATTCCTAACAATCTCCCCCTAAGGGAGGTCACCCCATGTTTTACATTTCGAATCCTAGCATTCTATTTTATCTTTGTTCTTGAGCTCGTAGACTTCAATTCTTCAATTCCGCAATCTTTGTGCTTTTGTAGTGCAACTTCAAAGTCCGCATTGATTTGTACATTCAGTGGAGGTCTTTGAACTGATCCACATCTTGATGATCTTGAGCTTTCTTTGAGATCATCACCACAAGAAATCTCTCGGATCATCCATAGTAGTGTTGCCTTCATGTGAAGTTGTGACATATGGACCGACATGCTCACACTTTTTGTTGGGAATTACAAGTTTGAGTTGATAAAGACAAAAAGAATGAAACAAGAGGGACTTAATATGACAAGAAGGAAACCTACTAAAAGATGGAAGGGCTTGCTTGCAATGGAAGTTTTATTATTTAGTCCTTATCCTCTAGTATATAAAGAGGACATAGGTGTAGGTTTTTAATTATGTCTTCCATAATGTAGACGTCTAGTAAAGGTGTGTGTGTGTCCTAGGCGTATAGTCTTGTAAACGCATAGGGTTTTAGATTAGTGTGTCCTAGGCGTATAGTCTTGTAAACGCATAGGTTATTAGTTTAGTTAGTAGACGTGTTCCAATAAACGTCTATATTAGAGTATTAGTTAATGGTGAAAAACCTTGTTTAATAACAAAGTATCGATTAGTTTATTCCGCTGTGCATGTTATTAGTCTTTGTTATTGATCCCTAGCCGAGCTTATAAACGATCTTATCAATTGGTATCAGAGCGGGGAGCTCTTGATATAGGGAATCACAAGGTTTTTAAGTTGTCGAAGAAAGCAGTTTTCAAGCAGTTTTGAAGAAGATTAGGTTCGTTTTTAAAGTATCGATAAGGTTTATTGTCGAAGATGGTTTATTGTGTCTACGAATCTGAATGATCATGGGTCGTATCAAGATGTCATGATGACGAAGGACGAGCATTGGTCAACATAATGGATGATCACATGGGTTGTGATCGTGTACTTTGCAGGCTAAGTAATATCACGTACACGTTTTTTATTGGTCAAAGATTTGGTGTGATGGAGTATATGTTTGTTACAGTGTTCTTAACTTTTGATTGGTCAAGTTTGTTTTATCATCACGTGAGTTTTGATGTGGGGCTTTAATATTCTATTGGTCAAAGTAATCGGTGGAATTAATTGGTACAATGGTCTTTGATTAATTAATTAAGCAGTATGCGTAGTATTCATTGGTTGCTCGAGGATTTTCTCAAAGTACTGCTACAAATTTTGAAAGTACTGTTTACATAAAGTATTGTTTTATGCTCAAAGGTACTGCAGATCACGTGGATATTGAAAGTACTGGTGTTCAAATTTTTTTTTTTTTTTTTTAAAGTCTGCTATCTTTGAATTTTATTCAAAGTGTTTCGAGTTCTTATTAAGTCTTTGCTCGACAAAGATGCAAATCTTGGTAATTTGTTAAAATCTTGGTGATCGACGAGATGGAATTTTCAAGGTCACGCAGGTTTAAAAGTATTGTTCGCTCATACTTGTTATGAAAATACTGCGGTTTATTTAGAAATCTTGCAGTTTATATGAAAGTACTGCAGATTTTGATGAAAGTACTGCTCCTTCCCAACATACTGTTCATGGTTTATTACGAGAAGATTTTTTATTTAAGGGGAAGTTGAGTATGATTTTTGGATGACACACACAGGTTATTGTTCACACACACAGGAAGAAATTTATGATCTTAAAAGGATTTTCAAAAGGCTCGTATTTAAGATTTATTGAAGAATTGATTACGAAGAGGATTATTTATCACTTATTTGAAGGTGAAGTGGAATTGCTTGGTTTGTGTTCTTATCATCTAGCTTGATGAATCTAGCAATGTGTGATTTTTCTTATGATGCTCTATGCACACATTGGCTATCACTTGAAGGAGTTACATTGTAGTGCTCAATGTCTCATACTAGTTGAGGATTCTTGTCAAGGGATTGCGGTCTACTTATATTATGGTGATACGTATAAGTATGGAGTTCCGTGGATAGTAACGATTTAAGACACAAGTTTGGGAAATTTTACTTCTTCATCAAGTTCGTTATATTTGGTGTTCTTCACAAAGTGATCATTACAAAGGAGCCTCTGATTTTGAAGAATCAAGAAGATGGTTAACATATGGTTTTAGGAGAAGCTTATTGTTAAAAGTTTAACCATCTACATGCATCACTCAAGGGAAGTTTTTGATTTTACCATCGTTGATCATTATTACTACCGCTTAGTTGGAGTTTTCTCTGTTTTGGATCCATTTTTCCTATGGTGCGTAATGGTGGGTGATTTTAAGCATTGGAAGTCTTAGATTGGAAGTATGATATTGGTTCGTGGTGGTCAAGATCATTATTTGCATCGTTCCCTATTTGGATAATAACAAAAGGGAAGAGATGTTTGAGTGGCATGGCATAGATTAAGGGAAGACAAAGGAAGACATACTTGTTTCATTTATGGCGAGATTTATTTATCTCAACTTTCGCTACTGCCTAGGGAAGTTCGTTCAAGAATGGTTTGTCATTATCAACTAGGGAAGATTGTTGGGAATTACAAGTTTGAGTTGATAAAGACAAAAAGAATGAAACAAGAGGGACTTAATATGACAAGAAGGAAACCTACTAAAAGATGGAAGGGCTTGCTTGCAATGGAAGTTTTATTATTTAGTCCTTATCCTCTAGTATATAAAGAGGACATAGGTGTAGGTTTTTAATTATGTCTTCCATAATGTAGACGTCTAGTAAAGGTGTGTGTGTGTCCTAGGCGTATAGTCTTGTAAACGGATAGGGTTTTAGATTAGTGTGTCCTAGGCGTATAGTCTTGTAAACGCATAGGTTATTAGTTTAGTTAGTAGACGTGTTCCAATAAACGTCTATATTAGAGTATTAGTTAATGGTGAAAAACCTTGTTTAATAACAAAGTATCGATTAGTTTATTCCGCTGTGCATGTTATTAGTCTTTGTTATTGATCCCTAGCCGAGCTTATAAACGATCTTATCACTTTTGAATCATGACATCTTTCCATCAGAGTAGCGGAAGCCTTACTGGTTCATGATATTTGCGGCAGAGCGAAGCATAGTATAAAAATATCGTAACCGGTTATGTAGATATGCACGGTCATGATTTCTTCAAATTAAGTGTGGATCTTTGTGACATGCGGCTTTGGATTGACTTCTCAATTACGATCGGTGCAACCGTCAAATGTACCGCAAACAACAGTTAGTAATAAAGCGCACGAAAGTGTCTTTGATCACTTCGTTGAATTGAGGTACACGCCCACGGTTCCCGTTGATCGATTACAAGTACCGCCTGTGATCGGGTAGGATTCCTAGAATCTCCTTGACAGGTTTCGCAATGTGTTCTAGTTGTTCTCAAACCGAACGTCTCAAAGAAGACAACACGGAGTGAGTGAACCGGTAATTGAGATTCACCGATTGATGAAAATGATTTGAAAACAATCGCGTATTGCTTGAAGAAAGAGTTTTGCAATACAGCGAAGGTTTTATGAGAAAGATCAATTTTCAAACAAAATACTTTTGTATTAGAGAATGAGTACACATTCGACGTGCTAGCGAAAAGAAGAGATTCGCACATCGAGCGGTTTTTCTAAAAGTATTTTCAATCGAGATACTTTTGAATTTGAAATGAATACACATTCGATGTGCTAGAAAAGAAGATTTGCACATCGAGCGGTTTTCCAAAAGTATTCGTCAATTCCATTCCTGGACCAAGGTTGATTTAAGATTGAATCTCCCCATCGTTTCTATCCGGTTGTCACAAGTTTGATCTTACGAAGATCTCACATGTCACCCACCAAGAGCTTGTATGATGTTGGCTCTAGAAGGATTTCCATCTTCATCGTGAATACTTTTACGTACCACTCGGATGTTCTTGCAAAACCACAAGGATAATGCGTAGGACTCTAAATATATACTTACTTTCCACATTGTGTGAAACAGTGAGTTTTCATTAATTTTGTGTCCTAATGAGATATTGTGGATGATCTCTTGGCTCTAGACTCAATAGTGCACATTTGGTTCTGTCTTGGGAGACTAGGGAGAGGTCTCCTACTTCAATATCAACCATCTCTAAGAGACAATCGATAGATTATGTCGGTTCCCGTGAGAATGAAACAAGCCCTTTTAAGAGGAACTTGAGTGGATTGGGAAGTTAGGTGCGGTCGTCCTTTGGGTCCATGACGTCTTGTCTTCAATACCGGTGTTACCTTAGTAAACACCAAGAGCATATGTATTGAACCCGGTTTACGCCCTAAGGTTGAATTGATGGAGGCTATTTCTTTTCACCCTTTCATCATTCATTTCTTTTCATTCTTCAACCCCCGGTGCTTACCGAGACTTCATAACTAGAACCTTGTTGGGTATATTCGATTACTAGCTCGGCCTCACCGCACTCTTCCCATTCCTCACTTTTCTCCTTTTTCAATATACCTAAGGACTCTACACTATCTAGTGGATTGTCCACAGGTAGATCCCTCCTGTTACGGCGGATCGTGGGAGCGAATACCTAACCTAACCATCCTTATAACACCATGCATAAAGTAAATTGGTCGGTCTTTTGGTATTGTTCTTTCCTTCATGAAACCAATCGAAAAATCATTTGGAAAAACAATCAAGGTACTTGTGATCCGAGATCAAAGCATTTTGTACCTTAATAGTTTTGATCATTTAGAAAACCTCCCCCTCAACATGTACGTATGATTTAGAAATTGTTTAGCACAAGGAGGCAAGAGAACTTTGAAATATTTTCTTTGATCACAATTTTCATCGAAAAAGCCATTTGATTTTCATTGGTAAATTCTCCCCTCAATATGTGCATAGGATATTTGAAAACATTTTTATCACATAGAGGCAAGAGTTCTTTGAAGCACATCCACAATCACAAAATCCATTAAGAAAACCATTTGAAAACACAATCAAGGTACTTTATAATCTCTTTTAAAAAACTTTTGTACCTCGATGGTTTTGCTCCCCTCAATATGTGCTTCGAGATTCAAAGCGTTTAGCACATACTGAGACAAACGACTGCACAATTGAATCCAAAATGATCACCTTTTATCAAATTTCATTATTAAATCCCAAATTCTCCCCGATCAAAATATCAAACCCTTTGAGATTTTGGATCCCAAGTGATTTAATTAGGTTTAGAAAACATGGGAGAAAATGTGGCCTTGTTTAAATACTCATCCGGTTTTTAGATAAATCCTCCTCCTCAACATGTGCATTATGTATATTGAAATCGTTTGACACATGGAGGCGGGAGTGCCTATAAAGGACTAAAACCAATTCCATTTAAAACAGATTTGAGATTTAAAACACGATCTCTACCCGATCGAAATATCAAACCATTTGAGATTTGTGATCCCAACCGATTAAATCATTTATAAAATTTTGGGAAAGACGTGGCAAGATTCAATTTTGAAAGATGACAAATATGGACCATTTTAAGACATTAAAGATTGTTAGTGTCGGTATGATAGTTTTAAGAGATCTTTTAAGTAAAACAAAACAATTTCACAATCAAACAAAAATGAAAAGATTTCATTTTGAAAGACCTTGATTCTAAAGAAAAAAATCATACCATGACATAACATTAAATCTTTAGATCACCACTTTTGTTGTACAAAGCGGACTTTTGAAGATATATTGTATGAAAATATTTTAAATTAAATCACTCTCCCTCAATCGATGACCAAGTCGATAATTGAGTGACTTAAGTTTTGATAAAATGAAGTCCGGTGATTTTCAAAATTTAGTCCAATATATTTTCAAAACAATATATTCCATTTTCAAAACAATTTATTCAAATTTATTCAAAATTGTTTAAAATGGTATCCTGCACAAAGATACGTTAGTGGTTGAGAAGCTTCCGTTGTTGTTGTTGTAGGGTTGGAAGAAAACCGTCTACGCAAATGCGGTGAGACTTCTTCTTCACGTTGCATTTTGAATGCCAACCGAGGTCCAATTAAGCTCCGTTTCTTCACTTGTCAAGAAAACCATCTCACGATGCGATAAGACCTCTTACGTTGCATTTATGCCAACTCTCCATAGAAGTCCAATTAAGCTCCGTTTCTTCATTTGTCAACCCAAGATATCGTTACCCTTTCCTTGCATCCAATCATGTTCATTTGTGGGATCCGGATCGGAACATTCTTATATACCAATATACTGCATATGTTAGTGAACACACATACAAATATATGGTGGTCGACAACACCCAAACAAAGAATCGACTAATAAAAGTCAATCCAACATATCAATCGGATCATGTAAGGTGTGGGAATAATGTGTTTCTCAAACTCTAATCATCTAAACCTAACAATCATATCCTAGAAACCTAGTCCTTCAACATAGGCAATTATATTTTCCGGATAAGCACGTAGGATAATTAAGAAAGTCCGTTAGATGATAAAATTTGAAAACATTCTCCCTCAATCAATGACTTATTTTCGAAAGATTAAAAGCCTTGAAGTCATTGATTGAGTTTTCAATTTTCACAAAAACTCGAATCGATAGATTTACAGCAACTCATTTACCACCATTTTAGAAAACAACAAATATTTTTCGAAGAATTATAGACGGAAAAACATTTGTGTAGGGCAACAGATCCTTCGACATACTTTCCTCATATTGTTTTAGGATAAGTGCACGAAATATTTGAAAATTGTTTAGCGTAGCACTTTCCTTTCTTTTAAAGAGCGGTTGCTATCGTAAATAATAGCAAGCCATAGTTTTAGCACGGGTTACGATCAAATAACTGCAAGCCATTTGTTGAAGCGCGAGTTACTGATCAAGTAATAGCGTAAGCCATTAGATTTGTGACATGTTTAGAAAGAAATATTTACACCTCACGTCGAACTTCATCTAAAGTCCGTGCCATTATTGAATGACATTTCTAAGACCGTAGATGTTATCGATACCGAAGACATGTCATGAGAAAACAATATTTTGGTATTTTCAAATTTTCCGATTTTTATGGGTTTTGTAGGTTTTATATTTTCTATTTTCTTTTCTTGGTTTTATATTTTTGTATTTGGTTTTAATAAATATATACAAAGATAGAAGATGATATAGTAAAGAAGATGATGATACGATACGAGATAAGGATATCGAAGCGACGTCGTAGAAGATAGAAGTCATCAACTCTTAAACATGCACCACCAAAGCTTCAGGCTCTTGAATCAAGAAAGAAATTGAACCATCTCGAAAGTGAGACTTTGCGCTTCCCCCAAACCAAAAATCCTTTAGTGAAAGCGATTCAAGCTCTATTTCAAGCTTGCATTAGCTGGTGCAGAGAAGCATACCATTATCATAAATCCTGCCGCTCCTTTCAAGAATAATCCTTGTGATTCTTCGTTCGAGGTTATATCATCAACAAGAACAACAACGTATCATCCCACGTATAAATAATCTTCTCAAATTTCTTTTCTTTGAAGTCCAGGCGATCCATTCCAAAAGGTGTCAAGAGAACACTTCCCAAGTAGTTGAGTTGATGTAGTCGGTCTCTTAGACTAGAGCTCACGAACCCGAACACACAAACCCAAGACAAAGAAACTTATACCATCAAGTAGCATTAAGTCCAATAGCTAAAGAATAACCCCGATGTATACTTTCTCTCCTCCCGAAGAAAGTGCATGAAGCTCAAGAACCAAGTACCCGAATGCCCAAAGAGAGAAGAACCGATAACATTGAAGAGGCGGTGAATCATCGATTATCTCTGTGGATGACAATCTCTGCGGATGTCCACTCCGGAATAAGTGATTATATCTACGAATCACAGATTAAGCCCTCAAGTGAGACGGTGAGCATCCCCAATGTACACAATCTCTATCATCACACACTTGTGTACCTCTTTATCTTGAAACTAACTATTCCATTGCTTCCCACATAGTTGGAATAAGAATACTAAACGCCTGATGAGTAAAACCTTGAGTTTCTCTGCGGTCATGACAATTGTTTTCCGGATATCTTCAATCACTTAGAAGAATTAAGTACATCAAGTTTACTCGTCATGAGTCAAACCTTGAGTTTCTCTGCAGTAATAACATTTGTCTTCCGGGATATCTTCAATTACTTAGAAGTATTAAGCACATCAAGTTTACTCGCGTTAAGATGCTTGTCTCCTTCCCCTTTATGGTTTTGATACTTGAATCAAAGAACTCATTGTAAGCCCGTATACTAGAAATTTGTTGAGAAGAACACTTGAACTCTTGTGAGAATCAACTTGTCAAGACTCACTCGACAATTTTATCAACTCATATGTAGACAATTTAAAGTGACCATTGAAGAAGAAAAACCCGCTATACCATACTTGAAACTGAAGTCAACTTCCCACATTTGTATCTTAAGCTTGCACCTAATGATGGAAGAGCGGTGTAGAGAATTTATGCTTCAAGCAAATCTCTAAGTACTATTACCCAAACAAAGTATGAGACATTAACACCTCTTGCGATTATCCACACCGTCATATCGTGTGACATGAGTAAAACAAAGTAACTCCTAATAGTGATAGTTAACCGGTCTTCAACCATCCACCTCATTTGCGGTAACTAGATAAACCAAGTCTTCAACTCAAATTTTTAAGCCCGAGCAAGTTATCAAATAAGAACACGCCTTTGTGAAAGTCAACTTCAATCTCAAATAAGTGATAAATGATTAACTCGAGTAATCACCTTGTGTCAAATGTCCAACAATAGCCAATATCAACGTCTTGAGTAGTCATCGCTAAAGAATATGAGCAAGTCTAATTAGGAATTGAATCGACTTATAACTTTCTCCCAATTAGTGCTCTCCCTAAACCGACAATCTGTTTGATAAATGCCAGATTAAGAAGAAGTCTTTAGATAGTTAAATGCAACACGTCTTTAGTCTTCTAACATGTAGCAGAAAATGTAGAGCAATGATCAGACTCGACCTTCTTCAAGATTGTCCGGTTGGGAATAGATAGTTAACATCTTCAACTCACACCAAAAGCATCCCACCAAAAGCATCCCAATTAACACATCTTGCAAATCCCTTAACTAAAATCTCTCCCAATCAAACAAGAACAGAAAGATGTTCATCAAGGAAATCGCAATAAGGCATAGCGAACACACAAGATGGTAGCCTAAACTACCAAATACATCAAACAAGAACGAGAGATTGTTCGGAATCATCATGTTGATGTATACGTGAGGCATTAACCGGAAGCACTTTGTCGATAAACTCATCAATCCGAGTGAAGATGTCAACCAACGGCTCTTTGAAGAACAACTCCATGTGAAGATGACCCGATAAGAAGAAGCTCGATTCTTACATGAGTTAGGAGCCGTTTAACCATATATTCTCAAATAATAATCAACAATGCAAAAAATTCACACTTCTTCTCCCCCTCAAGAATTGCATACGGAGATGCCATTCTTGACTAAATAAGTGAAAATCATCCGAAAGTTCTATTCACACTTCTCCCATAAAATCGACACATGATGTCGCCATCTTCATTATAATTGAGCAAGTGGAATGAGAAAGCAATCGATGGTAGCCGGTTCACTTGATGACCAAGCGCATTGAAAAGTATGAAGCATGTTGATGAGAATGTCGATGAGAATGGTCATAAACATGAAGATTTCTCTTCTTATGAAGATAAAGCGCCTTGAGCGTACACCTTTCTTTTCTTTGAGGAACGGGGCCTAAAGTGTTATCTGCAGACACCATAATGATGAAGTACGAGGCCTGAACTGATTTGAACAGACGTCATAATCTCTCTCTTTTCAACTCTCTTAGCAAAACATGTAATCATCACCATTATCATTCAAGAGGCTTTTGTAGTGACAACCGATGGAGAAAACCCAATATGATGAATTTGACCTTGAAGTAAACTAACCCGAACTCGTGACTTAAACTTGCACATATGTAACAAAGAGCGGTGCCGAGAAATCATGCTCCATTGAATCTCTAAGTACTCTATACTCTTCAACCAACCAACCATCAAGTAATAGCGTACATCACCTCTTGAAAATCCACAATTGAATGTGACTTTGAGCACTACAATGTAACTCCTTAAAGTGATAGTTATTTTGTGGTGGTATGAGCCCAATTCCCCAAGTGGTAAAAGAAAAGGTAAAAGACACCCAACAATAACTAGATTTCCAAGTCTTTGTTTTTGATAATAAGCTCGAACAAGGATCTCAAGAATCTTCATCCAACCATCCCCGATACCTTCGGATACTAAGTACACTCGCCCGTGATATTTCACTTCAACCTCAAATAAATAATCTTGAATTAACGCCGTTGTCACATCTTACGAATCGCTCAAATCTAGCCTCCTTTGACTTTTTAAGTGAACTATGATAATGGTTTCATCCCGACCATGGTTTAATGAGCATAACCCGTAAAACTTTGAAGTAACCAAATCGCCATGACGAATATCAAACACACATCCAATTTTGAAGTACACCCTTTATCCCTTCTTCAAAAGAACCCGTAACACCGACATCGAAGACCACGAGATACGCTTTCCTTTCTCCAAGATGGTTCCATCATCACGGATTTTACAATTCTAAAGTTTAAACCAGAAATAGTATCTTCGGCGGATTTTACAAAATCAAGAATAAACCGTATGATTGATCCAAATGCACTTTACAATTACGGGATGTTTCCATTGTCACGGATTTTACATGTCGATGATTTAAACCGAGAAATAGGTTCTTTCGCGGGATTTAACAAAACCAAGACAAAACCGTAAACAATGTCAGCTTGAATGTGTTATGGCAACTTTGGTTTCGGTGAATATTTGTTTTAGGGGAACATGCAGCGGTTCATCGGCTAATAGTAATGACCACATATGAAGATAACGTCACTTCAATAATACCGTACACAAACCCCGTAGTCATTTTTCACTTTTTCGCTCAAGCCGTGAATTTGTATCCTTCCGTGAAATTTGACCATACCTCAATACCATTCACTTAGACAAAATAAAATATGTATCCTAAATTTTATAAAAATTCGGATAACAAAGTTTATTTGTCCAAATGTTCATTATCTCATGCACATACTCGTTTCCAATTGAACTCCCAGATCCACGTGAAATCCAATAGACACATTTATAAGTTTAAGCCCATGATCCAAATGAGACATCAAAGCCTTAGGCAAACCCACGATCCAAATAAAATCCAAACACTCTCTCAACCGGATATATAACGGATGTGCCCTAAGTTTTCTCATTTAGTCTAAACCTAATCACTTCACAAAAACACACAGCCAACACACATTCAAACCCTAATCTTTAACTTGTCCGCCCCCATCAACATTTTACACAAAACCTAATGAATCAAAGGCAAATCCGCCTACCCCTTTTCATCAATCTGCTTCTAAAAAAAATACACGCCTCTCTTATCCTCAAACCCTAACAACTCCTGATAAAAACACCTCCCTTACAAATCGTTCTTACAACACAAATAAAGAAATCCACCTTTACATGTACGCCTCTTTTCATCACACTCGATTACTATATCTTCATAAGCGCGGGGATGGCTAATAGATTATGATTTGGTGACCTCGCCATTGAGGTTGGCATGAGGTTTTGAGACATGGTTCCACAACGATAAGGTAAGATTAATTAACGTTTTAGTTTTTCTTGTTGTTGAGTCGAACGAAAGAACGGATAGAAACACCATTGTTTCTCAAACTTTTCTTAAATGGTTCGAATATTAAGTAAGACATTGCAAAACAAATACCGATCGATGAAAAGCCTTTGTTCTCATGAGTAAGGCCCTTGAGGTTTGATGAAATATTGAAAATCATGAGAAAAGGTCTGAGATCTTTTTGTTTTACATTTATCTTTTGATTTATTTTGAACCGAATCGAAAAGGAGATTAAGACTTACATGTTTTGATTACTCATTTGATGTGTTCGGATATTAAAAAATTAGAGATCTATGATGATTAATGTTTGTGGAGTTATGGATCTGAAAAATGGTCATAGAGAACACATTATCCCACAGAAATCAGAGATCGATTGCATAATTTGATTTTGAATAGATTGAAGTATTGAGTAGTGATGGGTTAGGATAAATAAGAGATTGGTTTGGGGTTTGAATCTGTGTAAGATGAGTACTGATGATGTTTTGTAATTGAAACTGAGGTAATGAGTCATGGTAAAATGGTATATGGTCTTGTGGTCGAGTCAGTTTTGGTATTCGGTATAGGTCAAGGTCAAATAGTCATTGTAACTTCTTCTTCTACATTTCTGTCAATTCGCCACGGCTAAGTCGCCACGGCTAAGTCGCCACGGCTAAGTTGCCACGGTTAAATCGCCAGGCTAACTCGCCACGGCCAAGTCGCTAGGCTAACTCGCCACGGCCAAGTCGCTAGGCTAACTCGCCACGGCCAAGTCGCTAGGCTAACTCGCCACGACCAAGTCGCTAGGCCAAGTCGTAGCGACTTGTAAAGACACGTCGCTATAAGAGGTGCAATGCATCTGGTCAGTTTTGTGTCAAATCGCTAGCAAGATTTTTTATGTTTTCCGATGAGTTTTCCGGTTACTTTTCCGTTCATCTTCATGATATACCCAGAAATAGTGACATAACAATCTTACTTTTTGCCTTGTTTAGACCCTGTTTGACCACAGTTTTGACCAACCAGAAGTGAACAAATGACCACATTGACCCAAAGTATAAACTGACATCATGTACCCAAAGGACACAAACTGCAATGCCATTGACAATCTTTGACCCATGTAAGACTTATTGATGACCACTATTGACCACAGTATTTGGAAAGAAAACATAAGTGAATGATATTAAGCATATCAGTTTTGGACAAAATGACTATGACCACAGTATTTGGACATCACTTTTTGACCAAAAGATACTACTAAAACATGTTAGAAACTGTTTATCACAATATTTTGAAAGAAACCATTATCCGACCAAGACAAATAGTACAAACAAACAGCCACAAACATGATTCAAACCGCAATAAATCATCAACACACCATAACCTTGGCTATGGTACCAATTGTAGGATCTTAATATTTATGTGTTTGATGATTCGGGTGGTCTTGGATGATCAAAATACATGTTTAACATTTTAGAGAGAAAGTAGAGTGAGAGGGTGTTCTTGCTAGAGGTTTACTCAAAGGAAAATGTTAGATTGAATGAGAGCACCACCCTTCCATGGATGGAAGGGTATTTATAGTTACACAATACACGACCTCCCATCGGCTGTGGATCAGGGATACAGTGGGTAAAGACCCGTCCTTCCTCCACGGTGTTGCACTAAACTATTCTACGCTACAAACTAATAAATAAACTACTAAATAACGAAACTAACGACAAGTCTACGAGCTAACTTAAGCTAGATAACATTTGGGGTGACCGACTCTTCACTATGGAATTTTCTAATTCCTAACATGTAAAATGTCTAACAAATATATACTTTTATTTGTACAAGTAAACTAACTATAATATTCATACAAGTACTAAAGTTTACTTACACTTGACAAAATATATTTTATTTTGGCAAGCACTCAACTAGATATTTTATTTTACAAAAGGTTACTTACATTTTATTTACAAGTAACTTACCTTTTTAATAAGTATATACATTTGTTTAAATGTATTTTTCATAAAAAGGAAAACACTCTTTTATTACCTCATGCATAGTGTCATCTAAATCTTTAAAAGATTTTGGAAAGATTTTGGAAGATATTCTAAGATATCAAATCTAATAAATTATTATATTTTTGCATACCACTGTTGGTTATAAATACCATCCCATGGTTTTCTCATATCTTCATCTCTTCCAACATACATTCTCTCTAACATTCTTTCATCACTTAGATCTATAGATAAACATGTAGTAGCATACATCAATCACCCTCACCATCACATGATCATAATGCTTCTAACATTCATCTTTGTTGTAAGGATATTTTACATTTTGATCAACCAAGGAAAGTTTAGAGATCTAACCATCCTCATTCACAAAAGAATATCAACATATGAAGATTCAAGATCTCTTGATATCCTCATTGATTGAAGACTTCTTATTTAAGAAGATCATTTAGATTAGTCATTCATATCCATTAGACATTTATGTCATGGATCATCATTGTTAACATTATTGCATCATCACAACACTTTCACCAAACTAGATTAGATGGGTTTGTGTTTGAACCATAAAACATAAGGTTTGTTATGTTGGGCCATAAAACATAACGGAGTGGTAGTACCGAAAAGAACTCGACATCTAGCTTAGTGTCGGAAATATTGTATAAGCGACGTTAGGTTGGTTCTACCTTGAACTAGAACCCGATATTTAGCTTTGTACGGAAAAAGTGTAGCGGCGATTGTAAGGTTTTCTCCGCCGAGAAGGGAGCTTGTTGATTTAGTGAAGTAACTCTTGAGTTGGGTACTCGGGGAGTGGAGTAGGGCGGAGAGGAGATCCGTGACCGAACCACTATAAATCCTCGTGTTTGGTTTGCACTTTCCTTTCTTTATCTCTTTACTTTTATAATTGCTTGTGATGTGGTTTGATGTTTATGCTTGTGTGACAAATTGGTTTACTATGCTTTATATTAGTCACAAACAATAATTGGTACTTTCATATTATAACAAGTTTCATAAACGATTTGATACTAAAGATCTAACGTTTTTAAATGGTAACGTATTCACCCCCCCTCTACGTTTTCACAATTGGTACCAGAGCCTCGTAGCTCTTATTTTCAAAACAAATGGTTTTTAAAATTGAGCACGATCCATGTATCAAATTACCATTGAAGCAAAATATAATATGAAAAATGTTTTGCTAATTATACTTAGAAATTTTGTTGTTAAATGTTTTGATAAGTCACATTAGTAAAAATAATAAACAAAATATGTGTATTATATTTTTTCTATCAAATCTAGTAAGTCCTACACTTTTTCGCTATGAGTAAGTACATTTTCAACTTTCGTGAAGACCACGGATTAGGCGGAACCAAAAAGGGCTCCTTCCTTGTAAATTTTGGTTCCTTGGTGCCAAGACGCAGCTTTTTGGCCAACTTAAAAATTCATAACTTATTAACAGTAAGTCCGTAGGAGTCGAGCCACCTATCATTTTAAAGGGAATTGAGTCTAATTTCATTTAAAACCACTCTCATGACCTGAGTCTAATTTAAATAAGTAAAATAGACCAAATACTTCGAGTATGTCCAAGATATTAAGTTTCGCTTTAACTTAAAAACTCAAATTTTTTAGTCAGGCAATTTAAGATGGTATTCTTAGAACATTGATATAATTTATTTTGAAACTAAATAATTATGTAATATGTTTAAAGAAAACTAATCAAGCTTGGTAACATCATCACATTTAAACGATAAATGACGAAAAGTGTTTTTCATGTTATGCTATGCTAAATGACCACTTGTTTATGTTGTTTGCATATATGTTGCTTGCTTATTTTCAAATTTTTGTTTACACTTGTTTGTTTGCATAATATAAGTGACAATCTTGCCATGTTATTTATTCGCTTGCTTGACGATTTCTTGTTTATGCACAATAGGACATTTGCTAGATTTTGTGCACTTAGTTGGAAAATTGTTTTACCATCACTGATAGACTTAGATCACTTCCTTTGCATAGGTTATACTAACATCTCGCATAACTTATGAAATGTCATGACTCGCTTAGCAATGAGTACTAAGTAAATTAGTCAAGTACTTTGAAAATGGAGGTTTAAAGAGTGTTTGGTACAAGGACAAAAACAATGTTGTATGATGTAATTTATTTGTTTTTACTTTGTAGGATGATAATATGACTTAAAACAATGTTGTATGCTAACCGGTTTATGCGGTGGATAGCACAAGTGTGTTATCAATTTTACACATTTTCACTTTTATGTGAAAATCGTTAGTATAGTCAAAGTCTATGCTCCACTATGTTTGTATATGTGTTATCAACTTTTCCTAACTAGAAGTAATTAATGTCACATGTTTTAAGCAAAATTTCGGGTTTGAAAACTCCCCGACACCTAAAAAATGGGTCTGCGAACTTTTCGGTGTCCACGGATCGACGACACCAAAATGTTGGTACCGTCTGTTATGCATTTGGTACCGCCATACCAGACAAAGCGGACCAGAGGCACCAATTTAAGGGTTCCGCTGTGTAAAGAAATGGTGTCGTGGATCCTACGGTAAGTTGTTGAAATTTACTAAATCCCGCAATCTAATTTACCAAATCTCGTTTCTAGGATACTTGTTAATTCATATCTTTCATATCTCACTCAACACATCCTCAATGGATTAACTTAGGATGTTTGACATGATCTTAGACACTTCCATCTCATTAGAAACTACCATCTTTGTATGGATTAACATCAAATAAAACACATCTCTCCATGAATCCTTAGCTCCATAAATCGACACATTCAGGATGGTCATTTTCACACCTACATCGTTATTTTTCTCAAGCTTAGCATTTCTAAAGCAAAGTCAAAATGACTAAATCCTTAACCTCAAATAAACCACTAGGATTAGCATTCGATCTTGTTGCTTCATTAAACTTGAACTCTTCATCCTCGGACTCGTTACCTCTCAACATCTCATCACCTATTCAAGATGTGAACTTTCTAAACTTAAGTACTCGGCTCCACCACCAAAATCACCCATCATTATGACTACTTCACAACCATCCAAAACACCTTCACAACCAAAGTCTCCAAAACTTGTACTTTGTGCAACACCACCAACATCTCCTCACCCGCTTATGGATGACTTAGATGACTTACCGAGACTAACAACTGGACTCATTATTTGCAAAGATATCATACACAAGTCTAACATATGACTATAGATATTGTTTTGTATCCACATGTATTGCCTCACTTGGTTAACATGAAAATAATGTGTCATCCTTCAAGACGATAAGTATTTACATCGAGTCATAACTCACACGTATGTTAAAGACATATTATCAAGTCTTGTAATCCTTGAGTTCAATCTAAGCTTTTAATATCAACAAATTAGGATTGACAACTTAAGTATTTCATCCAAAATATTCAAGTACATGTGACTTACGATTGTAGTCATTAAAAGTCATATACGAAAAATCAACACCCAAGTATTTTAACAGCACATGTTGAGAAACTAATCCTAAAATGAATCAAACACTTATCCAAAACAAACAACCCACTGTGCAACTTATCCTTCTTTGACACTTACTATCCCTCTTCCATCTTTTGGCACCATTAAGCGTGTTGTTCATGAACTTCAAGAGCATCCTTTAAACCAAACGTGCTCTTTCAAGGTGAACCCATGCCTCACCCCTAAGCTTCATAGACATGACCAAAATTCAAGCACTTCACCCACTAGTTGTAGCAACCAATGAACCATAAGAATTAGTATCCGTACTTTTTGTGTTCAACATCTATGGACAAATAATAAACCTAAGTACTCCCATAGCACAACATACCCCTACATCACCACATCCTTATTTAGACATACTAGAAGACCTACCACCTAGATCAACCAATCCACCATCCTTACCATCATTTGAATTGTTGAGTGTATTGCTCAAAAGCCCTTGTGTCCAACACTTGTACTGAATCAAATGCACGTTTGAACAAACTCAACCATCCTTTCCCACATATTAGGACTTAGATAATTCATTACGGCTAGAACCTCAACTATCAAATAAGGATGGTGCTCTTGGTAATTGTTGTCAATTTCCACTAGGTATAAGTAGTACTACCTTTACAAATTATCAAAGTATTATTAATACTTTGTCGTTAAACTTCTGCATAAATTTCGTTAAACCTCAAATCAACATTTTAACAACATATGTTAAAATGCAATCTCAAAGCCAACATCATACACCCAAGCAACAATGACTCTTGAGGAGTATACATAAGAAACTCGAGTGAATTCCTCTTGTCATCATCTAGTGAATATAATCTTGAGACCAAGTTTATTTAGATGGGACTATCCGATTCAAACACTTTGGCTTCATATCTTCATTTAGGAAAACATGATGTTTTGAAAACATTATGCCTATGAAATCATGCTAAGTATTTATCTTGTTAAAAGGACATTGTATGTCATATGCATTATTCTCTCCTTGCGACATAAATGGTTGTGTTACAAGAGATTTCATTACACCTCATTGGCTAAATGATCTTGAAACGAATATCTACAAGTTCTATGAACTAGTGTATCCAATTCATCTTGTCATACTTATTTTCATAAGCATGATAACTTTAACCCATGCGATAATCTCATTTGTTGAAAGATACTATTTATATCCATTTCCTTTCAAGCGTACATCATAACCTAACCTTGCTCAAACCTTGTGCACATGCAAGGTTAAAACTACACATCTCTAGAACATACGCATGATCTATTGAAGTTAGTAACCTTATTTAGATTCTTGTCAAATAAATTTCTTAAGAGCTTTCTTGAAAACATTCTTAATTTAACATATTCCATTCCCTAGTCTTAGATAATCAAATCACTTTTAAAGTATACACTTCAACGTAAAAGATGTCATCCATTAGATCATACAATTAGCTATGTAATTTGAACAACCTTAGATTCTAAACACAAGATTAAAACATATTGTTTATCAACACACCATTGCTAAAATTCATGTGTATAACATGACATCTTCATCACCTTAGTTATATTGCATATTAGTTGCGTCACATTAAGCCATGTATTGGTAAACTATCATCTTTTATGCACTTTAATAGGCAAAAGTAGGAGTTCCTGATTGGTCCCAAATGGTCAGCCCAAATTAACCAGGTAAATGGTCAACAAGAGTCAAACAGCTTGAGAACGCAATGCAATTATCCAGGAGAGTTTAGTGTTTCCCCGGGTCGTTAAGTCCCAACGAGGTGTGAACACTGTAATAGAACGAATCTGTGATCGGGTGATATTGAATGGAAAAAGGGTTTTGAGTGATTTATACTAAGGAATAAAAGAAAATAGCTTAAACAAGCTATAAGAACAAGTACGTGAAAGCAAAATACTTAAAGACGTTTAAAACCTAAAAGCGACACGTTCTTGAATTTTACGTAAACGCATACAAAATAAAACGTAAATTTAAAAGAATAAAACACCTACGGATATGAAAATGATATTTTTACAATCCTAATAATAAAAGAAAATTATTGGAAAAGAAAATTATTTTATGACTATTTATTTAATTATTATTAATTAAAACTATTTTTAACTATTTAATAATACCCTAAAATATAAGAAAATATGAAATAAAGCTAGAAAAGTGAGATTATGACTTAGAAAAATCTAAAATATTATAAAACTTACTTTAAAACTGAAAATATATTTTTAGACTTTTAAATATTTATTATTAATTAAAAACTATTTAATACTAATTAAAATGCTAGAAAATACTATTTAATCTAATAAAATTCGGAAAAATACTTTTTATGACTTTTGAATATTCTAAAACTAATAAAATTGAAATTGCATTTTCCGAACATTTTCGAATTATTTGAATAAAAGCTAATTAAAATGCTAAAAGCGAAATAGAATACGAAAAATAGCAAATGAACAAAGAAAAATATGAAAACTTCCAATCAACTATAAAATAATCCGAGAACCCGGAAAAATAATGAAACTATTTTGGAAAGTCGGAACTATGATTTGGGCACACAACTAATATGAATAAAGACTGAAATTAAGCTAAAAGCCTCAATAAGCTACCACCATTGAACCAAAGGTTGAATAAGCTATAAACAAGTTATGGGAACTTAGAATAAGCAACAAAAACAAGAAAGACACATCGAATAAGGAATAAGGAATAAGCAAACGGGAGTTTTGTGAAAAGGCTTAAAAGAAGCTAGCAAATAAGCGATTTACAACACTAAATAAAAATTATAAAAATACTATGATGAAGACAAGCAATGAATGACAAATATCCAAAAGCACAAGTCTTCACTCCTAATATTAAGTCCTACATGAAATTCACAAGTTTATTCAAAACCGGGTTTCTATGAAATTTTGACTTTTAAGAAAACATGCAGTTTGACTTTTATGAGATTTTGATCTATCGAAATGGATTGAAATTAACACTAAATGCTATAATGAACCTAATGCAAGCTTGTTCTAATCGATTCTAAACCTAAATGCAAAATCTCACTATTTGATACTAACCGATTTGAATCACAAAGTTTAAACTAAATTTTACTTAAGCTAAACTAGGATGCAAAATAATGATAGGATATGACTTAATGATGCTATATGAGACCGATGCAACCTAACTTGATCTCTACTAGAACCTATATCTCAAGTAAAGATGCTTATGCCAAACATCGTGAATAGACAAAAGTGCAAATTTTAACAACCAAAACTAAGTTCTAAGCTTATGGTTACTACTATGACAGATTTATAGTACCTAAATGATGTAGATAAATCAGTAACTAAACACTAATACTAACTAAATCTACTGATGCAAATTAACAGAAATGAGATAACAATCAAAATGATCAGTACTTACACATGTCCTAGCCAAAATGGCTTGCCACTCAAAATCAAAGAACCACTATCCTATTCTGATCTCAACCCAATTTCTATCACAAACAACCCATATCTAATATCATTCCAGCAATCCAGAACCTTATATGCAGATTTTGACTTTTATTGACTCAGTTTGACTTTCATTGACTTTTCTTCAAAATGAAATTAGAACCTTAGGAACCTCTCAATACTTCTTTAGTTAACTTCAATAAGCTCATAAGAGCTTATTTCAACAACCATTTCAGATTATAACATTGAAATCAAACAAGAACACTTTTGGCGGGAAAACAGTTTTAACTGGAAACATGGAATTTCTTAACAAAAACACTTGAATTATAACTGAATTAACTTGTACAATACAGAAATTACAAAACCCAGCAAACTTTTACATTAAACTTGAAAAACAATTTTAAAGTTACTCTAAGAAATGGTCTAAAAACTGGGACCCTTATTTCTTCTATCTTCTTTCTCTTTTATAGCTCTCACAAAGTCTTCTCTCATCATTCTTGGCCCTTGATTTAGTCAAAACGATCCTAACCCTTGATTTTGATTTTTGGCGCCAAAAGTCTTGATAGCTAGATTGAGCAGGTTTAAAGCATTTAAAGAATTTTGGTTGATTGTGGAGGTGGAAGGTAGTGGGTAGACAGCTGGGGGTGCGAGGTGGAAAGGTGGTGGTGGTTTAGTTTTACAGTGTCTGGTTTTGCTTGTGAGGGAGAGGGAACAGGGAGAGCGGTTTTATATTTTAAACCATGGGTTGGGTTTGTGATTGGGCCAAGATATTGGTGGGCTTGGGATTGGGTTTTATTAATATAGGTCCAGGTTTGGTTTGTAGCTTAATCACAAGGACCATTTTGTAATATTATGAAAGTGGAGAGCCTGATTTGACAAGTTTCAAAATATCTTCAAGGACCTATTATGCCATATATGAATAGTGCAAGGTTATATTTATTAATTTTCCATTTTAAATAAACTAGGACCATTTTGACACTTTTCAAAGTTGAGGGACCAAAGTTATAAATATGAAATTTTAACTTCAAAGGACTATTTTTAACAACTTATGAATCCTCAAGGACCTTTAATGATATTTTACAAGTTTTGAATTACCAGGGACTAGTTTTGCCAATTTATGAAAGTTTAGGGACTGAAACTGTAAATTATGTAAACTTTGTTGTTTTTCATCAGTTTTCAATCCTTTTGCACTTGTAACTCATAAAAACACATTTTCATGATATTTGTAACATTTATATAGTCATTTGTGTGTTTTGGTAATTTTGTATGGTTTAAACAATATAAAATATATGTGTTTTAGACACATATCAAATCCCCACACTAAACTATTGCTAGTCCCTAGCAATCTTTTATGAAAAATTAATGGATTTGAATCTCTTTACCAAAAGCCATTACTACGGAGTAGCCAATTGTTTCATTCAAGTAAGAACCTTGGTACAATGATAACCAAATGATTTTGAGCAAATCACTAGCTTTCAACGGTTTTGATTTGTCTTTACCAAGAGTCGTTGCTTCGGACTAGCCAACTCTTAGATAAAATATCTTTGGTGAGTCGATTACCAATTATGGTTTTTCCATCGCCTTTACCACAAGCCATAAACTTATGGCTAGCCAACTCTTCACTAAGTAAATATATGGTGAAATGAACACCATACAATTTTGGGCAATTGCAAGTCGTCAACGGATTTGAGATATCTTTACCAAGAGCCGTTTGCTCTGGATTAGCCAATCCTTATGTGGGTTAGACATGGTGGATCGATTACCATTTGTCTTGTGTTTAGTACATAGTACTTCCACTAAAAAATTTTAAATTTGGCCATTTTGTTGGGAATTATGTGAAAGTCCGATTCTCACGAACTTAATGTCAAGGGTTTCATCAAGTAAAGTGGATTCGCCAAGACTTATTCTACCAAGTATAATAGTGATTAGTTGGTGATTCTCGGAAGTGTTTATTCCGTATTTAGTTTATTTAGTGTAGATATACATGAGCTTTATTAGGAAGTGATTGTGTATATCTTGTTTAGTTTTATGATTATACGCTTTTGGAAAACGGTTTAGCGATATTGTTTAGGTTCCTTATCTATAAAAGGAACACATTAGAAAGGTTTATGTACCGATTGAAAAACTCGCTTTAGTTAATATAAAGATCCATAGAGGATCAAGAAGTTCTTAGTTATTTGTTACTTGTGTTTATATTCACCGATAAACATTAGTAGTAGAGATTGTCTTTATAGTGCTTGTGATTACATAGGCATATATAACGATCCACGAGCTCAAGATCTATCAAGGTCTCAGGTTCTGTTTAACAAGTGGTATCGAGCCTCGTGAGAGTCTCTACGATACTAAGGACAAGCTTTTTCTTAACACCAATACAACCATTACAATAACACCATGCCCGGTTCGGGATGTCGAACCGAACTCACCAACAACCAAAACTCCACCCATCTGCAAAGAACTAAGTCTTGCTAATAGCAATGCTAAGTTTCCTTACCTTAAAAGGGAGGAATATGATCTTTGGGCTATGAAGATGCGAATCGATTTCCAACATTGATTGGAATCTATGGCGATAATTTTGAAGGGAACAATTGAAGAGAACTACCACGGATGTCGCTGAACATGATTAATGTTCCTCCCAAAACCGCCAAGAGTTGCTAGCGCTCGAGAGAAACAAAGGTCGAACTATTCTTCGCAAGCTATTCCCGAGGATCACTTGAGTGATTTTCACTTCATGCATGACGCCAAGGATATATGGTTAGCTATTAAAGCAAAGTTCGTGGGAATGAGGAGTCTAGAAGGTCAAGAAGTCCATGCTCGCATAACAGCTTCAGGACTTTCGGATCTCTCAAGAGGAAGGAATTCACAAGGGCTATGATAAGTTTCACAAGATCTTGAGTCACTTGCACCACTTCAAAGCAAAGCCGGATAATGATGATCAGAACTCTAAGTTTCGAGGTCATTACTCCATCCCGGCTACATGTGAGCATAGCTTTAAAAGCTAAAGGTGGTTTGGACATGATGACCTTTGATGAGTCAGACAACAAGCTTAAAGCTCTTGAACATGATGTGAGAAGCCCTTTTCGATCATCTTCATCGCAAGTCATATCGCATTTGTTGGAGCCTCTACTCCAAAGTCAAGCTATTTTCCAAGCTCATATCCATCATCATCTAATGTCGCTCCTTCATCAAGCTCTTCCTAGATCCAGTGGAATTATGGAAGATGTTCTGGATCTTTCTTTGTCGATTATGATCCTCGCAGAACCGGCTTATGAGGATTTTGATCAAGTAGATCCACTTGATTTTGAAGAGATGAAGTCGAAATGGCAAGTGGCCATGCTTTCCATGGATATCAAGACTTTGAGCGCAAAGTCGAAGACGGTTTGATTTCAAAGGACGCGATCCAAAGAAGGTTTGATAAAAGGAAGGTTAAATGCTTCACATGCCACCGATAGGTCACTTTTCTAGAGAATGCAAAGACAGAAAGTCGGTGATGAAGTACGATACTCTACTTATCGCCAGATCGTAAGGATGCAGAAATTCAAAGGATCAACCGCTTTGGTCACTCGATAGCAATGTGGACCGGAAGCTACATGAGGAGTCCGATAATGATGGTTCGAGAATGTTGGGTTGATTGCAGTCGTATTTCGTGAGGATAGGCATGATCGATTGCCTTGATGGGCATCTCTCGTGTACAAAACTGTTTGTTTGGTTGTAGTGAGCGTTATAATGAACTAAAACAAGCTTATGACATTATGGAACCAAAATATAATGAATACTATGTGGAAGTAGAAGCTTATAAATGTGCTTTAAAAACACTAGAAAGACAAAAGGTTTGGTTACGTAAGAATGAAATAGCTTATGGTGAGAAAATAGGTGTTTTAGAAAGAGATCTTGAATGTGCTACAAATGAGTTAAAATGGTCCGAGAAGTTAAGAGCGTATGTAGAGTCGAAAATCTAGAGCTTAAGGAAAACTTAAGGAGGAAATTGCTAGGAATAATGAGTGGATGATGAATGGTAGTAAGTTGGCTAGTCTCATCTATAGCAACAAGCTCCCAATTCTACAAATGGCTTTAGGGTTTAAGAAATATGTAGGCCTAGAAGCTAGGGATGACACACGAGATCTACACCAAAGCAGCCTAGCACATTTTGTGAAAGAAGGTGACCTACATGCCGCTCGTGGACCAATTAGAGGTGAGCACATGCCCATTGACCTTTCCACTACTAATGACTTTGATGGATCACACCATCTCGTATGGCAAAAGTCAAAAGACTTGCTGCACCCTAATACTTCTACTAATGACTTTGTCTCTTGTGTTAACAAAGTGACAAGTCCTCCAAGCAAGGGTCTACAGAGTGTGATTCAAATGACAAGTCCGACCTTCCCAAGTCCGACCTTCCCAAGTCTTCACCCCGCCGCACCCAAGACTCCCAATAAGCATGACAGAGTTGTCGCCAAGGAATGCTCTTCCAAGACAATTGCCTCAAGACTTGCTTTTAATTCTTTGCATAATAATACCGTTAAAACAATTCTTTTCATGGTTTTGGTTTGAATACTTCGCTTGTAAGAATACTTTGGTTTGAATAAATCTTCTTCGTAAGAAATGTTTTGTGTGGAAGTAAATCTCATTTAATTAAGGATTGTGATTATCATGAGCAAAGAATGAGTAGGTGTGGTGATTCTAGGAAATCTAGACCAATGTGGACCAATGTTAATGATATACCACCGTATGTTCCACAAGTCGCTAATTATAATACCTCTTTTCCTTGGAGAAGATCTTTTGGAAAACCATATGTTCAACCAATCGGTGAATATTTTAAAATGGTTTTGGCCTAGATATGTTAACCCTATGAATGATGGGAGAGGGTATTGGGCATCATTGTCAAGTCCTCAAGCAGTTGTTCTTGGAATAAACAGAGACCTAAGTTTCATTGGAAACCCAAGAACAATAGTGGATCTTATACTTCTACATGGCATAACTCATATGATCCACAAGGTGTTCAAGTCAAGAATGACTTGAGCTCCATAGTGTACTAATATTCAGATATTTTGTTGTTGTTGTAGGATCATCCCTTAAGCATAAAGATGTTGGAATTGTTGACAAGGGTCGTTCTAGAAGTATGTCAGAAACAGGACATGATGCATAACTTTATACCTATTGAAGGTGGAGGCAATGTAACCTTTGGAGGAAGTGATGGACTAATTACGTGAAAAGGGACCATCAAAACACCTCACCGGACTTTGAGAATGTTTATTATGTCAAGGAACTTCAACACTTCAATTTGTTTTCGCCTCACAAATTTGTGACACTAAGAACAAAGTACTCTTCACAGAGAATGAATGTCTTGTGTCGTTTAAAGACTTCAAACTCCCGTAAGATACTTCAATTCCCATCAAGGTTCCTGAGTCATAATCAGATACATTCAATTTATCTAATGTCAAACCAAAGCAGTGACTTAACATGTTTGGTGGCTAAAGCATCCGTGGATGAGTCCACCAAATGGCATGTAGGATGGCCCATGTCAATTTCAAGACCATCAACCAGCTCTCTAAACCGGGCCTTGTTCAAGGACTTCCCGCCAAAGTATTCACCAATGATCATAATTGTGTGGCATGCAACAAAGGAAAGCAAAGACAGAGCCTCATATAAAGGTGTTCTCACATAAAGAAGAACCATTATTTCGAACCTCTTCACCGCTTCATATGGATCTGCTTGGTCCTACTAAAGTGAGAAGCATTGATCATAAATATTTTTGTCCGTGATCACCGATGGGTTTAGCAAATTTTGTTGGGTATTCTTTCTAAGGACCAAAGATGAAACATCCGAAATTTTGAAAGACTTCATTACCCTCATTGAGAATCGCTTGAACAAAAAGGTGAAAGGAATTAGGTGTGATAATGGTACAGAGTTCAAAAATGCCATTCTAATAGAACTCAGAGGTTGAAGGGAATCAAAAGGACTATAGCACTCCAAGAACCCCTCAACAAAATGGGGTGGCGTAAAGAAAAATAGAACCCTAATAGAGGTCGCAAGATCAATGCTAGCGCACTCTAAACTTCCTACCATGTTTTGATCGAGGTCATGGTACAATTTTGTTATGTACTCAATAGAGTGTCCATTACAAGACCACATCTTAAAACACCTTATGAACTTTTTTGGGAAAGTTCTCGTTATTCATTACCTTAAACCTTTTGGTCGTCAGTGACAATCTTGAATACCAAGTGATCCTTTGGGCAAATTTGATGAAAAGTCGATGATGGTTACATTGTGGGTATTCTCGCTCATAGTAAGGCATACAGAGTTTACAATGTATCCGCAAAGAAGATTGAGGAGACATTGAATCTGAGGTATCTTGAAGACAAGCCTAATGTTCAAGGCCGTGGTCATGTTTGGTCATTTGATCTTGACTACTTGACCGACTACTTGGGATATGCTAGACATAAGGTCGATCAAAATGCGATTCGTAGCATCTACAACTACAAATGCGTACACTTTGGATGCTCATTCGACAGCTGGTCCGATGATGAACAACCCATTGTAGTACCTTCCTTCTCTCCTAACAATTTTGTAGGTGACACTTCTAAAGATTATACCGATGTGGGTGAAGATGAATTCTATTATGCCGAGGACCTTGCCGATCAAGAAACAAGAGTACGCACCAATTTAGATGCCGAGAGGAATGTTGAAGAAGGATCAAATGAAGCAACCCAGAAACTTCAATTCGTCAAGGTAGTTTCGTTCTCCTCACCTCTCCAATTCGGCCGAAAGACATGGTGACACTACTCCTATGTCTACTAAAGTGTCAACAGATCTTGGTGAACCTTATACAAGGTTTCCAAAACCTTCGATCTTGGTCATCATCAACCTAAAGGTGCATCTTCAACACACCTTCCTATGATATCGACTTTGAACCCATCGTGACTAATCTTGATGATTCCATTGATGTCAACACCACCACTACAACAAGGATCAACAATGTACATCCACGCCTAATATTATTGGTGATCCTAATGCCCCCGTTAGAACAAGAGGCACCGTGGCGCGCTCTAAATATGGACAGTGGCTTTTGTCTCTTATGTCTCAAATCATCAGAGAGACAATCACACGACTATCAACATTGTCTGCTTGCTTGTTTTCTCTCAAGTGGAACCAACCAAGGTTACTCGTGCTCTTGAAGACTCAAGTTGGCTTGAAGCTATGCAGATGAGATGCAACAATTTCAAAATCGCAGGTTGGATATTGGTACCACTACCGATGGTAAGTATGCTATTGGGACAAAATGGATTCAAGAATAAGAGAGATGCTAGAGGTGTTGTCATTAAAAACAAAGCCAAAGTTAGTTGCACGTGGTTATAGACAAGAGGAGGGATAGATTATGATGAAGTGTTTGCACCAAAGGGCAAGAGTTGAGGCTATACTAATTTTCTTAGCTTATGCATCCTATATGGGCTTTATGGTCTATCAAATGGATGTTAAAGGAGCCTTCTTGTATGGTGAAATTGAAGAGGAGGTGTATGTCACTCAACCTAAAGGATTTGAAGATCCGATCATCCTAATCATGTTTATAAGGTAGTCAAAGCTCTATGGACTACATCGTGCACCTAGGGCCCGGTATGCTAGGCTTTCTACATTTCATCAAACATGGTTACGTAAGAGGTGCTATTGATAAGACTCTTTTCCTAAAGAAGAATTCCACCGACATCATTCTTGTGCAAGTGTATGTGGATGACATTATCTTTGGATCCACTAAGGAAGCTTGGTGGTGTGGAGTTTGAGGAGCTTATGAAGGAGAGTTTCGATGAGTGCAATGGGAGAGATGACTTTCTTTTGGGTCTTCAAGTTCGCAGAAACCCGATGGTATCTTTATCATCAGATAAATATGTGAGGACATCTTGAAGAAGTTTGGTATGGAGGGTGTAAGGATCGCATTACACCTTATGAAGCTCCAAAGTCAAAGACCAACAATGAAGTCGATCCACCGTAAATGTTCATTTGTATGTGTCTATGATTGGGTCTTTGATGTATTTAACAGCCTGTGCCCGATATTACTTTTGTCGTGAGTGTTTGTTCGCGACATCAAGTTACTCCACCGACTTCCCATCTCAATGTCATAAGAAGATCTTTAAGTATCTCAAAGGCCAACCTCTTCTTGGTCTTTGGTACCCAAAAGAGTCTCCTTTAAGCTTGATGCATATAGTGATAGTGACTATGCCGGTGCTAACTGGATAGGAGGTCCACCACCGAGGTTGCCAATTCCTTGAAAGAGATTGATTTCTTGGCAATGCAAGAAACAAACTATTGTGGCTACCTCATCTATCAAGCAGTAGTATGTGGTCACGCCAATTGTCATGGATGTGTTCTTTGGATTCAAAATCGCTTGTTAGATTATGGGTATAATTTCATGAACACAACAATTTTTATTGACAATCAAAGTACCATATGCATTGTTAAAAATCCAGCTTTTTCACAATGAACAAAACATATTGAAATCAGCACCACTTTATAAGAGATGCATATGATAAAAATTTGATAAATGTGGTCAAAATTCATACCGATGATAATGTGGTCGATCCGTTAACAAAGGTTTTGAAGGACCAAGGTTTCAACACCTTGTGGTCCATATTGGCATGCTTAACCCTTAACCGCAAAGTTTAAGGGAGGCATAGGCTCTCGTGGGAGGCATATGCCCTGTGGGAGGATTTATGTATAACTTTGCATTTTGCTATGTAATTTTGTATATTTGGTCGCTTTGGTAACTAACTCTAACTCGCTAATGTAATTTTAGTGTGTTTCTATGTTTGTTTGTGTATATTTCGTGTTTGTTTTGCGTAATGGTTGTCTCGATCGCTTGTGTTTTGGTCAAGAAAGCTTAAGTCGGTTTCCACCGAATTCATTATGTCAAGTGTGTTATTTGTTTCCTCCAAGTTGAAGCATCAAGGTATATGATTCAATCTAAAGAAGTATGTACAAATAGATCATTCATTCATTCAAGAAACAGCATACCATGACACAGAGTATCGGCAACATCAAAAGCATCTACATGATCTAATAGTCCTAATCTATTACATATCATCTGCTCCAACATCTAAAGATGAGCACGATGAGCATGACCGCCACATCTTTCACACTAATAGCGTTGGATATGCACGATTGCTCACATCCGTTGGTTTAATGCCGGCTATGCCTTTGTGAAAGCATAACCAACCCTAACAGATGCTAAGGATCAAAATGGAGAGGATGGATTGATGCAAACGAAGAAGTCAAGTCGATTGTGGCAGAGATGAGAAGGAAAGATTTTCCTTTGTGCATCATCTACTCTTTCAATCATACACCAACTTACATCATTTTCCTTTTTCCATTCCTCGACACGATATGTGATGATGCACCAAAACATGATGCCAAGAGACCAAGCACCACCTTTCTACCCATAGGAAGTGGAGGATTTTGGCCCGTGACCTTCGTTGAGGCCTAGGTGCCGAGGGTGGGAGTAAGATGTTCCTCATTATAGGATTCATCGAGTCTTCAGCAGATACAATTGGTTTCTCAACACTTTCATCTTCTGATGAGGAGAGAAAAGGTGACTTCTTTGGTAATGGATATGGTTTTGGAAAATAGTTAAACCATGTATTGGTATCTTCACTAGATGATGAGGATGATGATGAGGATGTTGTTGTGAGATCTATGATCTCAAGGTTAGTACTCATGATGATTATGGTTAATTTTGAAGAATTGAAGAGATTAGGGTTTGATATATTATTTGGGGATTTTGATGAAGAAGTCAAGGTGCATTGGGATTGTTTTATAGACGGGTTCAAGTGGTAAGAGAATTAATGCGTGGGTGAAACAAGAAAAGATATTTATCAAGCTTCATGAGTAAGTCATTTGATTCTCATCGAGTATTCTACTCAGCAGAATGGTGTTTCGCTTTCACCAAGTTATAAGTAAATTCAAGTAAAAGTAGAAGTCCACGCCATCCTTAGTCAACTTTGACTAAATTTGGGAAATTTCTATTTATTCGTTATTTACATATTTTCGCTCCATATAAGTGATTCGCTTATTATTATCATTAAAAACACTTCCTTTGTGCAAAATCCTAACCCTAATCCTCAAAATCTCTCATGGCACTTCAATTTAAACACGATCATAACAAGGTTGCTTTTCTTGGTACGGCTCGAGGTGATGAGCTTTATATGTCGATGATTTCTTTCTTACTAAGATCAAAGATTGTATATGCATTGACGATTCTCCGATGCTATATACGAAACTTTGATTTCTCAATTTTGGGCGCCGTAAAAGAGAGGAGATTCGAGATAGTTGTCAAGTTGATGGACAAGTGTATGTGGTGACGTAAGATTTGATCAAGACAACTTCGATTGGATGATGAAAATGGGGTTTATCATTCGATTCTACGATGGTGCTTGAAGGACTTAGAGCTATTGGATATCAAAGCACGAGGACGATATGTGGTTGAAAAATAAGCTATGTCCTATGTGGAGGTTCTTGGTTCATACTTTGTTACAATGCATGAGCAATAACCGAAGTCGGGATCAATTTTCAACACAACCTGGATGTGGTATTGTTTGCTTATCTAAGGGTTTGACTTATAATTTCTCTAAGTATATCTTTGATAATATGGTAGAAAACATCACTAGGAAAAAGGGTAAGTTTTGATGTACCCTAGGTTCTTACAGATAATATTGAATGTTTCTACACAAACCCGTGCTTTTCATCCCATAAGTGTTCGACTCCCAAGTTATTTGCTTCAATGAGGACTAAGTTTGAAAGGACACATTATCCTTTGTTAGATGCCATGTTACCTCGTGAGAATGAGACCGATAATGAGCTTAATGTAGTTTTACCTTCTTCCAATCCTATTGTCGAAACTCTTTCAAGAGATGGTGGTGAGGTCCTTCGTTGTTGTCAAGCATCTATACTTTCACCAAGACCAAGTTCTAGTCCAAAGATTTATTCAAGTTCCTATTGAAGAAGTTGAGGATCAAATTGATGAAGTTCGTGTTGATATCGACAGATTGTTCACACCAAGTCCCGTGAGGACTCCATTTGGTGAAGGATGCTCTAATGTTGATCAAGTTAATGTTGTACCGAATGCCTAATGAAGTTCCAATTCCACCGAACATTCACATGATGTCGATGCAGCATCATATTTCACTTACCTCATTATATGATCCGTGAACAAGCTTACAGTGAGGTGATCGAACTTAAGAAAGAACTTGTAGACACCAAGTCTCTTCTTGGTAATAAGATTGAGGTATTGGAAAATAAAGTTGAGCACTTGGAGAAATTGCTAAGTCGAAAGGTACAAAGAGAAGTTTGATTTCTTCGAAGAGGAGGACACAGAGAATCTTAATGAATCTCTTGAGATATTGGCTGATGTGGCACTTACATCTGATGTTCATTCTTCTATTGCTAAATCTTCAAAGAGCAAGGAGCCTATTCTTTATACTAGCAAAAGAAGAAGACAATATTTGACTAAGGTACATGATGATACTTCAAAGGAACCACATATGGTTGATGCATCTGCTGATGTCATAGTGGAGGAGGTTCCTACTAATCATGGTCAAACTACGTCTATTCCAGTACTTTCAAATGCTTCGCCTTTAGCAGATGATGAAGAGGTTTTTCTAGCTGGGAGAGTGTATAAAATGAATGCTTCTCCTGAAGTTTTTGCTACACCTGTTGAGGAATTGTCTCAACCTATTTCCTCTGATGTGGGTTTGCTTACTTCTGAAGCTCACATTGGTTCTGCTGAAATTGGTTCTGCTGAGATATCTTCTGAGACAGAACAGGACCCTGTGATTGCTGATTTGTTGAAGTCGTAAAGTGACTAAAGAACAATATCAAGCTCAGCCTAGATTGTTTGTCGATTATGAGAATATCCAAGAGTCGTGTTGTGGCTACATTTCTTCGAGATCAAGATGCTTCGATTTGACTCGAAAGGCAATTAGAGCTTGATGCATTATTTCCTACGACATCGATGCTCAATGGGATGGTTATATTTCTCAAGGTGCTTCGATCCTACTCTTGCAAAACTTATCTTAGGAGATTCTTTTAATGATGATGATTTTGTGGAGAAAATGAAGGCACTTGGTAATCAAAGAAAACTAGAATCACGCAAAAAGAAGAGCTCTTATTGATCAAAGAAATAAAGCCAAAAGAGAAAACCTATGACAGCTTGCTCGTAAGAGGAACTATATGAGAAGAGTTGTGAAGAATGCTTCTATGCATAATTCGGTTTATCCATGAAGCAAATCATGACTTGGTCCGATGATACTTTGATTAGAGAGTATAACTGTTATGAAGTTTTCTTCACAAGGTACTACTTCTTCTCCATTGGAAAATCGTGATTCAATGACCGATGTTCCTACACCAAGAGATGTAAAACAGCTTGAAATTGTTGATAATTTTGATATCATGTGCCTTCGTGGAATCTTCATTGTTCCTTCAAACACCTTCGATGCTACTCCTTCTTCTCGATCCGGTGTTTCACGAATCTTCTTTGATTTCTTCCGAAATGTTGTCCAATGTGGAGCTTAATGATTCTATGATTCGTGAGACCGATTTACGATAGGTATCGAACACATTGATGATATGGAACAATGAGTTTGGTTACAAGATGTTCGACAGATTGGCTAAGAAACATGCTTCAAGGAATACCGATTTTGATATCAAGGTCGATGAGTCTACTTTTATTGAAGTTGGAACTGTTGATGATTTTCATGAAGGAACTCATGTGACATTGATTGATTGGAAAGTCGGAAAGCTTAACACCGTGTATAGGCCGGATGATACCGCCTCGAGTTTAACTTCTTGAAAGATATTCTTCATTTAGTGAATCGACATGATTTGAAAATGCTTTATGATCATGTGATTCAAGATTATAAGTCTCATCAAGCAACCGGTTCTCGTTTATATCTCATAGGTGATCTTCAAGTTATGTTTGATTCAAATTCTCCAAATGGTCAAGGGTATTCTATTTGGAAGAATTCTCATAAATGGGAGATTGAAAGTTGGAGGTTTTATCCTTTGTTTTGTGTTCATGTAGTTCGACTACATGTGGGATGATTTTGTGTATGCTATCGATAAGCTTTATCCTTTATCCGGTACTTTTCTAGAAAGGTTGTCAAACACAAGTTGGTAGTGCCTCCTAATTGCTGGCAATGATGACCGCATGCTACTCAATGTGTTGGTTTGATTAAGAATCACTTATATCACTTATGTGTTCATCTTGATTGTACTAGTTTGTAATATTTGTTTTGTTTTTAGTTAAAAAAAAAAAAAAAAAAAAAAAAAAAAAAAAAAATGTTTTTGGTTTTATCTAACTTTTCTTTGTGTTTGTTGTATATTTTTGGTTATTGACTCACCGATATACTTTGTGTATGTCAAAGAGTTAGCTAGTCCAAAGGGTACAACTTTGGTAAAGACACATCAAATCATGATAGTCGTAATGATTTGCTCAAAATCATTGGGTATGCAACCACCCATGCTTAATTGTCGAGTGTTGTATGGTTTTCAATTCACCATGGTTTATTCCTGCTTGGAATCCAAGAATTGGCTAGCCCACTTGTATATGGCTTGTGGTAAAGGCAAGTGGCATTCCATATTTGGTTCTCAATTCACCAATCCTAAGAATTGACTAGTCCCGAGCAAACGGCCATGTGTAAAGACATTTCAAACCGCTTGTATGGTTGCCGGTTTGCCCATAAATCGATGGTTATCGTGTACCATAGTTTACTTAACTCAAACATATGGCTACTCCAAGAGTGATGGCTATTAGAAGAGACATCAAATCCATTTATTTTCAATGATTCACCTCTCACAGTGAGTTAACACACCGGATGTGATGAGAATAGTATGAAACTAATATGTTTTGATGTACCTTTTGTCATTTGTTGCCGCAAAGATATGGAGTTTTAGCGTTTCTTCATCATAGAGATGTTCTTGGATTCTTTGTCGTTGTCGTTGTTCGTGTCCAATCCTCCGTGTCAGAAGATCTATCAAGAAACCGGAACTTAACAAGTCAAATTCCGTTTTAGGGAGGATTGTTGGGAATTATGTGAAAGTCCGATTTCACGAACTTAATGTCAAGGGTTTCTATCAAGTAAAGTGGATTCTCGCCAAGACTTATTCTACCAAGTATAATAGTGATTAGTTGGTTTCGGAAGTGTTTATTTCGTATTTAGTTTATTTAGTGTGGATATACATGAGCTTTATTAGGAAGTGATTGTGTATATCTTGTTTAGTTTTATGATTATACGCTTTTGGAAAACGGTTTAGCGATATTGTTTAGGTTCCTTATCTATAAAAGGAACACATTAGAAAGGTTTATGTACCGATTGAAAAACTCGCTTTAGTTAATATAAAGATCCATAGAGGATCAAGAAGTTCTTAGTTATTTGTTACTTGTGTTTATATTCACGATAAACATTAGTAGTAGAGATTGTCTTTATAGTGCTTGTGATTACATAGGCATATATAACGATCCACGAGCTCAAGATCTATCAAGGTCTCAGGTCTGTTTCAACAGATCATTATATAGAGACTTTGAATCTCTCCCGGATCGGCTTCAAATCAAAGAGATCATCATCACTTCCCGATGAAAGTGGAATGATGTGAGTGAGTTCATCGGTGAACTCCTCAAGAAGAGGATCGATCGTGGAAGTGATGCTTCAACATACTCGACGTTTTCATAGGAAGCACAATCGTCGCTAAGATCGGAGAAAGTTTCAATATGATCTTTGAACACTAAGAGGAAAAGAGAATCACACATATGATCAAGTTCCTGTGACTCTCGGGATTGGGACAAGGTTCTCAACACTAGACTTTATGAATTTTGTTGGATCGATATACTTTAATCAAACTAACTTTAACTAGCTTGTTAAGGTTTAATAACCTCGGATAAATACTAAGTTATTAACAAAGAAACACCGAGCAATCTTTATCAAGCACGCGGAATTTACTTAACAAAGCTAAGAAGAATAACTTTTATTATAAACTCTAAATCGCTTATTATGCGATACTCTAATACAACTCTAAGATAATCGAACTTTCTCTAAAACACTAATTCGTAAACTCTAAAACTCTTTTTGAAATCATGCATCTAATGCCAATCTAGGAGTCCTTTTATAGGCTCTAGGATATCCTAGTCGGTTTACAATTTGTAACCTTGTACGACAAGTAATCTAAACATAGAATACAATTCTTTCCATAAACGAATATAACAGCTTCTTTTGTTCTTGCAAGACTTTGACTTCATAGTGCAAGACTTTGACTTTGTCTTTAGCAAGACTTTGACTCTTTGACTTCTTCCAAGATTTTGCGCTTACAAGACTTTCATATCTTCAAGACTTTCATATCCCAACAATCCTCCCCTAACTTGAATTCTACTTGCTTGACTTCAAGTTCCTTTGTGAATATATCTTTAACAACTTCATCTTTAAAACCGATTGTTTCTTAGTCTTTAGATTGTATCTCGTAATATCTGTGCTTGTCAAAGTATCTCTTAGAATTGTTCTTTTCACAAGACATCCAAAGAATCTCCATCTTTTCAAAGAACACAACAACATATGACAATTTGTACATTAATTCAGTTTAAGTTGCATACTATTCTCATCACTTCCAGTGAATCATTGAAAATTTAATGGATTTAGATCTCTTTACCAAAGCCATTATCTCGGAGTAGCCAAATGTTTTGGTGTGTAAGACCATGGTACATTGATAACCATATGATTTTTAGCAAACCATCACCTATCAATGATTTGATTTGTCTTTACCAAAAGTTGTACTTCTTCGGACTAGTTAGTTCTTCTATATAATGTTGAACTAATTACCAATAATGGTTTTTCCACGACCTTTACCACAAGCCATTTTCTTGTGGGCTAGCCAACTCTTCACATTATCGATATGGTGAGTTGATTACCATCCAACTTATTAGCAAGTTGTCAACTAAAAACGGATTTGATATATCTTTACCGAGCCGTTTGCTCATGGATTAGTCAATCCTTTTGTAACCATGGTGGATTAATAACCTATTGATGTTATCATCACAAAACCATTTATTCAACCTTTATTTCAAAATATTTATTACTTAGCAAAAGGTTTCTTCTAAAATTCATTTAATCGGTTTATTTCGCAAACAAGACTTTAATGAAAGTATTGTCGATCAAGATACTTTGAATAAAAGTATCGATATATCAAAAGTATTTATTCAAATAAAATTCATACCGCTTATTGATCATCTTCAAGAATGGTAGTCCAGGTTTATAAACAAGTTGATAACCATGCAAGCGCTTCATTATCCTCTTCTACTTCCAATCCATGCTCTAGCATTCTTCTCATGAGCTCAACTGTGAGAGGGTATCTTCTTTCTACAAACATGTGTATCATTGTTCCATTTTCCACTCTAAAACATGAACCCGGACTCTTCAAAGAATCTCCAAGAAACAATTTCCCAGCTTTCTTGATTCTTCCAGATATCATCGCTTGCTTTCTTCTTGGTTTCCCATATAGTTGTAAGATCACCATGTAAAACCAAACCAATCCCTTCTAATGGATTATTTTCAAAGTAAGCCTTCACAACATGATATAAGTAGAATAAGTCTACTCTATCTATAATGTGCAATATATCCCATAGCCTTTTGAAAACTTTGAGGCTTTCATCTTCTTTATGAAAAATCATGTAATCTCCATCCTTGGATTTCACAACTTCAAAAACACTAATCTTTGATCTGTTCAACTTCATGTCATCATCTTCTTTTGTATAATCAAAATCTACCACTCGAGATAATTCTTTATTTCATCATTAGTCTCGATCTTAATTCAACTTTTCTTTCTTTGAAAACCGAACATCTCAGAATTTCGGTTTTCCTTTTCAAACTCTTCTTTCTTTCGGCTTCATCCGTGTAGCTTCTTCTCTAAAGTCTTTAATACCGCAACATCTTTCTTATAAGCTTCTCTCTCAAAGATCATATAGTCTTTTCACATCAACATAATTCACTCGCAATCCTTTATATCCTCTCGCTTTTTAAATATGCCATCATTGCATTTCTTTCTTTAGCTAAATTAGGTCTTCTTGACATATATCTAACAGAGTAGGTGATCAGTAATGGTTCGTGACTCAAAGATTCAATTCCTCATGCAACTTACGAGTGCTTCTATTCCGAGCTTCGAGCTTCACGAGTTTTTCTATCTTTAGCATTTAATTCTTCTTGAAGCTTTCTAGCTGCAGCTTCATTCCTAGCAACTTCAATTGCTCTAAGTTCTGCTAAAGTTAATTTCCTTTTCTTAGTTTCAACCAGAACACCTTTCCCTTTATCTTTAGGATCAATTGCTGGTTGAGAAGTTCTTTGTTTTTCTTCTTCTTGTTCATCTCTAATAGTAACAATACCTCTAGGTTGTGACAAATCTCCCAAAATTGTCGCAATTAATTCATCATCACTTGCAGAATGAATAGGTTTGAATGTAGCTTCCTCCTCTTCTTATATAACAGTTGTAGAAGGACCAGCTTCTTCTTCAAAATTCAATACTCTTGGTGATATTACCTCTTGCCTAGAAGTATCTTGAAAAGCAAGACTTTGATGTTCAAGACCTTGATCATCGTACCTTGAACTTGAACTTGTTCTTCTTGTTCCTCAAGATTCGAATAATCTTTCTTCAAGACCTTGATTCTTTCGCTTTTGTAACATCTTCTTTCAAATTTTCCTTTTCTAAATTCCTCCCAAGTTGACAGAAGATGGTTTAGGAACCTTCTTGGTTTTACCAGACTGTGACTGCCTTTGCGCTTTCTTCTTTGATTTAAGCCAGATACGAAATTTTTTAATTAAAGGCCAGACAAAAATTTTTAGCCTTCTAAACTTTTTCTTCAATTTCGTTATCTGCTTAGCTTGAATCTTAGTAGTCTTGTTCAACCGAACGATCGCCCTAGTCAAAGCATAATTATCCAAAGACAAACCTTCACGAGGTATAGTATAAGGATCTTCACCTTGAGTATGTGAATGTGCCTCTGTCTGAGAAACAGGAATAGAACGTGGTGGAGATGGAGTAGGTGATCTTTCAATTTCTTCTTGAACCTCAGGGCTTGGAGAAACATTTCAGAAAGATGCAAGACCTTCAGAGAAGCAAGATTTGCAGATGCAAGACTGTGTGTCAAGACTTTGAGAGGCAAAGACTTTGTGAAGCAAGACTGCAGTGCACGTAATCAAGATCTTCACTTTCCTCATCCTCTCCGGCTTCATCTCGCATCAGCAGTGAACAACTTCCATCATTGTAGGAGTCAATGGAGTGTCTCCGCCTCGAACAAATCACTTCGCCTAGCCATAAAGGTAAATATTTTGGCTTGTTGCACAATGACAGTAACAAAGCAAAGGTTTTGGAACATCACCAATTGTTTGTTTAAGAAAAACATACAAACCTTGGGTACATCAACCATTTTGACCAGATGATATATGGAAAGCATCCCATCCAAAATAAGCCTTGAAAAATTAAACACTACATTGGTAGCTAATCCAACCACCGTAGATGCTATATTAGACCCAAACTGCTCCCAAGAAGTACTTTTAGAACTTATGCAATGGAGCAAGACATGAATCAAGAACTTCCATTGAGGATGTAATAATGCTTTCTTGAATGTTTGTTCCACAAAGATCCTTCATAACCAAGATCCCTAAAAGTATCCCAAATCGCTTGCTTGTCAAATCGAATAGCTCCATCTTCATCACCAAATAATAAATCTTCTCGAATAGAGTCCTCATGTAATCTTTATAGTCGTCCAACAACTGTTTATCTAATATAATATTCATCCTCGTCCATATTATTCTAGCAAGAGCCCAAAATTCTTGAATCCAAGGTTCAATAATATCCGGCTCAACTAAAAGAGCATAACTAATAGGCGACCCAGTAAGATAATCAATGATATCATAAAAAGCCACATTCGCCTCAGTCTTGTCCAAATTAGCCACCATATTGTGCTTTGAAACAGTTAATCGATTCGCCATTGTTGAATAAGTGAGCACAATAAAGATTTTATCGAATAATAAAGAGATGGTGATTGTGAGATAAGTATGGAAAAGATGCTAAGTAATAATATGAGAGAGAAAATCGGGAAGTAGTTATTTATAGGTGGGATTTGAAAAAATCACAGCCTATAATAACAAAGTTACCGTTACTATCAATTACCCATCAATATTACCGTTGGAACAGTACTTTAATACGACAAACAGTACATTCCACATAAGCAGTACTTTCCAAGCAGTACTTTCATAAAAAAAACAAGTATTAACAAGTATCCTCCCTCAAACAATACATGGACTATACTAACACCTTATAGTCCTCCCTCAAACATAGCTTAGTAGTTAATCATTCCAATGCTCACGACCAAGTGATTAAATCGTGACACATCAAAACCTTTTGTGAGTAAATCACTACATTGTCATCCGTGTGAACCTTAAGAACATTGATGAGCCTGTGCTCATAACAATCTCGATAAAGTGATGCCTAATCAATATGATTTGTCTTGGAATGATACATGTGATTCTTCACAATACAAATTGTACTCTCATTATCAATATTGATAGGAGTATTTTGAAATTGAACCCATAGTCCAAGAGTTGATTCGCATCCACAAAACTTGTCCACAACAACTTGCGGCAGCCTACATATTCGACTTCTGAGATGATGTTGTCGCAATTGTTCCGCTTCTTGCATTGCCGGAGACTAACCATCTTCCAAGATATTGGCATCCACCGTTGTTGATCTTCATCATAATTATCACCGCATAGTCACTATCTCGAAAAAGCTTCCAAGTGAAAAGGTGACTCTTTAGGATACCACAACCCCAACTTAGGTTGTTGTTTCAAATAATGTAAAATTCTTTTACCGCATTCATGTGAGAGATCTTTGGTGAGACTTGATATCTTGCACATAGACAAACCGCAAACATGATATCGTGCCGGATGCGAAGATACATAAGAGAGCCAATCATTGATCCGTAAAGCTTGACTTCAACTGGTTGTCCATCTTCATCTTTGCCCAATGAATTGATAGATTTAATAGGGTAGTAATGACCTTCATATCATCAAAATTAAACTTTAAGTATGTCTCGTAACATACTTGTCTTGACTGATAAAATTCCTTCCTTTGACCGCTTAACTCAAGTCCTAAAAGAAAGTTAACTCTCCCATTGAACTCATTTGAAATTCCTTCGCATCACCGCTCAAACTCCTTAACCATGGACTGATTGGTAGCTCCAAAGATGATATCATCAACATAGACTTGAACTAACATGATATCCTTCTTGTCTTTCTTGATAAACAAAGTCTTGTCTATAGCTCCTCTCCTGTATCCATGTTGTAATAAGAATGTAGAGAGCCTCTCATACCAAGATCTAGGTGCCTGATAAAGACCATAAAGAGCCTTAACCACCTTATAGACTTTGTTTGGATGTTTAGGATCTTCAAAACCTGGAGGTTGTTTCACATACACCTCTTCTGTAATAGTACCATATAGAAAGGCACTCTTGACATCCATCTGGTAGACCTGAAAACCCATGTATGAAGCAAAACCAAGAAATATTCTAATAGCCTCAATCCTTGCGACAGGAGCAAATACTTCATCATAATCTACTCATTCTTCTTGTCTGTAGCCTTGTGCTACCAACCTTGCCTTGTTTTTAATAACATTGCCTCTTTCATCTCTTTTAACTCTAAACACCCATCTGGTTCCAATAACTCTCTTCCCATCCGAAGATCACATAAAACCCAAACTTCTTGAAGTTTAAATTGAAGAAGTTCTTCCCGATAGCTTCAACCCCACCTTTCTTTAGTCAAAGCTTGAGCAATATTCTTGGGTTCCTCTTGAGAGATGAAACAAGTAAATAAGTGTTTGATGGTCCTTATGATTCAAATTGTTTTGTTTATACACAAAGCTAAGTAAAGCATTATGAGGTTTTGTGAAACCCTTAGCTTTGTGTCTTGTCATAACTCCGTAAGTAGAAGGACCAATGATTTGATCGCTTGGATGATTTTATGAATTCGTAAGATTGGTGATTGTGGAACTCCATATATATCATCCAGATTAGTATAATCAAGACCTTCATTGGAATCAGTGAAAATACCTTCATCTTCAAGCTCATCATCGCTTCTTCTAATCCGCATGGTAGGATCATCTAAATCATCTAAAGTACTATCAACAAAGTGCAAAGAAGACTTTGGTTGAAAGTACCGTCAAAGCTTGTGAGAATATTCTGCATCTTGTTCTTCTTCTTTGCCTCTTCATAAGCTCTCCTTTGTTCATCGGTGTAAGAATGTGCTAATACATCTTGAAGAAGCATCCGATTAAGTTCCTCTTGAATAGATTGATCCTCAGATAATGAGGATTGTTGTGCAATAGTACTGTTTTGGAAAATCAAGACTTTGCTTAGGAACATCGAGATTTTGTTTTGGACTTACAGGATCTTTATCGAGAACAAGATCGTGTCTAATATTAACTCCATGAACAACATATTGTATATCTTCTCCATTGTGCAAAGGTTGATTTTCTTCTAACAGAACATAATTCATTGAAGGAGATAAAATCGCAAGATCAAACATCCAATCGGGACCTTTACCTTTCTCATTGTCTTGATCTTCTAAAACTCAACATGTAGATAGTCTTGAATCTTCTTAGTAACTCATTGTATACTCTAAAGCCTTTACTATTAGTACAATAGCCCAATAGGTAACCTTCTTGGACTTGCCATCAAACTTCCCAGCATTATCAATGGTGTTCAAAATAGTAAGAGGACATCCAAAAGGCTTCATAAAACGAATGTTGGGTTTATTGCCCATCGGCAATTCATAGGGTGTCTTCATCTATGGTTTGGTGACGAGAGACCTGTTAAGAACATAGCATGCAGACTTGCTTACACCGCCCAAAATTGAATAGGTAGATGGGAATCGCTAGCATTGTCCTTCTTTGCTTCAATCAAAGTCCTATTCTTCCTCTCTCGCAACACCATTTTGTGTGGTGTTCTAGCAATACTAAACTCCCTCTTTATGCCTTTATTTGCACAAAAGTCATCCATAGGCTTGTTCTTGAATTCGGTTCCATTATCACATCTAATACCTCTAACCTTGAGTCTTAATTGGTTTTCAAGTGCTATAATCGGTGTTTGAATAGCATCAAAGGTATCATCTTTTAAACCCAAAAGAAAACCCAATCGAATCTACTACAATCATCGGTAATAACCAAACAAGATTTTTCTTATTTAAACTTGCCACAGAGATAGGTCCAAATAAATCCATATGTAATGTACTCAATGGTTCTCTAATAGTTCTTTCCTCAAGCTTCTTGCAGGAAGCTTTGTGTTGTTTACCCTTCTTGCATGCCAAGCATGATTGATCATTCTTGTAAGTCTTTGAAGGTAAACCTCTAACTAAATTTCCTTTGACCAGTTTGTTTATGTTCTTGAAATTAACATGGCCCAATCTTCTATGCCATTGATGTGCCTCTTCAGATGTTGCTTTAGCCACCAAACATGTGGCTCTTCCATAAGAATGTAGACTCTTCATGTCTAAACTATACACATCATTTGTCCTTGGTACTCCAAGCACTATCATGTCATCATCAACAAGTTTAAAGTCAGAGGAAAGGATGAGACATTCTATGTCAGTGAACAACACAGGGTGCTTTTTATCAGAAATTTGAGAGACTGAGAGCAAATTGAATTTAAGCTCCTTCACATATCTAACATTCTCAAAGTCAATAAGCCCTGCTTTGATAGTTCCTTTGCCAGTAATCTTTCCTCCATTGGGATCATTCCCAAATGCAACTCTTCCTCCACTAATATTTCTAAAATCAGACATGATCTCTTTGTCTCTGTCATACTTCCGAGCAACCACTATCCACAATAAGATGATCTTTAAGCTCCTCTTACGGATTGCCACCGCACACAAAGAAAAGAGTTAGTAACTTTTAGGAACCCAAGCCACATCGACTTGTGTTCCCTTGTGGAGTTACAAACTCAAATTCTTGAGTATGTAATTCCACTATCTTTCAAATGATGATCCAAAATTATCTTTTGATTTTTAACATGTGGATTTTCAAAACTTTACGGTTTTTCAACATAAATCTCTTTCACCGGATTATTAGCATTTTCTTGTATCACAAAACATCGATTCACTTTTGTTGAAAGTACTGTGTCCCTTTAGTAGTACCTTCCTTCTTAACCCATTCGGTTTAACACGTGGTTCCGTGATCTAGATCCCTATGTGAATTGTAATACCTTCTAGGTTGATAGTGAGATCTCTAGAATTTCTATTCAAGTAGTGTGATCGATTACCTTGTTTCGAAAGACTTTGGAAAATCTTGTGAGATCTTCAAGGTCTTCTCGATGTGGGTATCTATGATCCGGTGTGAAGTTTCGTGATTAACCCTATTTGAATTATTCCAATGGTTTATGCTCTCTAGGTTTCGGTTGGTAGACTTATTCCTTGGAAACTTGCTTAGATATTACGAGTGTTTGTCACGAGATTTGATTAAGTGATGAGGATCAGAACACATAAAACAGCATTTTGACCCATATGTCCAAAGTGATTTCTTCTATGTCTATGCCCAAAACTATTTTGCCTTCTTGGTGAATGATAAAACTGTTTTGACCAAAGTTATCTCCAAAAGGTTTAGCAATCTTGTTTTGAAAAGGTTTTATGAAATAATCGCTTGTTGAGCAAGACTTTGTTTTAAAGGTATTGCTTGATTTTGAACATTATATTCAACAGTTTCTTTGGGTTTCTCGGACCTAGATTGAGCTACAAGCTTCTTCCTAAACTCTAGACTGTCTACTCCAAAACGAGAAACATCGGGCCTAGAGGTTGATGACTAATGGGATGAGGACAACATGATAACCATTGTCTTTCTTATATTCGGGAGGTGGTTCACTTATTGAGCCCTCATTACTAGATGTATCTACATAGTTAATGAGCTCATCATCACTAGTGGTTATGTCCTCAAAACACCATCATCCCGATCACTAGGTTGGTTTTCATTTATGTTACTAAAGTCCATTCCAAATCCTAAGCCTGTTCTAATGTAAGCCCTTCTGCTTTTTCAACATAAGCAACATGGGACGAGGCGGACTCTCCCAAGCAAAGAAACTTAGCTAACAAATCATCTCTTTCCTTAGTTAATTTCTCTATTTCAAAGAATTTTACAGTTTAGTTTCCATTCACTAAGTTTTAAGCGATAATCCTGTTGTTCATATTTTTCATTAAGCCATTTCATTATTTTCATGAGTTAATATTTTGGCTTCCATAGACTCTAAAGTGATTTGATAACCTACTACCTCGGACCTAGCCCTAATACAATTATCTCTTTCAATCACATAATTGTTAAGCAATTTTAGATAAAACTCATAATAGTTTGAGCATACCTCGAGATAGGAGGCCGAGTTGGTGAAGTAGCCACCATAGCAAGAAAAACAGGATCATCTTCACTTTCTTTGCTCCAATCAAATCCTCCAAAGCCATCATCGATTCCAAAGCGGCATGTTCAGATTCTTCATCAAAGCAGTGCTCGGTCCAATGCTTCCACGGTGTCTTCAATCTGTATCTTCCATCGCTACGATACGAGAAGTCACCGGTTCATCATCAAATTCTTCACTCCGGTCAACCGATAGCTTCTCTTGAGCAACCAAAGCCTTTGTTTCGATTATTGGAATTTCTTTGAGCTCAAGTTTTGGCTTCTCGGATGTTCTATTTGCTTGATACTTAGCAAACCCGCACTCCCTTGCAAAGTGACCGATCTTGACAATTGAAGCATTCAATTTGAGATTTTTCAAAAGTTATTCCTTGTTTTGGTTTGAAATCAATACTTTTGCTGTCTTCTTCATGTACTTTTTGATCCTTGCATTGATCATAGCAACTTGCCACACGATATCAATTTATTCAAGTGCATCTTCTTCAACATGCTAGATCCTCTTCATAAGTGACGTGTAAGCTTGCTTGTTGTGCAAAGAAGGAGCACACAACTTCATCCGAGTGCAAAGTTGTAGATTGTGGGACTCTTGAGCATATGAAGGGGATTGTAAGTGTAACACCCCGAAAATCTTAATGACAATGAAGACTAATTCGGTGTTACTTGAATGGAGATCATAGTCAATAATTATAGAAAACGACTCGAAAGAGCGTTTTATTAAAATAGTTATCATTCATCGAAAACTCATAGTTTGTTACAAAATATTGTAAATAGATCAAGTGTTTTCCCAAAAGAAAGATCATGAGTTTGAAAGAAATGATAACTTTTATGTTTTACACCACCGGATAAGCCTTGCCATGCCCGTTCCGCACCTTGGTCATAATCTTCACCGATTACGAGATAACATGCTTAAAAGGTCAACAAAAATGTTGAGTGAAGTCCATAGGTTTAAAATAAGTTGAACACAAGTATAAGATCATGATCATTGTAAACTAACAATATCATAAGAAAATATCACAGATTATTATGCGCTAAGCTCATGAAACCAAGACTCAACCGCATACACCGAATTACCGGTGTACGTAAGTATGCCCCAAAGGAGGTAATAGCCAATTACCTAAAGAAATTGATATGGTGCGCCCGGTTATTTCTCTATAACCAAAGCGGGTTCGTTAATCCCATAGTACTATTCACGATATCTCGTTCACTCGCGGTGACTAATGGTTCATGATCGGGGACTTGTGGCTAACAACTTAGGCGGTACCAATAATCAAGAGGATCAAGCATTTATGAAAAACCTTGTGTTCTAGTTTAGAGCATGTATCTCCCTCGCGGGGTTTGTAAAATAAAGTAAAAGCGAGGCTATGAACTCACCTTGATGATAATGCACACGCACAAAAAGATCAAGCACAATGTAGCGGAGGTTCCAACTCGAAACCTAAAATGATGAGATGGCGAGTCTCAGTAAATGAGCATTTTGGTTCGCGACCAAAATAATAGAGCATTGAATATTCTTATTCAATAGATCATTGGATTGTCCAATCCAATAGTGTGCGATCGTGATTAACGTTTTAAGTTAATTTACATGCTACATTGCCTTAATTAATGATCCTCACTTACGCATAAGTGAAATGTTTTCCCCGTTGTGATCTTAATAGATTTGTTGAGTATTTTAACGTATTTGAATGAATTCCCGTGTGTTTTATCGGATTTGATATATATATAATTATAATCTATATATATATATATATATATATATATATATATATATATATATATATATAACGTATATACCTTTAACGTTATTCAATATCCAAAATAAAATACTCATAAGATCAAAATACTTGTTTTACGTAATTAGGATGGGTTTATAAGTTTTTCTAAACTTTTCCCGAATTTACACTTTTTACCCTCAAGTTACAAAAAGTACGAGTTTAGTCCTTAACTTTGATAAAATGACACTTTTACCGAAACATATTTTATATCAAAACTTTCGAAATGACAACTTTAACCCTTGGTAAAACTGATTTTACAAAAAAGCCCTCTAGTTTACTTTATACGCTTTTAAACCTTTACTTTTCAAACTTGACACTTTTAACCCAAAGTTTATTAATACTAGTTTAGGCTAATTACACATTCGGTCCTTGTGGTTTCCATGCGCACATGCACGTGCATGTTTCCCATGTATTTTCGAAAATGGCATTTCTAGTCCTTAGACTTTCGTAATGTACTTATCTTATATATTTTCTTCCCCTTAACATTTGAAAAACTTCCATTTTTGACCCTAAGTTCTACGTGTTTGCAAATTACATCCGAAAATCATTTTTATAAAACGAAACTTTGCAAAAATGTTCTCAGCTTATTTTTAGCTCATAATTAGTGCTTATTGGCTTATTTTCAACTTATTGGGTCGGGTTGGACTCTCGTTGGGCTTTGCTTGGACTTATTGGGCTCGGTAACTGGGCTTTAGGCCCGTTTGTCTTGGCGTATGAATTTTAAGGGGTACGATGGTTTCTATAGGTTTTGCTACACACTTTGTGACTTGTTCGACATGTTTAACCGTTCTAGAGTGTAACTATTGAGTGAATGTACGTCGTGTTTAGGTGTTGGTGTGATCTAATGTAACATTTTCCATTTTTACACGCGTATAATCATAAGGTTTAACTAGTTAATAGGTGAAATCAACTATTCTAACGTGTAATATACATGCATAAGCTAAGAAGAGTGAGTTAAGATAACTTACTACACTCTTAAAGAGTGGTGAATATGAGTGATCGTGAAGAATGAATGTGAGTGCTCCTTGTTCTCCTTATAATGTCCTACTATTCGACACTAACCCCAACGTTTTTATTGCTTCCTTTACTCCTAGCGTTAGTGCCCCAAAATACTTGCGTTTTTCCCTAGTTCTCCTTCGACAAGAATGAGTGAAGTTACTCGTGGGTTTTGATTGTGAAAATTTGTCTAAGTGTGTGACTTTACTTGTTTGAGGATAGCCTTCTTATAGGAAGACAAGTTATGGCTTTGGGATTATTATATATTGTTCTTCCAAGTTCCAAGACTAGTTTTAGACATGTGTGTTTGTTACTTGGAGCGTGCAAGTGTGGCAGCCAAAATCGTGGCATGCTTATGTCTCACATTTTTGTACATAGGACATATTACACAATGGTTTACAAAGTCTCAAAGATGGTCAATGGGTTTTGGTGGTTTAGAGAAATTTAATAATAGGTTAGGGTAGCTTAAAGTTGGTCTTATGTCTCCTTGATCCTATACACATACTTGCTTTAGTTGCCAAAGATGTATTTTGTGTTCTTCTAGTTTGGTTCCAATGATACACATTACATGGAGCACTAGTTCCTTATATTGGTTATATACATATACTAATTATAGGTGGTGTTGGGCATGACTTGCGTTGGGTAGACTAAAAACGAAATCCATATCACATATAAAGGGTGAGTTGGGCTCGTGACTAGGCCCAAGAGGGATTTGGGTGGCTAGCTTGTTTCGTGGATCTTGTATAGTGCTAGGCCCAAAGGAATGCCAAGCGTGTTGGGCTCGAGAGGTAGCGAGGCCCAAGAGCAAAAATGGTGTGGGCTTGATCCGGTTATGAGGCCCATTAACGAGTTGAGTTGGGTTACGAGGTGGTATAAAGTCCAATGGGTTCCGAGGCCCAATCTGAATTTTATATATTTTATTATAATTAAATTTGTAATTTTACAAATTTTACGTATCCGTTACGTATTTTAGGATTATCGGGATAGTGGGAAATTTATTACGATCACAACGGTATAGTTTATGAGCGCTCAAGCTGCGTTGATCATGCATATGCCAAATGATATGCAAATGTGATGTTTAGAAAATTTCATGACGAAATAGATCGTGTTTAATTCACGATTAAAGCGTTAAGTACATTGAAATTTTCCGGAGCTTACAAGTACCTACCCTTAAGAGAACCGCGTCCCGGTTAAACTCGCAGAGGTTGTCATGGGTGATCTAGATGAGCGGTGGGGATACTTGGAACGCATTACATCCTCGCGCTCCCGGTGAACTCGCACCTCGTTTCTTATGATTCCATCGAACTTTAACGATAGGAATGCGGCTTTGCTTAAGCCTCTTAACTTCTCGTCCATGATCTCGACGGGTTCTTCGACAAAGCTAAGTTTGTCATTGAGTGGATGTCCTTGAGTGGTACGACTAGAGTTTCATCCGAAAGACACTTCTTAAGATTTGAGACATGGAGCGTGTCATGTACTCGGCTAAGTTCTTGGGAAGATCAAGTTTATATGCCCTGGACCAATTCTTTGAAGAATTTTGAATGGTCCGACGTATCGAGGTTTGAGCTTTCCTCGTTTTCCAAATCGACCATCCCTTTCGGTGATACTTTGAGCATTACGGTCTCCGACTTGGAATTCCATTGGTTTTCTTGAACATCTGCGTAGCTCTTTTGTCTATCTCGAGTGCTTGCAATCTTTGCCGAATTTGCATTATCTTTTGTTGTCTCTTGGACAATTTTGGAACTGTAAGTTGTACTTCTCCAACTTCCGCCCAAAGAACCTGGCGATCGGCATTTTCTTCCATAGAGTGCTTCAAAAGGAGCGACTTTAATCTTGGCGTGATAAGCTGTTATTGTAAGAGAATTCACCGGAGGTAAGTGCTTATCCCATCCTTTTCGAAATCAATCACACATGCTCTTAGCATGTCTTCCGAGTTTGGATCGTTCTTTCACTTTGTCCATCTGTTTGAGGATGGTACGCGGTACTCATATCTAAGTTGGTACCCATGGCTCTTTGAAGCGTTTGCCAAAATCTTGAGGTGAATCGGCTATCACGGTCGGATATGATAGAGATTGGTACACCGTGACGAGAAACAATCTCTTTGATGTACGATCTAGCGAGTGTAATCATCTCGTCGTTCTCCTTGATTGGCAAGAAATGAGCGGACTTTGTAAGGCGGTCTACAATAACCCAAATGGTGTCAAAACCATTAGAAGTTTTTGGCAACTTTGTGATGAAGTCCATTGTGATTCTTTCCCATTTCCACATAGGAAGTTCGGTTGAGTTAGCAATCCGGATGGCTTTTGATGTTCGACTTTAACTTTCAAGCATGTCAAACATTTCTTGGCGTATCAATGATATCGACCTTCATATTAGGCCACCAAGTACAAAAGCTTTAGATCTTGATACATCTTGTTGGGACCGGGATGTATGGAATACTTTGATTTATGTGATTCATGCATGATGAGTTCTCGGATACCTCCAAAGAGTGGAATCCAACTCGATTCTTGAAACATAGCGTTCCGTCCGATCTCTTCACAAATCCATTCTCATTCTCCGGCATGCCATAAATCTTCTCATTCGGCCTATTTTCTTCCTTAAGGGCTTGATCGAGCTTCAAGAATTTTCGATGGTAGGGGTGAATTGATTACCATTCCCAATGATCTCACTCTAAGTGGCTTAGGCGATCTTTTACGCTCAAGGCATCGGCAACAACGTTTGCCTTTCTAGGATGATAACGGATCTCGCGATCATAATCACTAAGCAATTCGAGCCAGCGACGTTGACGCATATTCAATTCCTTTTGATCTAAGATGTGTTGAAGACTTTTGTGATCGGTGTACACTATACATTTGGTTCCGTACAAATAATGTCTCCATAATTTGAGTGCAAATACCACGGCGCCAAGTTCTAGATCGTGAGTAGTATAATTCTTCTCATGAGTTTTGAGTTGTCGTGACGCATAAGCAATCACCTTGTTCCTTTGCATGAGAACAGCGCCTAAACCCATGTGTGAAGCATCACAATATACTACAAAATCTTGACTCCTTCCGGTAGTGCCAAGATAGGTGCTTCATAAAGTTTGTTCTTTAGGAGTTGAAAAGGCGATTCTTGATCGTCTCCCATTCGAATTTCTTCGTTTTCGGGTTAACTCGGTCAATGGTTTAGCTATTTTCGAGAAACCTTCGATGAATCTTCGATAATAACCAGCAAGTCCTAAGAATTGACGAATTTCGGTGGGGTTAGTGGGTATTGGCCAATTCTTATGATTCAATCTTTGCGGGATCCACATGGATTCCTTCTTTGTCGATCACATGACCAAGAAATTGGACTGTCTCAATCCAAAAGTCACACTTGGAAAACTTTGCGTACAATTTTTCATCCTTGAGTAACTTCGGGACGGTCTTGGATGTTCCGCATGTTCTTCTTTATTACGAGTAGATAAGAATATCGTCGATGAACACAATGACGAATTTATCCAGATATGGTTTGCGAGACTCTATTCATGAGGTCCATAAATCAGCAGTGCATTAGTTAAACCGAATGGCATTACTTGGAATTCATAATGGCCATATCGAGTTCTAAATGCGGTCTTGGGTATATCTTCTTCTCTTACCCGTGGCGATGATATCCGGATCTTAAATCAATCTTGAGTATACACTCGAGCCTTGTAATTGATCAAGCGGATCATCGATTCTTGGTAAGGGATAGCGGTTTTGATTGTGAGCTTGTTCAATTCTCTATAATCGATACACATCCGAATGATCCATCTTTCTTCTTAACGAATAATACCGGTGCTCCCGGGGTGAGGAACTTGGTCTAATGAATCCTTTCTCGGATAGCTCTTCTAGTTGTTTGGATAACTCTTGCATTTTCGAGGCGCTAAGCGGTGCGGTGCTCGTGCTACAAGAGTAGCTCCGTGAATAAGATCGATTTGAAATTCGACTTGTCGGCGGTGGGAGTCGAGCAAATCTTCCGGAAACACCTCGGAAATTCCTTGATTACGGTACATCCTCTAGTCGTTTCTCTTCCGACTTCTTTTCCGTTACTTGAGCTAAGAAGGCATAACATCCTTTTTCCATGTACTTTATTGATTTCGCACAGGATATGATACTTAAGTACTTTCTACTTTGATCTCCTTGGATGACTAAGGTTTCACCGTTGATCGGGATATGAGCGGTTTTCTCGTCACAAACAATCCTAGCACGGTGTTTGGACAACCAATCCATGCCAATTACGACATCGAAACTTCCAAGTTTGATTGGCAAAAGATCTATGAGGAGCGAGTGATCTTGTAATAGAATAGGACAATTACGGATTACGGTGTTGGTTCCTATTATTTTCCCATCGGCAAGTTCTATCTCATAAGTTGTATCTAAGGCGATTGGGGATATTTCAAGTAATGGTGCAAAAGTAGTAGATACAAAACTCTTATCGCGCCCGAATCAAACAAGATTTTTGCGAGAATGATTGTTAAGAGAATACGTACCGTCACAATGTCGGGGTTCAACGGTGCATCTCCATCTCCTAGCATGTACACTCTTGCACGCGCATTGTTTGTTTGAACGACATTTAACTTTGGGCATTGACTCTTGAAATGACCTTGTTCTCCACATCCATAGCAGTTCATGTTTGTCACGGTGTTGCCTCTTCCGTGGTTTCGGCAATGCTTACCTTGATGACCTACCTTGTTGCACTTATCGCACTTCACGGTACAAGGTCCGAATGGTGCATCAAACATCATTACATCGGGATGTGGTCCTACATACCCTTTTCGGCGGTGGGTGCGGCATAAGCCCTTGCGGCTTCTTGCCTTCGGTTTTGCCGATTGTGATGTTGGTTTACATTGCGGTGATATTGGTTGTTGTTGTTCGATTGTTGTTGTTGGACCGATGGTGGTTGGAATTTGAGGTTTTCGATCATCAAACTTTCTTTTGTTGTCACTTGAGCCTTGTGCATTTGCAAGCTTTAGTATTGGTTCCATAAGGCGGTGGGATACAATGACAACTTCTTCAACAGGTTTTGGATTGAGCGATGACATCTCCTTCGATGCTTGAGGTAAACCTCCGATCAAAGCTTCCAAAAGCTTTTCATTGGTGGGAAACAAATGAGGACATAGAGCTCTCACTCATGGAATCTCTTGAAGTATGTCTTGAGATCATTACCTTTAGCGACCAAGTGGTAATACTCATCTTGAGTTTCTTGATCTCGGTTCTCGGCAATCTTGTTTCATTAATGTTGTTTCGAGATCGACCATGAAATCTTACAAGCTTCTTCCATTCCAATTGGTTGAGCATGGCCTTTCCACCAAGATAACGCATCTTCTAACAAAGTTCGATGCAAACTTGACTTTGCAATCATCTGTGCGATCACTTAGCGAAATCGATCTCGGTTCTCTCAAACCAATGAAGTAAACCAATAGCACCTTGATGCCCTTGAAGAATGTAAACTGCGGTTCATGAACTCTTTGTAATTACACTTGCGAGTTCGGTGGACTCACTTTGATTTGTTGGAGTGTTAGTTGCATTTGAGTTTGCCATTTCAACAAGGCGTGCGACACGTGGCACGATTCTCTTCGACAATGCGGCGACTTGACCTCGCGTGTTGCTTGAGCGACACGCTCGGCTTGACCTCTCGAGCAATTCGGGCGTTCTCGACTTCTCTTGCAATTTCGGCTTGCTCTTGCGATCTCGACCTCTCTTGCAATCTCGACTTGCCTTGCAATTTCGACTTCACGTGCCTCTTGGGCAATTCGTTCGACTTCAACGCGTTCGACTCGGCTCTAGCGATGTCGGTGACATGTTGTGCTATAGCTGCGCTAACACTTTCGGTGACCATTTTATGAATAGCTGCGGGAGTGATGGTGGATGAGGTAGCTTTCTTCTTGACCATTTTTCTAAAATTTCCAAGAATAAATACCAAGATTAAGAAATTATCGATCGATGATAAAACTGATTTCATATTATACATATCATAATAGTCCAGATTACCACTTTAAATTAATGATATGATATGAATATGATTTTCTCAACAATTCGTAATATATGTATAAGGACATAAGGATCGGTTCGGCATACATCACCGAGGAATAATATCATAACATCAGAATAATAGAAATACAACCATAGGATACATGGAATACATCATTACATAGTTTTGTTCACAACCATAGGTTACATCATCATAATTCTTGTTCCAAGGTTACAAACCAAAAAGATACAAGCCTTAATGCCTCATATGGCGGCTTTATGATACATACTAAGATAAAGATGACTAGGATTTACGCATCTCCCGATCGTCATCCCGACGACGACGAATCTCCTCAACCATGGTTGTCAAGTCTCGGATCTGCTTGCTCACGGGCTCGATCTCTCGCCTCGAGGTCATCAATCCTCTCCTCCGAATAGCGGTGTGAGCATGAGCGGATGCAAGTTCGTGATGCGGACTCTCTCGACCCAAGCGGTCTCTCTCAAAGTACTAGCATCTCGGATAGTAGTCTCCAATCTCCGAGTCAATCGGTTAACGGCCTCTCTCGCCTCCACAACTGGGTACTCATCATATCAAACACAATCTCAATGGAGTAGCGACCTATCACGAGGTTTTCGACTTCTTCCTCCAAGCTCTCTATCCTAACCGGTGGAATCTCATCATAATGTGCCATGAGCTCATTCAAGCGGTCTTCGTGCTTGATAAGTCTCGTAGCCAGCGGAGGAATAGTGTGGTGTCTTGGTTCACCGTAATGAGCGTAACTGGAGTTGGTGCGATGGTTGAGCTTTCTCCAAGCTCAAGCGAACTAGGTGCTCCTCCTCTTCTCTCCAACGTCAAGTAAAGGTATCAAGAATGACCATCGCCTAGCACCGGATTTCTTCCTTGGTCCGGTCTCATTATCCACTTGAGTAGGCATGTCGGGATCGAGATAGTGATGGTGGATAGCACTTGATGCAAAGCGGTAAAATTGGCTCACTAAAAGTGTCCAAAGGAGGTGATCTTGTAGGTGGTGATGAAACGAGAGCAGTAGTGGTGCGATGGTAGAACACGATGAAGTGGCGGTGGTGGTGAAGTAGCGATGGGTGGAGCAGCATGTGAAACGGTGATGACCGGCGGGTGGTGGTGGTGGTGGTGGCGATCGGTGGTGGCATCACATGAGTCATAGTGATGGGTCGCACACGCTTCCTAGCGGTGCGTTTGAAGGTCTTACCATTAGGATGTAGTCTATAAGGTACTCCAAGCGGCTCGGGCTCATGAGGCTTAAGAACACGGATCCTACGTCGGCGACGACGGATAGCTCGGGAAGATGATCCGAAGAATCGATGAAGCGAGTCGGTGTTCTCGATGACTTGGATGATCCATCATCCACGGCAACATCTGAAGCGGTAGCCATTCTTTGCGACTCATAGTCTTGATCTAGGGTCATGGAAGCAAAAGCATTGTACTCTTGAGGATGAGCGGTCATATTTGGAGCGATAGGAGTTGGGCAACTTCACCTTCCTCAAAGGTTCGTTTCGTCCGAAACAATGAGTCGGTATGACAGGTTGGGATGGTGGCATAGTGACGATCGTAGAGGACATGGTATCTTCCATCTCGATTGTCGAGGACGAACAAGCTGGGTGGGATGCGAGACATGGTAGTCTTGTAACAACCCATAAATTAATGTAAGTAAATGCCAAATAATATAATTATTTTAGTTAGCTACACATATTTGCCAAGCAAATCTCCATGCCTAACTAAAATGAATGCATTTACTTATGATCTAGTGATGCATCAATCCTAATGCATAGGCGGTCACGGAAGGCGTAAAGCGGTGGTGTAAAATAGTCCCGTTTTAAAAGTGCGGTTATAGTCCAAATGATTTTGAAAAACTCTTTGGTTCTCTATAACCTTGGCTCGATGTTAATCTGTAACACCCGAAAATCTTAATGACAGCGGAAGACTAATTCGGGTGTTACTTGAATGGAGATCATAGTCAATAATTATAGAAAACGACTCGAAAGAGGCGTTTTATTAAAATAGTTATCATTCATCGAAAACTCATAGTTTGTTACAAAATATTGTAAATAGATCAAGTGTTTTTCCCAAAAGAAAGATCATGAGTTTGAAAGAAATGATAACTTTTATGTTTTACACCACCAGATAAGCCTTGCCATGCCCGTTCCGCACCTTGGTCATAATCTTCACCGATTACGAGATAACATGCTTAAAAGGTCAACAAAATGTTGAGTGAAGTCCATAGGTTTAAAATAAGTTGAACACAAGTATAAGATCATGATCATTGTAAACTAACAATATCATAAGAAAATATCACGATTATTATGCGCTAAGCTCATGAAACCAAGACTGTTGCATACACGAATTACCGATGTACGTAAGTATGCCCCAAAGGAGGTAATAGCCAATTACCTAAAGAAATTCGATATGGTGCGCCCGGTTATTTCTCTATAACGAAGCGGGTTCGTTAATCCCCATAGTACTATTCACGATATCTACGTTCACTCGCGGTGACTAATGGTTCATGATCGGGGACTTGTGGCTAACAACTTAGGCGGTACCAATAATCAAGAGGATCAAGCATTTATGAAAACCTTGTGTTCTAGTTTAGAGCATGTATCTCCCTCATGGGTTTGTAAAAATAAAGTAAAAGCGAGGCTATGAACTCACCTTGATGATAATGCACACGCACAAAAAGATCAAGCACAATGTAGCGGAGGTTCCAACTCGAAACCTAAAATGATGAGATGGCGAGTCTCGATAAATGAGCATTTTGGTTCGCGACCAAAATAATAGAGCATTGAATATTCTTATTCAATAGATCATTGGATTGTCCAATCCAATAGTGTGCGATCGTGATTAACGTTTTAAGTTAATTTACGTGCTACATTGCCTTAATTAATGATCCTCACTTACGCATAAGTGAAATGTTCCCCGTTGTGATCTTAATAGATTTGTTGAGTATTTTAACGTATTTGAATGAATTCCCGTGTGTTTTATCGGATTATTATATATATATATATAATTATATATATATATATATATATATATATATATATATATATATATATAAGTAATACCTTTAACGTTATCCAAAATAAAATACTCATAAGATCAAAATACTTGTTTTTACGTAATTAGGATGGGTTTATAAGTTTTCTAAACTTTTCCCGAATTTACACTTTTATCCTCGAGTTACAAAAGTACGAGTTTAGTCCTTAACTTTTATAAAATGACACTTTCCACCGAATTATATTTTATATCAAAACTTTCGAAATGACAACTTTAACCCTTGGTAAAACTGAATTTACAAAAAGCCCTCTAGTTTACTTTATACGCTTTAAACCTTTACTTTTCAAACTTGACACTTTTAACCCAAACTTTATTAATACTAGTTTAGGCTAATTACACATTCGATCCTTGTGGTTTCCATGTGCACATGCACACGTGCATGTTTCCATGTACTTTCGAAATTGACATTTCTAGTCCTTAGACTTTCGTAATGTACTTATCTTATATATTTTCTTCCCTTTAACATTTGAAAAACTTCCATTTTGACCCTAAGTTCTACGTGTTTGCAAATTACATCCGAAAATCATTTTTATAAATACGAAACTTTGCAAAATGTTCTCGACTTATTTTTAGCTCATAATTAGTGCTTATTGGCTTATTTTCAACTTATTGGGTCGGGTTGGACTCTCGTTGGGCTTTGCTTGGACTTATTGGGCTCGATGTTTGGGCTTTAGGCCCGTTTGTCTTGGCGTATGGTTTTTTTAGAGTACGATGGTTTCTATAGGTTTTCTACACACTTTGTGACTTGTTCGACATGTTTAACCGTTCTAGAGTGTAACTATTGAGTGAATGTACGTCGTGTTTAGGTGTTGGTGTGATCTAATGTAACATTTTCCATTTTACAGCGTATAATCATAAGGTTTAACTAGTTAATAGGTGAAATCAACTATTCTAACGTGTAATATACATGCATAAGCTAAGAAGAGTGAGTTAAGATAACTTACTACACTCTTAAAGAGTGGTGAATACGAAGATACAAGTGATCGTGAAGAATGAATGTTAAAGCTCCTTGTTCTCCTTATAATGTCCTACTATTCGACACTAACCCCAACGCGTTTTATTGCTTCCTTTACTCCTAGCGTTAGTGCCCCAAAATACTTGCGTTTTCCCTAGTTCTCCTTCGACAAGAATGAGTGAAGTTACTCGTGGGTTTTGATTGTGAAAATTTGTCTAAGTGTGTGACTTTACTTGTTTGAGGATAGCCTTCTTATAGGAAGACAAGTTATGGCTTTGGGATTATTATATATTGTTCTTCCAAGTTCCAAGACTAGTTTTAGACATGTGTGTTTGTTACTTGGGCGTGCAAGTGTGGCGACCAAAATCGTGGCATGCTTATGTCTCACATTTTGTACATAGGACATATTACACAATGGTTTACAAAGTCTCAAAGATGGTCAATGGGTTTTGGTGGTTTAGAAATTTAATAATAGGTTAGGGTAGCTTAAAGTTGGTCTTATGTCTCCTTGATCCTATACACATACTTGCTTTAGTTGCCAAAGATGTATTTTGTGTTCTTCTAGTTTGGTTCCAATGATACACATTACATGGAGCACTAGTTCCTTATATTGGTTATATACATATACTAATTATAGGTGGTGTTGGGCATGACTTGCGTTGGGTAGAAAAAAAACGAAATCCATATCACATATAAAGGGTGAGTTGGGCTCGGCAGCTAGGCCCAAGAGGGGATTTGGGTGGCTAGCTTGTTTCGTGGATCTTGTATAGTGCTAGGCCCAAAGGAATGCCAAACGTGTTGGGCTCGAGAGGGTAGCGAGGCCCAAGAGCAAAAATGGTGTGGGCTTGATCCGGTTATGAGGCCCATTAACGAGTTGAGTTGGGTTACGAGGTGGTATAAAGTCCAATGGGTTCCGAGGCCCAATCTGAATTTTATATATTTTATTATAATTAAATTTGTAATTTTACAAATTTTACGTATCCGTTACGTATTTTAGGATTATCGGGATAGTGGGAAATTTATTACGATCACAATGTGGTGGTATAGTTTATGAGCGCTCAAGTTGCGTTGATCATGCATATGCCAATTGATATGCAAATGTGATGTTTAGAAAATTTCATGACGAAATAGATCGTGTTTAATTCACGATTAAAGCGTTAAGTACATTGAAATTTTCCGAAGCTTGGAGCTTACAAATGATACTAGAGTTTAATAAATCTTGTCTTGAAAATTTGATGTTTCCTTCATTGGTCTTGGTTGCGAATTGGAAGAGAGAAAAGAAAGAGATTTACACTTTGAATTTTGGAAATTGTATGAGTTAAGAATGAAGTATATTGTATAATAATGTACATGTAAGTAAGATATTTGCAATCTTTGATGATTAACCCCTTGTGTCGACAAGGGGTGTAATGTTATGAATATAATTTTTTAACTAAGTAATAAGATGTAAGTAGATAAGGTAAATGTAAGTTATTTGTAAGTTAAGTAATAACTTGTATACACATTTGAGTATTTAAGGTAGCGTTTGCTAAAAAATAAATTTTAACGGGTCAAGATAAAATATTTTAAGGTCATAAAATTTATAAAAATACATTTCTTGCAAAATTTGAGTGAAATAATAATAATCGTGTCGAATTTAATAAAACCGTCGTAGTTATATAAATATAACAATTTATATACAAAATAAATTTAAAACACTGGGTAAACTCGTAATATTATTTTATAAACTTAATATGAGTATAAAAATATATCGGGATAATTTTTGGAAGTAATGGATCAATTGTTCAAAATAATTAATTACGCGATAACGTTTATTTAATAAAAGTTATACGTTTAATGAAAAATGCAAAACCATGCATGAACTAATATGATGAAAATGATGTTAATGAAATGTAGACTAAACTTAGTCTATGTGAAATGACCTCGATGATATGATCCTGAATTCACAGCTAAACCATTACGGTTACGTGAATTTGATGCTCGTAAACCTAGTTCACGATAAATGATAAATAATGAAGCATGAGTAATGTTTTGAGAATGACCTGAAAATACGAATTGTCACACTTAACATCTTTAGCATCATGAAATTTGAGAAGATGACCATCGGAATAGCGATAAGAGAATCTTTAGTGCCTTCTCTTGATTCCTTAGGGTTCTTCTTGGTAAGGCGCCTTTGGTGCTATAGGTTGTCCGGGGAATTTTGTGTGACAACTCGTAATTTCGGTCATTTTACAAACTCTAAAGGTTTCACTATTTCATCATTTATCGTAAATTACATTTACAGTATCAAAATCAGCGTAACCTTAATGGTTTAGCTGCGAATTCATGAACATATCATCAAGGACATTTCACATAGACTAGATTTAGTCTACATATCATCAATAACATCATTTCATATCAATATTATGCATGGGTTTGCATTTTCATTAAACATTTATTTTCCTATTAAATAAACGCTATCGCGTAAACATTTATTTTGAATATTGATCCGACACTTCCAAAATATTCCTAATATATTTTATACTCATTTTAAGACTATAAAATTATATTATTAATTTACCGATGTTTTCAATTTATTTTGTATATAAATTGTTATATATAAATATTCTGACGGTTTTAGTAAATTCAACTCGATAATTATTAATTCACTCAATTCTTGTAAGAAATGTATTTTTATAATTTTATGACTTGATATATTTTATTTTGTTCCGTTAAAATCTATTTTTAGCTAACACTACACTAAACCACAAACTATATGTACAAAACATAAAATATACAAGACTTTATATACAATTAGACATTAAAACTCACACTTTGCTTCCTATCTTTAATATTGCCGACACCCTTTTTTCTTGTCACCATTTCATTATTAAACATTACAACTAAGTGTCCACATCATAATATGTAGAGATATTTGTAACATATACTTAGATATTATTTGTAAAAACACATAGTAAACACTTTTCAAAAGGTGAAATGAAAAGATTTTTTTTTCTCTCTTGTGGTGAACGGCCATACAAGAAGAACATGAAGAACTCATAAGATTTTCAAGCTCCAAGTATTTATCAAGTCTTAGATTATTAAGGTTTTGAAATAAAAACCTCATGATTATTAAGCATACTTTTCTCAAAACTCTTCAATCATTCAAGTAAGCTTTTCATGATTTTTATTATTCTTACATATTCATCTTCATGTTATTTTATCATTTTTGGCATGTTACATATGGGTTTATACCACTTTTGTTGTTTTTATTACTTATTATGTAATATAATTATCCTATAATGAATCCTTGAAACATATCACTTGTGGTGATGTTTAGGAACCCATGACACCCTAAGAAGGTGTATGGTAGGATTTGAATAGCTTCGAGTTGTTTTGAATTGGTTAGAATAGGTTTTGCGATAAAACTCATTTCGACAACTATAATTAAGGGTCTGTTGGTATTTTGAAAATCTGGAAAATCCGACAGTTGGTAAAATATTTTGGGCTAGATATTTAGAAAATACACTTTAAAAGCGAAACCGTGGTCGCTTGAGCGGATTAAAGCGGAGCTATAACGAAGAAGTTATGAATTTTTCAAGTTTGACGACGAAAGATATTTGGTACAGAAAATTCAGCTTGTAATCTCGCCTTTTACGAGTCAAAATGAGTCTTAAGCGTTATAAAATGTGTCGACTTATCAAAAATATATTAGTATATATTATCACGATTCCGAGGACATATAAAGCGTGAAAACGGACTTGTAACGATTAAATTACACGTGATTTAACAAAGTTGCCGTAACTTTATTATATAAGAAAAACTATTAAATTTCTAATAGGCAAGTTTTACGGCAAAACAAAGAGACCAAGTTGAAGGTTGTTTTAACGTTGATTTAGAACTTTTATAAAGTGATGTCTTCTAGTAAAAGTGAGTTCGCCAAGTATATTTTCCAAAATGTCCAACCATTCGTCAAGCGGAGTTGTAACGAGTAAGATACGGTCATTTAAACTTTGCGAAAACCATCCTTAAACTATATTTTGGACAAAAGTATCATACTTAATCTATATTTTTCTCCGTGATCGAGACCTCTAGAATGAAAACTTAAACACTAAAACTTTGAGATAATGATACGAGCTTCCCAAAACCGTTGAGTTTGTTTCCTAACACTCGATGTGCACCATTTTACGACTAGATTTTAGAGGCCGTTTTTGTCACTTTCATGAAATTTCAACGACATTATTTTACGACGAAAATTTATAATTTCATAATAACTCATTAAATGATTATCGTAAGATATCATTTCAACGTAAATACTTGTAAAGTATTTTATAACATGACGAGATGTCATAAACATATATTTCGACGATAAACATTATTGTCAAACGTACAAGTGGTATAGATTACATATGGATTTGCATGCACGACATTGTTTCATGATTTACATTAGAACATATCATTCATAATAGGTCATGGTCAGAGGTTGCTCCTCATTTCGAGATTGCCATTATATCATCATTATCATTGCAACAGGTGAGTTTTCATAGCCCGATTTATTCAAGTTTTACTTATTTCAAACCTACGGGGAGAATACATTGTACATCATTTTATTACGATGCCAAGTATATCAAATTCATTACATTGCTTAAGTTACCTCATTGCCGATTAAATGTCCCCATTTCATGAACATGAACCGTTAATTTCATAGAAGCGTGAGTGAGTGGATAGATCTATCGAGGTGACACCTCCATCCGGGTTGGCGGATTCCAACCGGACGGATGCATTTCATGTCATTATCATTATTTGAGTTGTTTGGCAAACACTCTTGGGGCGAACATCGGTCAAGCTTCGTGTCATGTGCTTAAGCAATTGTATCATTTTGTGACGACATTGTCATACATAATATATACTTGTGGTAGTCGTATTTAACATTTTCAACAACTCTATGAACTCACTCAACCTTTGTGTTGACACTTTTAGCAATGTATTTTCAGGTAACTAAGGCATTCACTTCATGGCATGCATGTGGACATATCATAGAGTCGCGGTGACGACGCGTCTCACATGGGATTTATACACTTTAAAAACATCGTTTGACTTGTACCAAACTTATTTTTCCGCACATAGTAACTTTCATTTGGGACCTATCTTTGTAACTCGAATGTTTTATTAAATCAAGCGATGTATTTTCCAAACGACACTTTAGGTCGTTCAATATAACTATGATTGTGATGCTATGATGATCAATCCCCGTGAATTCCATTCCGTTGCAAAAGCAGTAATTTGGGGTGTGATGATTGGCATCGAGCTTGATTATAGAGAACTAGGTTGCATCATTGACCCTAGACTATAACTACATCATCATAGCATCTCATCATTTCATCATAAGTGCATAGTCACTATACATGCGGTTTCATACGCACATTTTACGAGTTATTTACTTTCATTTCAAATCGATTGTCACATTAATGCCTTAAGATACCCATCCCATCACTTTGACATGGAGAATGCCCTGTCATTCCCCTATCACAATTTTAACGTCAGTTGACTCAACACCGATAACATCAGATGATGAGACTGAACCCTTTTAGGAGGACGAAGTTGCACCTACACTATCACAATCACTATTGATTCACTGTAGGATCAGGACAGTTTTTATCATTCTGTTGGGACAGATCATACCATTTGGTAGAACTTACAGGCTTAGTCCTAATGGACCTATTAGTCATACATTTGATTTGCCGCTAGGGAAGCGTGCGTGATTCGACACACTACTACCATCTATCACTAAGACTACAGAAACTACACTATCTTATAGATTTAAGGACTGTGAGAGTTTCAAAGTTGTTGTTGCTAGACAGCCTACTACTCCTACACTTGAGGCATGATTAGATCACCGACAGGAACCGATAATAAGTACCTTTCTAGCTAATGTAATCTTTATCATTTATTATCTTCACGATAATCACAACCTTTGTTTATTTCATTCCTTATTCCAATTGCCCAATTTTCAATCATTTCGCGATGATACCTCACTATCTTACTAGGGGTTAGGCCAACTTTATTCTTGACCAATTAGGAGACTATTACTATTCTATGAGGTTTCCCCGTGTATCCTACAAACCATTCAACAAATTATATTTCAAGTTACTTTGCTACTACTTCATAACATTATTTCACTTAAATTTATTTCAAGCTATTCTACACTATCTTAGAAACATTGTTTCATAAAGTTTTAAAACAAAGTTGTTTCGTTACCACCCTATCAATTGGCTTTCAGTCATTTTATCAACTATTTAATACCATCATGCGAAACGATTTTCATGTTACTCTGAAAAATCATTGAGCCATTATCTTACAAAACAAAACGTTGAATACCATCTAAAACTTCGGAGGAACATAATATCATTTCAACAAAATCAAGCATCACATCATTTGTCCTCAATTATACATGGCCTGATCACCTATGTATAATTCAGGAAGAATTATGTCATGAAAGTAACAAGCATCATTTCAAATCTCTTAAAACAATCTTCACTCAAAAGCAAGGCTTTGTAATCAGATAAATTGTTCATAAATATTTTTTTAACACTCTATAGAAGCCCACGCCATTCATCCCTCACTCAACCGATAAGTTAGAATTTGACGAGTTACTTTTTCTTAGGAAAGGCTTTCTATACCATCTACGAGGAGGATTCCTCAATACAAGAAAACAATGAAAAGATTTGAACTACCAACAAGGACTAGAACTAGGTAGTAGGATGATTCAAAACTCAACAAAAATCTTAAGACATCACGAAACATTCGAACCACTATTTTGGACTAGAAGCCCAATTATATCATTTCAAAAGCACTAGTTAGACTGAGTTACAAGATTTAGTACGAAGCGAATACACACTAAGCAACACTATAGGGACAAACCAAGTCTTCTAACTGAGACTGCAGAACATTCCATTTAACATGGCCTCAATAATATGTGAACTTCCCTACAATGAGTTTCCCTTAAAGGAAAATGTGGTTAAATTAAGGTTATCGATATAAACTCCCTCTAAGGCATTGTGTTCCCTAGAAATTCCAAGTAACCTCACTTCTATATCAAGAGATGCAACAGGTTTGAACATATCGGACAATCAATCACTCTCCATCTACAAGTGAAATTAGAACAAACATTCCTCGACATAGTATGAGCTGATATCTATTTTCTTGCTAGCATGATAACAATCTAAGTGATGAAATATTTTAGAAGCACTCAATATCGGAAGGAATCTTGAAAATCAATCGCTACACCATATCACTTAAATATTTAAGGCTTTGTGACTTGACAACATAGAGCATGGAAACACTTGATAATCAAACAATAAACATTTTAGTCATGGAGACTAAACACCTTAGACAAGTAAGACTCAAGTCATGACATTCGCTAGGACGAGAAACGCGAGGAATCACAACTGTTACCCATAATCTATTCTTTTCAATAAGGTCAATTTTTTTCGACAGACTTAACATTTTGAAATTTGGCATGAGTCACGTGGTATCAATTCCAATTGTACCTATTATAAGTTATTCGATTCACCTTAGACTGCTGACAATCATATCAAGATTCCCATGGAACCTACTAGGACATGAGTACCGCCTATTATCCTCATCTCACTGGTTAGAGCGAGAGAACAATTCCAACATTAAAAGATATACTCAGGGCATGGGTGATTTCCTAGAAATGATTAGGCAAATCATTCTTCATCGAACAAGTTGCTTTACAACAAGAGTTAGCACACGAACATATTGACTACACCAATTGAGGCACTCTATGGTTGAGGTGTCAATCACTTATTCACTCAGGAAAGTCCAACTCACTAGTCAATGACTTATTTATGAAACAACAAAGAAATCATACAAATCAAAAATCAGTTACAAATAACAACATATGGCTAGATAAGCTACGTCGATGTACGATGCAAAATATTGGAAGTATGTTCCATAAGTCGCAAATCATTAGAATCTCAAGTGGGCAACAGATTATGCTCAAAGTCCCATCTTGGAAAGGCGTGGTACGATTTAGAAAAACCTTGGACGACCCAATGCGACTCAAATACCCTCATCTTTTCACAAGTAACATTGTAGAACCTAACATGGACTGAATTCAGGGACTGAATTCCTTTTTGGTTGGGCGAATGTGACAACTCGTAATTTCAGGTCATTTTACAAACTTTAAAGGTTTCACTATTTCATCATTTATCGTAAATTACATTTATGAGTATCAAATTCGCGTAACCTTAATGGTTTAGCTGCGAATTCATGAACATATCATCAAGGACATTTCACATAGACTAGATTTAGTCTACATATCATCAATAACATCATTTCATATCAATATTATGCATGGGTTTGCATTTTTCATTAAACATTTATTTTCCTATTAAATAAACGCTATCGCGTAAACATTTATTTTGAATATTGATCCGACACTTCCAAAAATATTCCTAATATATTTTTATACTCATTTTAAGACTATAAAAATTATATTATTAATTTACCCGATGTTTTCAATTTATTTTGTATATAAATTGTTATATATAAATATTTACGACGGTTTTCGTAAATTCAACTCGATAATTATTAATTCACTCAATTCTTGTAAGAAATGTATTTTTATAATTTTCATGACTTCGATATATTTTATTTTGTTCCGTTAAAATCTATTTTTAGCTAACACTACACTAAACCACAAACTATATGTACAAAACATAAAATATACAAGACTTTATATACAATTAGACATTAAAAACTCACACTTTGCTTCCCTATCTTTAATATTGCCGACACCTTTTTTTCTTTGTCACCATTTCATTATTTACATTACAACTAAGTGTCCACATCATAATATGTAGAGATATTTGTAACATATACTTAGATATTATTTGTAAAAACACATAGTAAACACTTTTCAAAAGGTGAAATGAAAAGATTTTTTTTTCTCTCTTGTGGTGAACGGCCATACAAGAAGAACATGAAGAACTCATAAGATTTTCAAGCTCCAAGTATTAATCAAGTCTTAGAATTAATCTAGTTAAGGTTTTGAAATAAAAACCTCATGATTATTAAGCATACTTTTCTCAAAACTCTTCAATCATTCAAGTAAGCTTTTCATGATTTTTATTATTCTTACATATTCATCTTCATGTTATTTTATCATTTTTGGCAAGAATCATGCATGTTACATATGGGTTTATACCACTTTTGTTGTTTTTATTACTTATTATGTAATATAATTATCCTATAATGAATCCCTTGAAACATATCACTTGTGGTGATGTTTAGGAACCCATGACACCCTAAGAAGGTGTATGGTAGGATTTGAATAGCTTCGGAGTTGTTTTGAATTGGTTAGAATAGGTTTTGCGCGATAAAAACTCATTTCGACAACTATAATTAAGGGTCTGTTGGTATTTTGAAAATCTGGAAAATCCGACAGTTGGTAAAATATTTTGGGCTAGATATTTAGAAAATACACTTTAAAACGAAACCGTGGTCGCTTGAACGGATTAAAACGGAGCTATAACGAAGAAGTTATGAATTTTTCAAGTTTGACGAAAGATATTTGGTACAGAAAATTCAGCTTGTAATCTCGCCTTTTACGAGTCAAAATGAGTCTTAAGCGTTATAAAATGTGTCGACTTATCAAAAATATATTAGTATATATTATCACGATTCGAGGACATATAAAGCGTGAAAACGGACTTGTAACGATTAAATTACACGTGATTTAACAAAGTTGCCGTAACTTTATTATATAAGAAAAACTATTAAATTTCTAATAGGCAAGTTTTACGGCAAAACAAAGAGACCAAGTTGAAGGTTGTTTTTAACGTTGATTTAGAACTTTTTATAAAGTGATGTCTTCTAGTAAAAGTGAGTTCGCCAAGTATATTTTCCAAAATGTCCAACCATTCGTCAAGCGGAGTTGTAACGAGTAAGATACGGTCATTTAAACTTTGCCGAAAACCATCCTTAAACTATATTTTGGACAAAAGTATCATACTTAATCTATATTTTCTCCGTGATCGAGACCTCTAGAATGAAAACTTAAACACTAAAACTTTGAGATAATGATACGAGCTTCCCAAAACCGTTGAGTTTGTTTCCTAACACTCGATGTGCACCATTTTACGACTAGATTTTAGAGGCCGTTTTGTCACTTTCATGAAATTTCAACGACATTATTTTGACGAAAATTTATAATTTCACAATAACTCATTAAATGATTATCGTAAGATATCATTTCAACGTAAATACTTGTAAAGTATTTTATAACATGACGAGATGTCATAAACATATATTTCGACGATAAACATTATTGTCAAACGTACAAGTGGTATAGATTACATATGGATTTGCATGCACGACATTGTTTCATGATTTACATTAGAACATATCATTCATAATAGGTCATGGTCAGAGGTTGCTCCTCATTTCAGTATTGCCATTATATCATCATTATCATTGCAATGGTGAGTTTTCATAGCCCGATTTATTCAAGTTTTACTTATTTCAAACCTACGGGAGAATACATTGTACATCATTTTATTACGATGCCAAGTATATCAAATTCATTACATTGCTTAAGTTACCTCATTGCCGTTAAATGTCCCCATTTCATGAACATGAACCGTTAATTTCATAGAAGCGTGAGTGAGTGGATAGATCTATCGAGGTGACACCTCCATCCGGGTTGGCGGATTTCAACCGGACGGATGCATTTCATGTCATTATCATTATTTGAGTTGTTTGGCAAACACTCTGTTGGGGTGAACATCGGTCAAGCTTCGTGTCATGTGCTTAAGCAATTGTATCATTTTGTGACGACATTGTCATACATAATATATACTTGTGGTAGTCGTATTTAACATTTTCAACAACTCTATGAACTCACTCAACCTTTGTGTTGACACTTTTAGCAATGTATTTTCAGGTAACTAAGGCATTCACTTCATGGCATGCATGTGGACATATCATAGAGTCGCGGTGACGACGCGTCTCACATGGGATTTATACACTTTAAAAACATCGTTTGACTTGTACCAAACTTATTTTCCGCACATAGTAACTTTCATTTGGGACCTATCTTTGTAACTCTGAATGTTTTATTAAATCAAGCGATGTATTTTCCAAACGACACTTTAGGTCGTTCAATATAACTGTGATTGTGATGCTATGACAGTCAATCCCCAGGAATTCCATTCACGCAAAAGCAGTAATTTGGGGTGTGACATTTTGTCACTCAAATCCTTAGTGAGGACCTCCACAAAACTCACACAGATATGTCAATATCTCATGATGTAGTGGTGATGGAATAAATCGATCGTGTCATGGTAAGAATAGGGATCACGGTTATAGACGGACCCGTTTCACGATTCCACCATGCTAAAACTAAGACAATTATCATCATTATGAGGGCCACCACAAAATTGACAACCAAAAGGTGAGGATAAGACATAGAAAGAATCAAAGGGTTCGGAGGGTAAGAAATGAAGAATCAAAAGGGTAAGAGGGTAAAGAGGAATATTTTGGTATTTTTGAAAAATATTTTGTAAAATAAGAAAGAAAATCTTTTGGGTTTTGTGTTTGTTGAAAGCGATTTAAAATGTTTTCGGGAACCGTTTGTTTTTATATAACAATAATAAGAAAATATGAACAAGGATGGTAAATATACAATGGGTGTATATTCAACAATCATCGATGCTTCAAACTCGTAGTCTGTGAAGACACCTCCCGTGGCGTAAAATTTGATTGGTCCCAAATGGTCAGCCCAATTAACGGGTAAATGGTCAACAAGAGTCAAACAGCTTGAGAAGCAATGCAATTATCCGGAGAGTTTAGTGTTTCCCGGTCGTTAAGTCCCAACGAGGTGTGAACATTGTAATAGAAGCGAATCGTGATCGGGTGATATTGAATGGAAAAAGGGTTTTGAGTGATTTATACTAAGGAATACAAGAAAATAGCTTAAACAAGCTATAAGAACAAATGCGTGAAAGCAAAATACTTAAAGGCGTTTAAAACCTAAAAGCGCATCGTTCTTGAATTTCACGTAAGCGTACAAAATAAAACGTAAATTTAAAAGAATAAAACACCTACGGATATGAAAATGATATTTTACAATCCTAATAATAAAACAAAATTATTGGAAAAAGAAAATTATTTTTATGACTATTTATTTAATTATTATTAATTAAAAACTATTTTAACTATTTAATAATACCCTAAAATATAAGAAAATATGAAATAAATCTAGAAAAGTGAAATTATGACTTAGAAAAATCTAAAATATTATAAAACTTATTTTAAAACTGAAAATATATTTTTAGACTTTTAAATATTTATTATTAATTAAAACTATTTAAAACTAATTAAAATGCTAGAAAATACTATTTAATCTAATAAAATTCGGAAAAATACTTTTTATGACTTTTGAATATTCTAAAACTAATAAAATTGAAATTGCATTTTTCGAACATTTTACGAATTATTTGAATAAAAAGCTAATTAAAAATGCTAAAAGCGAAATAGAATACGGAAAAATAGCAAATGAGCGATGAAAAATATGAAAATTCCGGTCAACTATAAAATAATCACGAGAACCGGGAAAAATAACGAAACTATTTTGGAGAGCTGGAACTATGATTTGGGCACACAACTAATATGAATAAGCACTTGAAATTAAGCTAAAAGCCTCAATAAGCTACCACTACTGAACCAAAGGTTGAATAAGCTATAAACAAGTTATGGGAACTTAGAATAAGCAACAAAAACAAGAAAAACACACTGAATTAGCAGAAATAAGGTATAAGCAAAACGAGAGTTTTGTGAAAAAGGGCTTAAAAGAAGCTAGCAAATAAGCAGTTTACAACACTAACTAAAAATTATAAAAAATACTATGATGAAGACAAGCAACAGAATGACAAATATCCAAAAGCACAAGTCTTCACTCCTAATATTAAGTCCTACATGAAATTCACAAGTTTATTCAACGGGTTTCTATGAAATTTTGACTTTTAAGAAAACATGCAGTTTGACTTTTATGAGATTTTGATCTCTTGAAATGGATTAAAATTAACACTAAATGCTATAATGAACCTAATTCAAGCTTGTTCTCGATTCTAAACCTAAATGCAAAATCTCACTATTTGATACTAAGCGATTTGAATCCTGAGGCGGTTTAAACTAAATTTTACTTAAGCTAAAATAGGATGCAAAATAATGATAGGATATGACTTAATGATGCTATATGAGACTGATGCAACCTAACTTGATCTCTACTAGAACCTATATCTCAGTAAAGATGCTTATGCCAAACACTGGTGAATAGACAAAAGTGCAAATTTTAACAACCAAAACTAAGTTCTAAGCTTATGATTACTACTATGATAGATTTGTAGTACCTAAATGATGTAGATAAATCAGTAACTAAACACTAATACTAACTAAATCTACTGATGCAAATTGATAGAAATGAGATAACAATCAAAATGATCAGTACTTACAAATGTCTAGCCAAAATGGCTTGCCACTCAAAATCAAAGAACCACTATCCTATTCGATCTCAACCCAATTTCTATCACAAACAACCCATATCTAATATCATTCCAAACAATCCGAACCTTATATGCGATTTTGACTTTTATTGACTCGGTTTGACTTTCATTGACTTTTCTTCAAAATGAAATTAGAACCTTAGGAACCTCTCAATACTTCTTTAGTTAACTTCAATAAGCTCATAAGAGCTTATTTCAACAACCATTTCAGATTATAACATTGAAATCAAACAAGAACACTTTTGGCGGGAAAACAGTTTTAACTGGAAACATGGAATTTCTTAACAAAAACACTTGAATTATAACTGAATTAACTTGTACAATATAGATATTACAAAACCCAGCAAACTTTTACATTAAACTTGAAAAACGATTTTAAAGTTACTCTAAGAAATGGTCTAAAAACTGGGACCCTTATTTCTTCTGTCTTCTTTCTCTTTTATAGCTCTCACAAAGTCTTCTCTCATCATTCTTGGCCCTTGATTTAGTCAAAACGATCCCAACCCTTGATTTTGCTTTTTGGCGCCAAAAGTCTTGATAGCTGGATTGAGCAGGTTTAAAGCATTTAAAGAATTTTGGTTGATTGTGGAGGTGGAAGGTAGTGGGTAGGCAATTTGGGGGTGTGAGGTGGGAATGTGGTGGTGGTTTAGTTTTACAGTGTCTGGTTTTGCTTGTGAGGGAGAGGGAGCAGGGGAGAGCGGTTTATATTTTAAACCATGGGTTGGGTTTGTGATTGGGCGGCATATTGGTGGGCTTGGGATTGGGTTTTATTAATATAGGGTTAGGTTTGGTTTGTAGCTTAATCATAAGGACCATTTTGTAATATTATGAAAGTGAGAGGCTGATTTGACAAGTTTCAAAATATCTTCAAGGACCTATTATGCCATATATGAATAGTGCAAGGTTATATTTATTAATTTTCCATTTAAATAAACCGAGGACCATTTTGACACTTTTCAAAGTTGAGGACCAAAGTTGTAAATATGCAATTTTAACTTCAAAGGACTATTTTTAACAACTTATGAATCCCAAGGACCTTTAATGATATTTTACAAGTTTTGAATTACGAGGACTAGTTTTGCCTATTTATGAAAGTTTAGGAATGAAAGCTGTAAATTTTGTAAACTTTGTTCTTTTCATCATTTTCAATCCTTTTGCACTTGTAACTCATAAAACACATTTTCATGATATTTGTAACATTTATATAGTCATTTGTGTGTTTTGGTTATTTTGTGGGTTTAAACAATATAAAATATATGTGTTTTAGACACATATCAGTTCCCATCTTTTTAACATGAGAATGACTACTGGAGAACCTATTGCACTAGAAAATCAATTTGACCTAACTGTTGAATTGCTTCCTGGAGAGAAGTTGGGTATGTGGAATCACCCGTAAAAATGGTCGTGTTTAGCCTTAATTGAGCACCACAAGTAATAATCTCATATTCATTCTCCAACTTGAAAAATCTGTTTTCCTATACTTGCCTAAAGTAAGTGTTAAAACATTAATAGTTTGCCTCGCCTTAGGAATACTAATCAAACAAGTAGTATATATGACTTTTCTTTTAAAACCACTTGCATTGCAACACATGTGTTGATTACATGTTCTTGTTTGATACGATAAGTTGATTTGACATTATCTTAGTGTTTGATAACTAGTCAAATGTGTAAACCTTAATGCGGTTTTATCTTTATAATGCTTGTATTCTTGTTTCATGCTACTAAGCGTTTAAACCTAAACTTTATTTGCATGATACTTACGTTGAATTATTTTTAGCATGATTAACATGTTAATATGCCATTTTGATACGTGATAATTTTGATATGATATATTTATTTTTGAAAGTTATTAGTTGGCATTCATTACATCTATGTGTAGTACGATCCAAATGATACATGCTCCAAATTGTTATGTCTTAAACATGGCTTGCATGAATCTTTCATCTTGTTTCTTTTGCTTTTTGTCACACTATTTTTTGCTACGTGTGCACATATAATATGTCAAAGTGCTTTTGGCATGACAAACTTTTAGAAGCCTTTTTATCTTACAAATTAATCACATAGATTATTGTATATCCAAGTATGCTTAAGTGTCTAATTCTAACGAAAAAACAATCTCATAAATGAAATGTCTTGAATAAAGTCGTATTCTTGCATAATATGATTGTTTTGATGCTATCTTGTGTGGTGATTTCTTGTCTACTAAGTACAATGTGTTGTTTTTGCTTATATAATATGTTATCATTTGATTTCTATCATGTTAACATCTTTTGTCACTAACAAATTCGTTTTATAGGTTGATAACAAATTATTTGTTATCTCACTTGGTTCTAACTTTTATATGCTCATTTTGCATAATCCCCTTTATTGCTACGTAGATTAGTACTATGCTTTATGGGACCCCTACACTTGCATATAGTTTAAAAGCACATAGAATTAAGTTCTAGAGGGTTGGCTTTGCATTTTTGTCTTTTAACCGACCTCTTTCCAAATCTCATTTTTGCTTCCGCTTTTCAAAAATAATCTCCATCATTATTTAGTTATAACAATACTCTAATCCTCTTCACTTCCTATTAGGAAACGACATGCCTCATCATACTATCATCTCGTATTAATCGAGAAGAGGTACGTGACTTTAAGGATGAAGTTCATTGTATGCTAACCATCATCGAGAAAAACATCACTAAGCTCACCTCTTTCGTTAACCCGAATAACCTCCTAAACACTTTGTTGTCATTCCTTATTTTATACATTACACATTATGTTGGATGTCCACCAATTAAGGGGGAGAGAAATCCATTCACATAATTTTCTTTTGTCAAAATTTATGTCTCTTAGACTCTAAAATACCAACACATAGGTAAACACCACTTAGCTAAAACCGGTTCACGAAACCACAACTAGTTCAACCTTTTTAACTTTTTATCACAAGTCTGCACCAATACCTCATCAAGTGAAAAACGCATCATGTGTTTTTACAAAACGTCTTCATCTCCACATATAGGATTTTCCTTAAACTAACACCTTACAACTTCACTATCTAGAACACCATCATAGGATCTTATCCTTTTCCAGCATATCATGCATGTCATTGTCAGTGCAAACGATATAGTAATCAAAACCGCCATTCCCAACACCTTTTCAACACGTTGTTCTATCCAACTCTCAAATGATGTCTTCCTCATATAGGTACTCATTATTATTATTATTAGTATTTTTCATATTGTCTTCACTTCCTTTCAATGTGATAATCATCCATGATGGTCAAAACTATGCTAATACTACCTTTCCTATTGTCACCTAGAATAGGTCATCTTTATAATTCGTTTCAATCAATGAACGAATTTATCTTCATGTTATCACTTTTATATTTTTTGGTATCTTCATTATAATATTCTTAGATAGAACGCATATTGATTACTCTTGGGTTGAAGCATATGAGAACTTGCTCAAAAAAATAGGTTGTTAGCATCAATAAATCATTCAAATCATAACCCTTATGCATCATTGAAATGCAATGTCCATTCATATTTTTTCCTCTTAGCTTTGGTCACTTGACATGGCGAAAGGATTGCATGAATCCATATTTTTATATTTGCTATACATACGAGTTTCTAACTCCTTAATAGCTTCCTACCTAATCACCACCACCTTCCATCACCACTTTCACTAATCATCACCACCATGGATTAGCGAAAACTTACTTTTGTAAATCTCGAGTCATCTACCATCACCACATGAATCCTATTAGTAAACCGACACCAACACTAGCACCACTAGTGGCACACCCGGTGGGAGACTCCATATCTTCTTTCTAGGAACTATTTTGTAGGCTTTTATCATATTATATTCTCACTTTTCTTATGATTGTAATTAGGAGACTACACTTCATGAGATCTTTGATTATATCATTTATCATATATATACATCTTATTTTTCTTTGTGAAAAAGATGAAATATATTGCACTAATGTTTTTCATTGTAGGTTCATCATCATATACACTCGATTGCATATAACTTACTCATCTAAGGATGAAGTTTGCATCAATTATTTTTCTTATTTTAGGTGCTTCTTGACACCCTCGAACAAGGAGGAATATCCTTTAAGCACTCATATTGCATCATCTATACACTTGTTTGTATATGACATATTTGTCTAAAGACAAAGCTTCTATTATACTAATATTTATTTTGAAGGTTCATCTTGACGACCTAGAGCAAGGGGAGCTTCCGTCAAGAATTCTTGAATGTATCTTATACACACTTTGTTGTATATCACTTACTCGTCCAATGATGAATATAGTTTTGCACTAATATTTGTTTTAGGTTTTATTCATACCACGCGCCTCAAACAAGGGGAGCAACCGTCAAGGGGAGCATGCACGCATTTAGCATCATTCTCACTTATCAACAAGCATTTTTCTTCAATAAAAGTGGAGAAAATAGGCTAACATTGCTATGCCTTTTCTTTTCATATATTTCTCATAATTTTGTTGCATAAAACTAACCTTGATGTAGGTTAAGCCTCTTTATTTGATCCATGGATCCGCTACCAAACAAGGGACGGATTGAAGTAGGCGATTTAACTTCACTAGGGATGATGCAAGCTCGCCTTTTGGGAGAAATTAAGTTAAACTCAAGGACCGCCCTTTTGTTTCGACAAAAGGGGAGAAGAGTGTAAGCGGAGAAGGTAATGTAAAGGTAGTAAGGATACAAGTAACTTTTACATTTTACTTTCTATTACGTTTACATATCTTTGTCATCATCAAAAGGGGAGATTGTTAGTGCAAATATTACGATATTTAATCTATCTGATCTCGTTTGTTTTGATTGATGACAAACATGTAACTTGTAATACATAACGTAAAATGTACAAGTTACTTGTAATTACATTGTCTCAACATACATTCAACACCTCTCGATGTCTCAAGTCCTCGTATGTTACAACACAGGTTCGTACATGTTTGTTATGTGGCATTATGATCAAACCCATTAACAAATCATTTAGAATGTTTAAAATACGTTTAGAGTCACTAAGTATTTTAATAGGTTAACCATTCTATTTCGAACCTCATTTTACATTTTGCATTCACAAGTATTTTATACAAATACATCTTTTGTAAAATGTCTAACAAATGTATACTTTTATTTGTACAAGTAAACTAACTATAATATTCATACAAGTACTAAAGTTTACTTACACTTGACAAAATATATTTTATATTGACAAGCACTCAGCTAGATATTTTATTTTACAAAAGGTTACTTACATTTTATTTACAAGTAACTTACCTTTTTAATAAGTATATACATTTGTTTAAATGTATTTTTCATAAAAAGGAAAACACTCTTTTATTACCTCATGTATAGTATCATCTAAATCTTTAAAAGATTTTGGAAGATATTCTAAGATATCAAATCTAATAAATTATTATATTTTTTATTACCACTTTTGGTTATAAATACCATCCCATGGTTTTCTCATATCTTTATCTCTTCCAACATACATTCTCTCTAACATTCTTTCATGACTTAGATCTATAGATAAACATGTAGTAGCATACATCAATCACCCTCACCATCACATGATCATAATGCTTCTAACATTCATCTTTGTTGTAAGCATATTTTACATTTTGATCAACCAAGGAAAGTTTAGAGATCTAACCATCCTCATTCACAAAAGCATATCAGCATATGAAGATTCAAGATCTCTTGATATCCTCATTGATTGAAGACTTCTTATTTAAGAAGATCATTTAGATTAGTCATTCATATCCATTAGACATTTATGTCATGGATCATCATTGTAAACATTATTGCATCATCACAACACTTTCACCAAACTAGATTAGATGGGTTATGTGTTTGAACCATAAAACATAAGGTTTGTTATGTTGGGCCATAAAACATAACGGGAGTGGTTGTACCCGAAAAGAACTCGACATCTAGCTTAGTGTCGGAAATATTGTATAGGCGACGTTAGGTTGGTTCTACCTTGAACTAGAACCCGATATTTAGCTTTGTACCGGGAAAAGTGTAGCGGCGATTGTAAGGTTTTCTCCGCCGAGAAGGGAGCTTTTGATTCTTGAAGTAACTCTCGAGTTGGGTACTCGGGGAGTGGAGTAGGCGGAGAGGAGATCCGTGGCGAACCACTATAAATCCTCGTGTTCGATTTGCACTTTCCTTTCTTTATCTCTTTACTTTTATAATTGCTTGTTATGTGGTTTGATGTTTATGCTTGTGTGACAAATTGGTTTACTATGCTTTATATTAGTCACAAACAATAATTGGTACTTTCATATTATAACAAGCTTCATAAGCGATTTGATACTAAAGATCTAACGTTTTTAAGCGATAACGATTCACCCCCTTCCTACGTTTTCTGTGATTTTGTATATCCGATACAAGGAATCTTTGAGCCAAGCTTTTGAGGAATGACATCATGTCGTCCCATATCGAGCTTCAATTTCGATGTGCTTCATGTTGATCGAGCCAAAAATCTGCAGTTCCATGAGCTTGGGATGCTCATAGCCACTGTCACGACCGGAAACCGGTTGGTGATGATGATGTAGAGAGTTCTCGGGGTTGAGGAATATTCTTAAGATCCACGTATGAATGCTTAGTGATTACTCCTGTAGCTTCATCATAACCAATGTCGATCATGAATTGGAGAACAGTCTCTTGATTGGTGTAGCAGCGTATTCGGTTGGCTCGATGTTGGGAATGAGGAGAACAGTCCTTAAGTCTGCGGTGTGATGGTGACTTGTTTGTGGTTGAGAGTCATTGTCACGGCATTACATCCTTTGATCTTTTGCATTGTATTCCAGGCGATGAATGTAGATCTCTCGGGCGATGAGCGAGTTGGAGAGCATGTTCGATAAGGATGATTCTTGAATATCCACAACAATCAAGCAAGAAGACTACGGCGGTGAGAGTTTCAAAGTCAACTCGAAGGTTGTTCTTTCCAATCTTCATCGGATAGCCATTAGGAAGATATCAACAATGGTGAGAACATTTGGTGCATCCACATTTACGCATTTGAGCGTCCATGTCGTGATCTCGAAATATATTTAGCCAAAGAACCAACATATCGAAAGACATTATGTTAGTCAACGGATGGTTTTATTGTCTAATTATTGAATGTGCTATGTTGATGATTATTCTGAGTCCAATGTCACTTGTTTTGTCCAATAGTCCAATGGCGTCGTGATAAGTTTCGTGAGTTAGTTAACTTTAAGTTTTAAAGTTCATGTTATCACTTATTTTTCACAACATATTAAACGTTTAAGCTTATTAGTGACATTATTGGTTTCGTGACGTTATGATTTATTTTATTTACAAGTTTGCACACGTAACAATTCATATTTAAGGTTAAACAAGGCTTAGGCGTGAAATGGCGAGCTTATTGTAGGAGAGGTATACGGCGTGGCATGGCTTATGCGTGGGATCACGACTTACGCGTGGGAAAAGGGGACCTTATCGTGGAAGCTTACGGCGTGGCGTATATAAAACCTTACGCGTAAGGCTTACTCGTGAAGTAGACCTTGTGCATAGAGGTCCTTTGTTTACGCATATCCTTCACGGGGATCGCGTAGTCCCCATATGTAGAACCTTACGCATAATGACTATCGTAAGATTACTCTTACACATAAATCTCTACGCGTAAGGTGATCCTTATGCGTAGTTTGCTAGTAACCTTGATTCTAATTTTTACGTGTAGCAAACCTGAAATAATAATCATCATAGAATCAATTTTAACATTAACATTCATTTTTTTTTCAGATCATAGCATGAAAACGCATTAAACATTTACGCGTAAGAACAGTTTATGCGTAAAACTAAACCCTAGGTTTCAAAGATTATGCCTAAGAAATCTAGCCATAGGATTTGCACCAAACTGATTCTAGGAGGTCTTAGATGCCTAATGAGATGATTTTTTTCAAGTTTTAACATCAAACATGCCATAGATCAAAAATACCCAAACCGTATGAACATAAACCCTAAATTCCAATTAATGAATCATTAGTGTTCTTGGGTGATATCCAGGCCTAGATATGATCAATTCAACTTGACAACAACCTCCACAACAATCTTTTTCACCAAAAATGTTCTCATTTGAAAACACCCAAATTAACGCATAAACCTAGTTTTCAAAATCAATCAATACGTGTTTAAGGTGCGTTTTGAGTATAAAAATGTTATCAATGATGTTGTAGAAACGTTTTGACACAATTATTTTAACTAAAAACACACAAACATGATCATGTGTTCATACGCATATGCGTAGAACACAAAAAATCACTAAATCTCACGTTTTAACCGTTGGATTAATGAAAGATTCAAAACCATTGTTTAAAAACGTGTTCCAAACACAGAATCACTTACAGATTGATGATCAAAACTTCGGATTAGTGAAACGATTTTGGATCGTGGATGAGATTAGTTGAGATATTAAATGTGTTTGGTGGAAAGTTTTAATAAAAATAACGTTAACCTTTTGACAGTTTTGGTCCCTCCACCTTAACATTTTACATCCAACGCCCACAACTTCCATTTTGGTTTCCAAATGAATGATTTTAGGAAAGAATTTTTGACGACACTCCCCCTTGACTTAAGAAATATTGAAATTTTATAAATTTGAGTCCGAGGAGTGTCAGAAAACTATAAATGTGACCACCATTATTAAAGAAACAACGGGATAAGATAACATGCATGTACAAGGTTTTATGAAAGCGAAAATATTTGCTTTCTCCCCTCAACACTTGATCGGAAAATACTAAATTTTGAAAGATTTGAGTGTTGACGGAAGATTTGTACTTGCCATGTTAAAAGAAATATAGATAGAAGAATATTTTGTTGTTTTATAAGGTTTTATATTTTGTATTTTGTTTTTGAAAAATATTTACAAAAGATTTTGGTGTTTGATTGGTTTTAATAATGTTTTAAGAGTTCATCCAGTTCCTCTTGAGTCAAACACCGCATACCAATCCGGTGGACCAACTCATTAAACCTAGCGAGGAGCTAAGGCTTTGGTGAGAAGATCTCCAATTGGTATTTTGTACCCACAAAATATAATTCAACAGTACCTGTTCCACGTGGTCCTTGATGAAATGATAGTGAAGATCGATGTGCTTTGATTTTGAGTGTTCAACGAGTTGCGAGATCATAATAGCACTCCGATTGTCGCAATACATTGGGATTACATCAAATACGTAACCATAGTCTTTGAGTTGTGTTCTCATCCAAATGACTTGAGCACAACACGCCGACATGGCTACATATTCCGCCTCGGTTGAGGACATCGATGTACAATCCTGCTTCTTCGATTGCCAAGATACCGGTTTGTCACCAAGAAATTGTAGTGCTCTGAAGTACTTTTCGAGAGTCTAAGCATCCTGCGTGGTCGGTGTCTCAAAAGCTATTAGTTCAAAACCGAATCCTTGGATACGGATCCCCAAGTTAATGGTTCCTTTATGTATCGGAGGATTCTTTAGCCTCGAGAGGTGGGTTTCGATTGGTCTCGTGATAGCGGGAGCAAAGATATCTGGCGAAGACAATATCGGTCTTGGTGTTAGATACATGAGAGACCCAATGATACTACGGTATTTTGTAGGGTCAACCAGTTTCCATGCAAATCGCGTCTAGCTTCTTGGTATGTGACATTGGTGTGGCATAAGTATCCAAGTATTCATTCCAAATTTGTTCGAATTTCAAGGGCATATTTGGGTGACTTAGAAAAATACCACGGGGTGATTGATGAACTTGCAATCGAGAAAGAATGTAAGTTTACCCATCATTGACATTTCAAATTGTTTTGTCATAAGTTTTGCAAAAGCATTTGAATATTTTAAATGTGTTGACCCAAAATGATGTAATCCATAAATTTGAGCGATTAAAATATGTACCCGTGATATTGTATGAAAAGTGTAGGTCGACCGAACCTTTGGTGAAATTATTAGTAATTAGGAAAGATGATAACTTATCGTACCATGCCCGAGGAGCTTGTTTGAGACCATATAGAGCTTTGTTCGGTTTGTAGACATGGTTTGGGAGCAGGATCAACGAATCCTTACAGGTGGGTGACATAAACCGTTTCTTTTAGTTGACTGTTCGAAAGGCTTTGACATCCATCCGAAAGACCGTTATATTCATATGAGCCATGAATCGCGAGAAAGATCCGAACGACTTCAAGACGAGCAACCGGAGCGAATGATTCTTCAAAGTCAATACCTCTTCCCGCCTATAACCCTTAGCCACGGGCGTAACTTGTTTCTAATTCGTTCCCTTGACATCAATTTGTTCTTCCAATCCATTTTAGACCAATGACGAGACCCTGTTGGTCTTTCAACCAGTTCCCATACTTCAAGACGTTTGAATTGGTTGATTTCTTCTTGCATGGATTCAATCCAGTTGTCTTTGGTCATTGCATCTTTAATGTTTTAGGTTCAGATTAGCGGGGCGGTGAGAGCATAAATGCAATGTTCACATCTGTGTGAAGACGTTGTCTGTGAACGATTTGGTTGATTTGGGTTGCCAATAATGTTCTCTAGAGGATGGTCTTTTGTCCAACGATGTGTGGAAGGTTGATGTTGATATACATTATGCATTTTGAGGATTCAAATGGTTTGTTGATGATTCCGCGACATCGGTCTGCAGATTTCATTGGCAAACGGGTTAAAGAACGCATTTGGATCAAAATCTGCGGTGGGAGTACTTCATTAAGAACATCGTTTGTTGGTTCGTGTCGTTGGAAGCAGGTTGTCAATTGTTGTTGTAGAGTCAATCGGTGGTGCTAACTGTGATGAGTTGTTGTAGCAGTGTATCGGTATAAGAGTGTTATCGGGTTGAGTAGCGGAAACATCGGATACACACAGAGCACGTTCATCAATGTCATCACTAAACAACGGAGCAAATAGCGTTTCCATTTGTTGTGAGTAAGTGGGGCTTAGTTCGGTGATGATGGGGTTTGAGGAAAATTTAAATGGTTGTGACGGGTTCCAAGTTGTTATGCTCGAAGCCATATCGTGAAGTTCATCAAAATTAGCATGAATCGTTTCCATAACCCGCTTTGTCTGACGATTCGGATCGAAACCCTTAGAATTTTCACAATATCCTATAAAGACTCCAATGTCGACTTTGGCTTTGAGCTTTACAAAGTCATCACGATCATTATTTGGGTAGCAAAGGGATCCAAATACATGAAAGTGTTTGAGATTCGGTTTATGGTTGTGGATAAGCTCAAAGGTGTTTTGTTGTGGCGTTTGTAATCATTGAGCGATTTTGAGTATAGCATACTGATTGATCTGACACGCCCACAAGTGTCTGGAAGTTTAGCATTGATTAACATTGTTCTTGCCGCTTCCGCTAACGTCACGGTTTCATCTTTCAACAACTCGTTTTGTTACGGTGTACGTGCAATAGATCTCGATGCTCAATTCCACTTTCTCATAAAAATCTCGAAGAGTTTGGTTTACAAATTCGGTTCCTTTATGCATTACGATTTGGCGGACGCCGTTAGGAGCCGAACTTGAATTTTCGTGAGAAATGTGATGATCATCTGTGGAGCTTGATCTTTACTTGAAGAAAGTAGACCCAAGTCCAGCGTGAGTAGTCATCGACAATTACCAAGATGTAGTGTTTGCCATTAATCGTTTGCACGCATCGGGCCACACAAATCCATGTGAAGAAGATGAAGTACATCTTTGAGAGTCGTGTTCCACGTTTGAGGGAAAATGAGCACGGTGCTTTTCCTTGTTCACTGGTGAACATAGGTGATCTTTAGAATACCGAATCTTGGGAGACCTTCAACAAGTTTGTGTCAAACAAGGTTGGTGATGGTTTGAAAGTTTAAATGTGAGAGACGACGGTGCCATAGCCGAGGATTTTGTAGATGTTGCCTTTGAAAGTAGACGGATGGGAGATGAAGCAATCATGTCTTGCATTGAGATTGTGTATAGACTAGAATTGCGAGAGCCGGACATTAGATCGTTTCCTTGTAGATCACAGAATGAAACAAGTTTTCTCCCGAAAAGCAACTTCAAATCTCCATCACGAATTGACCGGCGAAAAGAGATTGTGACCGAGGCCTTCCACATAATAAACCACCAAATTTCAATATTGCCATTGATTTAATCTCGTAGCCCATGATAGGCGCAAAGTGATCATTCCCGAATCACAGCGGTGCCAATGAACTTTGCAATAAAGTTTGATAACAGTTTAAGATTGCCTATCATGTATCGGGAACATCCGCTATCAACAATCAAAGGATGATCTGTATCACTGCATTACACATGGCGACACGGATGGAATAGAGGTAGATGTGGAGCCCGATGAGTTAGTGGGTTTGAGCGGTTATAGTTGAAATACACATCAATGACTTTAGGAATCCATTTAAATCCTAGTGTATTATGTATCCATTTCGCCATCTCCAACTAGTCTTAGCTTTAGTCTTAGTGAATACACTAGGTGGTACTACATTCCTTGGGGTGATCTTTGGAACTACTGAGGGACATCAATCGTTTCTTAGAATCTAAGGAGGCGGTATACCAAGCACGAGACTTAGAAGCATTAGTGGGCCTAAGTATTCCGATTCTTAGGATTCCTTAAGCGAGACAAGATAGCTCTAGCAACACATTTGTCATGACAATCGAAAGCATACTTTTCGACAAATAACACAAAAGCATCGGATGAATATCAAAAGTACTTAAAGGTTTAGCATTTGTTACAACACTTTTTCCATTACATTTGCCGGATGCAATATCTAAAGTGGGTGCAAGCTGAGTTTTATTCAAAGTCCTCTGTTGTTCTTCTACTTGACATTCTTTATTTGTCTTTTCTTAGGTCGCAACTTCCTATTCTTCCTTGTATTGCTCCTAGGTGTGATGTGCGGACATTTGGAAAAGAGGCAACTATTCTGTTTCAAGTGGGGAAGCACATTAGTAACTTCGTTTTGTCGGTAGGTATTCGGGTTCACGTTGCTAAGTGTTACAGGTGCAATTCTCTTAATGATGCTAATTTGGACTTGTTCATACTTTCCTAACATTTCCTTAATTTAGAGATAGTGTGCACCAATTCTTGATTTTCGAGCGAAGATTTCTAGCAAAATTCATGACTTCTTTAGTGTGCAAGATAATGATCAAGTTCATTTGATGCTTCATCACGAGTCTGTTTGAGTAAATCGAGATATGACATCATGTTCTGTTTAACTTTTGCAAGTTCTTGTTCATATTTTGAGATTTGACATATGAGACACGTTTTGGTTATCCGGTTGCTCAAGTTTTGGATTAACATTGTTTGAGCATAGCTGGACAATTTTGTTTTGAAAAGCAAGTTGTTGAATGTGAATATCGTTTTGACACCATTGAAGACAACGTTTTGCATTTGAAAGTTCATTTGACAATCGCTCATTTTAACTTTTAAATACTCGATCGAGCACATTATCGGTATTCTCAACAATTTCAACGATATCAGCGAATCGGCAGAGATATGATCGGATGCATATGCAGCAGTTGTAATAACACAAGATTATTGATATAAGCACGGATAACATTTTCCAAGAGTCGATCAACATCTTTTCGCAACAATTTCTTTTTTTGTTTAGTATTTGAAATCGATGTTCTTGTTTTCTCAAAAATTGTTTTCATTATACCAAGTTCCTTGTGAAAATCCCTTTCCCAATATAGTGCACAAGTTTTCAAATTTTTAACATGGGGTAAAAGTCTTTTCTGAAGAATGTCTCGATGTTCTCGCGACATTGGCGATTGAAAATGTTCAACTTTTATTTCAGAATGAAATTCAATCTCACGTTCCAAAATTTTGAGGTCAGATAAGAAAGTGTCAAAGTATTTAATGACACGACAACTTTCGGATTTTGTTTTAACTTCACTAAGTGAAGGTAAAGGACCATTAATTTGTGCACCATTTTGTTTAGGACTGACTTCAGAAACTGGTGTGATAACAAAAGGTTTGTTAGAAGTATCTTGTTGTTTGACAAAAGTAACGGCCTTTGAATAGTTAAATGGTTTGTTATAAACAGCATTTTCCATTTTTGACCGACTCTCGTCATCTGCATCTAATTCCTCCATGCGATTATATTCAACAATAGTCATAATTGAATCATCAATTCTATGTTCCTTGCTGTAAACTTCAAGATTTGGTTTGAATGCTCTGTTTGAAAACTTAGGTTTGTAATCGCAAGAATTGGTCCATATCCATTTGGATTAGGTTTAAAGTAAACTTTTGAATGGTTGTGATTGACTCACCATGTTTATAAACAACATTTCAAAACTCTTTGATTTTGGTTTGTAAGTCGACAATTTCTTCAAGATAGTTATCTATTCGTTTCGTGGAATCTTGTTTGTACTCGAGAACTGCTTTTGACAAGTTAACAACTCGACCTTGGCTTTTGATTTTCAAAGTAAGGCGTTAAGTTGTTTTTATGTTCATGTTTGAGTTGTTCTATTTGAGACAACAAAGCATTCTTAGGCGGCTAGATCACGTATCCGTCATTCTAATGATTTTCATTTTGATGAGATTTAGCAAACGCGACTTCAAAACTTTTCACGGTTTTCTTGAGTTTTAAAAAATTGATTTGTCGAATTAAGCATTCATTATCCCTAATTAACGATGCATTTTCGACTTTTAATTTTGTATTGACATCATGATAATGTTCCACCGGGATTGTTGGTCTTTACTAAGGTCCCGAGCTCATTGGATCGAGACAAAAATCATTTTGTTCAACGTGAGTCTCAACATGGTCGTTATTTAGATCCTCAAGTATAACCACGAGTCAACTTGATCATCAATGGTAACCATAAGGTCATCTTGATCGTCAAATATAACTACGGGGTCTAGTTGATGATCCTCGGAATGAGATGTAGAAGGCTCATGTTGAGCACTCTGATCCTTGTCAGATGCCGAAGTGGGCGGAGATAATAGATCATTAATGATAATTGTTTGTTCATGTACCTGAGACAAGCCGTCAGTGTCATATACTAGGCCTGTATCACTCATGTGTAGAGCTTGCATTTGTGCCATCAACATCATTCTTTGCATTAGCTGCAAGTCCTCCATATCATCATCGAGTGCGCATACGCCATAAAGCTTTGTTCCTTGTTGTTAAGAGTTCCACCAGTTTCATCCTTAAGAGCCAAGAGTAAAGCCTCTTTGAAATAAGCCGCCTCTTGTCCTCGGCTTAGGACATGCATTAGCCGATGACCCTTTTCATTGCGGTTATAACAACGAAGACCATTAACCCCATTCGAGCATTCCCTGTTCAACCACTTGAGCTCTCTGTTGTTGTGGAGCACCACGTTTTTTCGTCACACCCCAATTACATTTTGCGGTGGAATGGAATTCACGAGGATTGTTGTCATAGCATCACAATCAGTTATATTGAGCGACCTAAAGTGTCGTTTGGAAAATACATCGTTTGATTTAATAAAATAATCGAGTTACAACATAGGTCCCAAAAGTTTACAAGGTTTGCGGAAATATAAATATAATACAAGTCCAAACGATGGTTTTGAAAGAAAGTGCCATAATGTACAATGATGTAAGTCGACGCCGCGACTCAAAAGGTGGTTCCTTAACCATGCCATGATGATAATGCCTTAGTTACCTGAAAATACATTGCTAAAAGTGTCAACACAAGGTTGGTGAGTTCATAGGTTTATGTAAATGTTAATACGACTACCACAAGTATAAATCAGGTATGACAATGATGTCACAAAATAATGTTACAATTGCTTAAGCGCATGATACCGAAGCTCCGACTGATGTTCGCCCCAAAAGAGTGTCTTGCCAAACAACTCTAATAATGTTTATGAATGAAATGCATCCGTATGACTAGTTGGGATTCACCAACCCGGATGGAGGTGTCACCTCGATAGATCTATCCACTCACACACGCTTCTAGAAAATTAACGGCTCATGCATTGAAATGGGGACATTTAGCGGCAGCGTGGTAACTTAAGCAATGTAAATGAATTTAACATACTTGGTATCGTAATAAAAATGTTGTGCAATGTATTCTCCCCCGTAGGTTTGAAATAAGTAAAACTTGAATAAATCGGGGCTATGAAAACTCACTTGATAAACTGGTATGATAACAAGAGTGAGTACACTGAGGTATAGCGGGATACCTTAATCTGGACCTATTACGAATGATATGATATGTAATGAGTTGCAATGTAATGTTATGCATGCATTTCGTATGTTATTTATACCATTTGCGAGTTTTGAAAAATATTACTTATCGTCGAAAAATACTCTTTTGACGTCTTGACCATTCTTAAATCACTTTACAAGTATTTACGTCAAAATGTCATCCTACAATGGTTTTATAATGATTTATAGTGAGATTATCACTTTTCGTCGTAAAATAAAGTTGTCGGAAGTTTCATGAAAGTGACAAAAATGGCTTCGAAAAACTAGTCGTAAAATGGTGTACGTCGATCGTTAGGAAACGAACTCGACGGTTTTGGAAAGTTTGTATCAAAATCTAGAAGTTTCAGTTCAGGAGTTTTCGTCATAGAGGTCTCGAACATAAAGATATTAAAGGTTAAAGATGGTGATTTTGTCCAATTCGTGTGTAAAAAGTGAGTTTCGGCAAAGTTTAAGCAACCGTAATTAATTTATTACAACTCCGCTATACAAACGGTTGGTCATTTTGGAAAATATGCTTGGTGATCTTGATTTTATTAGAAGACATTTCGTTACAAAAAGTTCTACATCGTAGTTAAAAACAGCCTCCAACATGGTGCGTTTTAGTTACCGTAACACTTGTCTCGTAAAATAATATAGTTTTTCGAAAATAATAGTTACGGAAATTTTATGAAAGCGTGCATATCTTAGTCGTTTCAAATCCGTTTTCTCATTATAATACGTCCTTAGCCCGTATCAAAGTATACTAATATATTTTGATAAGTCGAAATAATTTGTAAAGCTTAGGACTGCGTTTTGACTCGTACAAAATAAAAATAGTATCTGAAATTTTCGGAAAATGTATATATCGTCGTCAAACTTGAAAAATTCATAACTTCTTCGTTATAACTCCGTTTTTATCCGTTCAAGCGACCACGGATTCGTTTTAAAGTATATTTTCTAAATATCAAGGCCAAAAATTCGTGCCTACTGTCGGATTTTCCAGAAAATCAAAATAAGGACAGAACACTATTATAACTTGACGAAAATAGTTTTTCTCGTACTAAACCTATTCCAATCCCTTCAAATCAACTCCAAAGCTAATCTAATCCTACCATACACCTTCTTAGGGTGTCATGGGTTCCTAAACATCATCAAGACCAAAATATATCAAGGGGATAATTATAGGATGACTTTATACATATATAACTCTAAAAATCATGTAAAAAATGGTATAAATCAACATAAGTCTTGCATGTTTGCTACAAATATGAGGAAATAAATATGAAATGAAGATGAAATATGTAAAATGATAGTAATATGCTTACAAGTAACTTGATGAGGTGATTAGAACCAAGGTTTAACCTAAACACTCTAGGTTTTTATTTCAAAACCTAAACAAGAGTGTGATCTAGATTGTTTAAACTTTGAGCTTGAAAAATTTTATGAATTCCTTGCTACTCCTTATATGTAACCGGTTCTAGAGAGAAGGAAAGGAGAAGAGAAAACTTTTCTAACTTGTGAATTATTTGATAAGTGAATGAATGAGAGGAAGTGTGTAACATGGAGTACATATATAGATATGTAAGAAGATTTTCAACAAACCATAAATGCATCACCCCCTTGGCCAAGGGGATTTTCAATAATACAATTTTTTTTTTTTTTTTTTTTTTTTTATTATCTTGTAAGTAAAATGTGTAAGAAAAATGAATTATGTAAGATAACTTGTAACTTGTATATATTTTGGAGCTTTTAGGGTAGCGTTGGCTAAAATAAATTTTATCGGATCAAAGTAAAGTATATTGAGATTATATAAATTGTAAAAATACATTTCTTGTGAAATTTGAGTGATATAATAATTATCGTTATAGTTTTTAAGAAAAACGTCGTAATAATATAAATTTAACGATTTATATACAAAATAAATTTCAAACACTAGGTAAACTCAAAATATAGTTTTTATAAACTAAATGTAAGTATAAAATATATCGGGATCATTTTGGAAGTATCGGATTAAATGTTCAAAATAATAACTCACGCGATAACGTTTATTTAATATAAAATTCTGCGTTTAATGTGAAATGTAATGTCATGAATGAATTAACATGATGCAAATGATGTTAATGAAATGTAGACTACACTTAGTCCATATGAAATGTTCGTGATGATATGATCATGAATTCGCCGCTAAACCATTAAGGTTACGCGAATTTGGAACACGTAAACCTAGTTTACGATAAATGTTGAAATGGTGAAACTTGAGAAATGACTTGAAATTGCGAGTTGTCACATTTTCCTTCCAATAGAATTAAACCCTTGACCACCTCCCATCGGCGACCATAACCGGTTACGAACTTCAACACGTCCATTGTTCACAACACTTGATTCCTTGTGTTGGATGAGGAACGAATGCGATTGTTGGATTTGTTTGTATACCGTGGAGGCTTTAGCAATCATAACAAATCCTTGTTGCAATTCATCAAAGCGCGAGTCCTCATCGACTTCACTGTAAAGTGCTTGAGCATTGTTGTTGTTGTATGGAACCAATTGAGTTTGTTGAGGTTGTTCTTGTGATCGATCATATGGTGTGATGGTTGCGGTTGGTTGAGGAGTCTGGTTTGAAAGCGGTTTGAGGAGGAAGATTAGTTTGAGCCCACAAAGCAAGTTGTTGATTATCGTGAATTGTCGTGAATTTGGGAGTCCACGGATAGTCATTTCTTTGTCAACTTATTTTGGTGAGGCTTCAAATAGTCGTACAACAATCCGTATGTAGCATGATGAAGGTTCTTAGCTTGCGGAGAAAATGACATACTTCTCCCATTCCGGACCAAGACTACTTAGGAACTTAGTGTTGACGACAATTCGAGGCATGATGATGTTGTGTTTGTCCAAATCATTAATGATGTCTCAAAAGCGATGATGATATGACTCTAATGTCTCTCTGGTTCAATCATGAAGTGTTCATAAGCCAGTAGATTTTGGATTCCATGTCTTCTGATTGAGTGGTGTGCCTTCCATTAGAATATGAATTTGTTCCCACATTGCTTTAGCCGTCTTTTGAGCATCAACACTTGAAGGATCGGATTGGGTAGTCCCAAAAGGATGTATTGCATTGCTAGGTCATTTGCTTTAAAGTGTATAAGTTCATCACCGGTGAGGTGCGAGATAGTTGCAATGTTGGTGACAACATCTCTTGGTGGATTACCATCCGGATATGCGGGTGTAATAACGGTGAGCATCGAAATGGACCTTCCATAATGACCTTCTTTAAAAGCGTCGTGTGGCTTCTTTAGATCACAAAACCTAAAGAACCGTATCACCCATTGATCATAATTACCGAAGTGAGCATTGAGGTCTATCAAGTGAGCCAGCTTCATAAATTGATTGTTGGCTACTTAAGGCTTCACACATCTTGCCAAACCATGTTGCTTCCTTCATAATATTCCTGGATGGATGTTGATTGTAGAAGTTTGTGTAAAGTTGTACTTGAAGACTAGGTGGTGGTTGAACCATTTGTGGTGGTGGAATTGCTCCAAGTTGTTGAGTATGTTGTTGATTAAATTGTTGTTGATAAATTTGGTGTTGATGATTAAATTGTTGATGTTGTGGGCTTCGTTGTTGTTGTTGTTGTTGATGATGATAAGTGTAAGGAAAATAGTTAGAGTATGGTGGTTGTGACATGTTTAAAACTTGTGTTGTTAAATGGATCTTTGTAGTCGAATGAAACGTTGTTGATGAAGTATCCTTAGGCGTAGAAATCACGGAAAAGCCAAGTACCACTTATGCGTAAAAACACCAAAGTTACGCGTAACAACAATAGTTACGCGTAGGATTAGCTTACGCGTAAGTAAGGAGAAAACACTAAAGTTATGCGTAAACAAGAAGTTAGGCGTAGAAAAATTAGGCGTAGGATTAACTTATGCGTAAGACAAAGCTTAGGCGTAAGATAAATCTTATGCGTAAAAAATTCTACGCGTAAGCTTATGCTTATGCGTAATTTGGGTTTGTTTAAATGATCTCTTTACACTATCACAAAGGCAAAAGATATCCAAATTCAAGTGTTTTCGAGCTTATCCAAGCAAGAAAATCACTGATTAAACCACAAAGCGAAGATCAAACCAAGGAACGATTACTGGCGTAAGATTAGGGTTTTGCTTACGCGTAAGAATTAGCCAAAAGTGATTTACGTCAAAGATGTTTCCAAACCGATTACGTGATGAAATAGCTTCAATATCACCAAAATAACACAAAAGTGTGAAACTTGATGATCCAAAGCTTAGAAAATAGTTATGCGAGAATAAGAACCACGTATAAAACCTAGCTTAAAACTATGATCCACACGTAAAGTTTGAAACTTTTGCCAAAAAGCAGATAGTTTAACACCTAAAAGCGTTGAAAGGACAAGAATCTTGGATTAAAAGTGTAAAAATCAATTTTTAAGCGTGACAAAGTTGAAACCCTTTTTACGCGTCGACCACAAAACCAAAACTTCAAAAACAAATATGTTCATCCAACTATTTGGCGAATGATACCACTGTCAGGTCACCATATATGTAACACGAGCATCAATATGTAGAAATAGAGAAGAGAAGAAGATCGGATGAACAATATCACACACACACACACGATATGAATGATGAAGAGTTAGGCGTAAGGTGCAAGAGTGGATGAATTGAACAACCAACCCTCAAGTGAGGGTTATTACATAGTATTTATAGGAGAGGGAGCTAGGGCAACACTCCTAGTCCCTTCCTTTCTCTTATGGACTTGGGCCTAGGCTTATGGGCCTTCTACATAAGCCTAAGCTAATAACTAACATAAAGGCCATAATTAAGCTAACTATTACATATGAATCACTAACACTTGAATAAGGTTTAGGAGTGATTCCAACAATAATAAATGGAAATGGAAGATAAACACTCATTACCTGGCATAGTACATAGATTACCATAGGCTTGAGACTAGATCAAACCTCCACCGCTTAGGCGTAAGCACCTAGGAACAACTATCTAAGAAGTCTTTACAAGGGTTGTAACATTAGGCTTACGGTAGGGAAACAAAGTGTTGTGTTGGTAAGGCGATATTTAGTGGTGGCAAGTCAAATATTATGTTACAAGCATGAAAAGCGTAGCGTTGCTAAGCTAAGACTCGACTCACTAACTCTAGATAACTTTAAACAAACATAAATTTAAATACATAAACATAAAGATAGATGTAGGATGGTAGCCTGTAATTTTTTATTTTTATTATTATTTTTTTTGCATACATTTTTACTCTACCATCCTCTAAGATAACATCAAAATATAAGGGATATATAGGAGCATCCCTACACTTGAGTTTTTATTTCTCTAACACTAATTGACCCGATTTGAAAAGATCAAAAACACTTGGAGTATTTAATTACGTAGACAAAAGGAATTTGAATTTACCGTTCCTTCCCCTTATTCCATAAAATATTACTTTACCCATGAGTCCCAATCGTCCCAAAACTGTGTACAAAAGATATGACTCGACTTAGCAACCATGCAAGTAACTAGATATTTGAACTAATTGTTTAGTAGTGATAAAAATAATGCACTAAAGGTGAGTGCATACAAGCGAGAGCTAAGGCAATTTGGGTGTACATTTGGAGGTGGATTGTAAACAATGCTCTTCATTGATATTGAAAACCGAAACATTACGAGAACAACAAAAGGATAGGCTCGAGGGGTTAACTAGGGTATCATGTACTAAAGATGAGTACATCATGAGGGTGTGGGGTAATTACTCGGTGATGTGGAAGAAGTAATTATAATTCATGTTTCAAACAAGAGTTATCCTAATGCCTCTTATCACTTAGTTATTCCTAACTACACAAATGTAGTCTCACTAGCGATCTCGAATGCGTCACAAAACAAGTTCTAGAATCTATTATACTACCGATACACTCTCTAAGCATTAAAGGTGAATGCTTTTATTCCTAAAGATCTAGAGGCGAACCTCACATTTTGGGGTGGAATTTGAGTGGTAAGCGGTTTTGTGCTAGTCATATAACTCCTATCCATGAGGCGCTTTATTAAGACTAAAGTTTTAGCTCGTACATGTTATAAATTTTTTAAATTTGGTGCTAAAATTGCCCTAACAAATATATCTCATAGTTTATTACACAATTTACCAAGGACAAGACAAATAATCAAGGATAAGAATAGTTTCTATGTTCCCGTTTTATTCTCCCTCCCTACACTTAAACTGAACATTGTCCCCAATGTTCCTCGAAAGTATCAAAGTTATGATAAAGAAAGGTAAGTAAGGAAAAGAAACTAGTACTCCCACGATTAGCTCGGTAGGATACGTGTGAAGTTGCGGTTAAATTCTTTTCCAAGAAGAATGCATACGTGATAAGCTCCATCCAATGTTGAGTTTCTTCTTCTTGCCAAATATAACTGCACACTTAAGAAAACAAACGAAACATTCGCGTAAAATTGGCGGTAAAAACTATATGACACAACTACACTAAGATATAATGCTTGTGTAATGGATGTTTGTAGTTTTTCCGATAATTAAGACTTGAGAATTTCCAAATATTTATAATTAGCACGGAAAACGAAAAAAATGATAAGCTGTTTCTGCTTGACTTGGCGTCGTCATGCTTTAATCTGGCCGTCGGTTGTCATGTCAAGAATTGGTCTGCGTTTTTACGGAAAAATTCGGAATATTTACATCTTTAAAACACGGAAAAATTCTGCAAAACATCCAGTATGACTCGATACAAGCATTTGACTTTAACAAACACACATATATATCAATTTCAATGATTTTTAATCTCATGTTCATGTTCTTAAAAACATATTTGATCTTCCCTACACTTATCTTTTTGTAAAATACCTTTATATGTAATTAAGACGAAGTTAAAAACAAAAAATAAAGCATTTTTTTTCACTAAGTCTAACATGAGAATAAACAATAATGAAAAAGATATATAAACACGCAAATAAAAGTTAAAAACAAACATTCAAACAAATAAACATGGGTTGCCTCCAAAGAAGCGCTTGTTTTGTTTGAGTCATGAGCTTGACTCTACCCTTATTTAACGGATAAAGGGAGGTTTTCCTACACTTAAGTTTAAGTGCGGGTGATAGTAGCGATACACACTCTTAGGATGGAAATATGCCACGTGAGGAGAAGGTGATGGGTAATTTATATGCCTAAAAGAGTGTGCTCCTATTATACTAACCTTACCTAATTCAATTGGTGTGGCGGGTAAATCAACTGTTTCTCCTAGAAAGGGATCATCTTCTATCAACTTTAAGAGATTCTTAGTTAAGGATCCATCTTGACCTAATAAACTGGTTTAAACCCAAAAGAATGTTTCCTTATGTTATGGAAATTAGGAAGTAAAACTTGCACCCTTCCAATGAACACGTCTATAGGAAATATTTCTTTTATGCAAGGAGTGTTGAGACACGAGCTCTTGCCAAATTGTGAGTCTTTGAGAGGGATTGTCTCATTTTTTGGGATTGAAGAAGGCTCAGGATTTATACTTACGAGCTCTGGTATCGCGTATACCTTTTCGATCTTTCTCGGTATATCATTCTTTGTGATTTCTTCACGGAGTTTCATCATGAAGTTGCCACTAGTTCCAAGAAAGTGTCGTGGGTTTTTATCATGTGAGCTTCGAGGCGTTGTATTTCTTTCTCTTGGTTGTTGACGAATGTCAACATTATGTCCTCGAATACATCTTGTCACGATTTTCTTGGAAACAAAAACTCCTTGACCATGTCCACATGTTTACGAAATTCCTCTTTATGATCATGTGTGGTCATCTCCATCAACTCATTCACTTGTTCCTCCATACTCTTAAATAGTTGTTCTTGGGCACTTCTTCTTCGTATTGTGCTAACTCCTCGATAACTTTCCAACATGTTTCAACATCGAGGTTACTCAGCCTTCCACCGGCGGCATAATCAATAGTTTTTCGAGTGGAGGGATTGACACGATCGTAAAAGATTTTCACTTGAAGCCAAATATCAATGCCGTGATGAGGGACTTTATAGAGCAAGTCCTTGAATCGAGTCCACGCCTCGTAGAGAGTTTCGCCCTGACATTGTTGAAACATCAAGATGTCATTACTTAACTTGGTAGTTCTTCCCGACGGGAAAAATTGGGCGAGGAAACGAGTGGTGAGATCATCCCAACTTGAGATGGATCTGGTAGGAAGTCGCTCAAGCCAATTACTAGCTTGGTCCCGTAGAGAGAATTGGAAGAGACGCAAGAGCGTGGTCTTCCATGTGGTAGTATCAAGGTCGATAGAGTCAACGATTTTAAGGAAGTCATTGAGATGCTGATTAGGATCTTTGGAATGAAGTCCATGGAATGCACATCCGTTTTGCACCAACCAGATGGGGTCGGATCGCAGGGCCGTATTTTGAGCTTGAACGGGGAGCTCAATGGTGTTCTTATAGCCTTGATGCCTCGATCTAGAGTATTCACCAAGAGTACAGCCTCTTGACGGGTCAATTGGTGGTGGGTTGAGTGGAAGTGGTCGATTTGGTGGAGGATTGTGACCCATGGTGATAAGTGACAAGGTTGCGAAAAAAAAACACAAAGAAGGGTGATATACTACAAGGAAGCTAATGAAAATGAGAAAAAAATCTTACTTGATAGGTGTTAATACAAATAAACCGTAAAAATGTTTATTAATATTTAGCGATCTCTTTGTGTTTTGTTGATAACAAATATAATGTTATCATAAGTAAAACTATAAGGATACATGTTATTTTGTAAAGAATTTACATATAGTCATTTAATACAAATTGTTGTAATAATTCATTTGTTGTATAGAGTTTATTAGGATGGGTAAAACCACAACCCATGACCCATACCCATGGAGCATATCCATAACCCATGAAGTTAACCCATACCCATTTGACTAGATGCATTGCATCTATTAGATACATTGTATCTACTTAGATACCCATGGTTCAAACCATAACCTATGACCCATGACCCATAACCCAAAAACCCATGGGCAAAGAGGACTTCTCACGGATCCCTGGAGTTATACTAGACGGATCCCTCAAACAAGGGATCCGTGGGATCCGTGCAATAGTGGCAAGAATTTGCCTATAAATAGAGAGCCATTTCTTCATTTTTACTCACCCCTCTTCTTACAAACTCTCTCATATATTCTTACACTCTTCTAACAAAAGATCACTTGATCTAGAGACTTGTTCTTCTTTCTTCTATTGTGATTGTTACATATTGGATTTCACAAACACATCAAACCATGTTTAATGGCGCGTATACTTTAAGGTTTTTAGAGAGAGAAAGTTTAGAGGTTTAGGGAACTTAGAGAGAGAAAGTAAAACCTTATTATTAGCTCCAACCCTCTACCTTGGGAGGTAGAGGGTATTTATAGTACCTTACATAAAACGCCACATACGGGCTGTGGATCAGGCATACAGTGGGTAAATACCCGTCTGTCCTCCACAATGTTACTTAACTAAGTACTAACTAACATAAAAATAACTACGACTACGAGCTTTCTAACAATTACATATACTTGAGGTGACCGATACTTTAACAACTGGATTTTCTAAATCCTAACAATCTCCCCCTAAGGGAGGTCACCTCAAATTACATTGAATACAAACAGATATTACATTAAGATTGTTCTTGGATTCTTGTTAAAGTTCTTTGCTCTGTAGCCCATAGTCTTTGATTCTTCATGTTGTGCATGTTTAGATAATACTAGTGGAGGTCTTTAACTAATCCATGTTATAATGAGTTTTGAGCCAGCTTTAAGATCATCAGCTACCATAAATATTTGACTCTTCCTTTGTAGTGTTGACATTATGTGAAGTTGTGACATTGGACCGACATGCTCACATTGTAGATCATGATTTCTTCTCATCGTAGTAGCGGAAGCTTTAGTTGATTCATGATATTTGCGCAGCAGAAAGCGAAGCATGGAGTGACAATATAAGAGTCATTGATGCACTTATCATGATTTCTTTAGATATGAATGTGTTGTGTGAGCATGCGGCTATGGATTGACCTCTCCATTACGATCACCGCAAACGTTGGGTGTACCGCATACAACATTTAGCAATAAAGCGCACAAAGTGTCTTTGATCACTTTCGTTGAATTGAGGTACACGCCCACGGTTCCCCGCTGATCGACAAGCATCTGCACTGTGATCGTATAATTCAAGAATCTCCTTGACAGGTTTCAAGACCGCTTAGCCGTTCTCAAATCGGAACGTCTCAAAGAGGACAACACGGAGTGAGTGAACCAGCGAATTAGAGATTCACTGATTGATGAAAAGAGATTGGAAAACCAATCGAGTACTACTCAATATAAAGTGTTTTTGCATTACAACAAAAGTTTTAAAGAAAATCAGTTATCAATCATAAACACCTTTTATGTTGAAATATTAATACACAGTCAATGTGCTAGAGAAAGGATTTAAAGCACAACGACTGGTTTTTCAAAGGTATCCATCAATCCATAACCTGAACCGTGATTGATTCATAATTTTGAATCGCCCCATTATTTCGCTCGGTTGTCACATGGTTGATCTATTGGATAGATCTCACATGCCACCGCCAAGAGCTTGTTTGATGTTGGCTCTAGAAGGCTTTCCATCTTCATTGTGAATATGTTTGCATATCACTCGGATGTTCTGGCAATACCACAAGGATAATGCGTAGGACTCTTAAAATATATTCTCTCGTTCCACATTGTGTGAAACAGTGAGTCTTCATTGATTGTGTCTTAATGAGATTTATTGATGATCTCTTGGCTCTAGACTCAATAGTGCACATTTGGTTTCCTATGCCAGAGACTAGGGAGAGGGTCTCCTTCTTCAATATCAACCATTTCTAAGAGAAAGTCTATAGATAATGTAGGTTCCCCGTGAGAATGAAACAAGACCTTTTAAGAGGAACTTGAGTAGCTTGGGAAGTTGTAGTGCATTGCGTCACTAGGTCCATGACGTCTTGTCTTCAATACCGGTGTTACCTTAGTAACAATCAGTAGCATATGTATTGAACCCGGTTTCTGCCCTAAGGTTGAATTAATGGAGGGTTATTTCTTTTCACCCTTTCACATTCAATTCCTTTTCATTCTTCAACCCTTCAAGCCATCGAGACTTCATAACTAGAACCTTGTTGGGTTTATTCCAAGACTAGCCCTGCCTCGATCCGACTCTTCCCATTTCGATTTTCTCTTTTTCATCATACCTAAGGACTCTACACTATCTAGTGGATTGTCCTGGTAGATCCCTCCGGCTCTGGCGGGATTGTGGGAACGAATACCTAACCTAACCATCCTTATATCTCCACACATAAAGTAAATTTGGTCGGTCTTTTGGTATTGTTCTTCCGCCATTGGAACCAATTGAAAACTATTTGAAAATCAATCCGGTACTTGTGATATATTATCAAAGCATTTTGTACCGAATTGTTTTTGATATTTTAGAAAAATGCTCCCCTCAACATGTGCATCGAATATTTGAAATCAATTTGGCACAAGGAGGCAAGAGGAAAAATTTACTTCTTTGATTAACATTTTCTAAAACTATCAACATCACTTTCCCGATCAAAATTAGTATTTTTGAATACTTTGTTAAAGGTAATTTGGGGAAATGATGTGGTTTTCAAAAAGTTGCTCCCCTCAATATGTTCATCGAGATTCGAAAGTTTTTTGCACATATTAAGGAAAACCTGCACTTAGAGATAAATCAATCACGTTTCAATCCTTTTTGGTTTCATACAGATGCTCCCCCTTAACATGCGCATGGAAAATTTGAAATCGTTTGGCACATGTAGGGAGGAGATCTTGCTAATTACTTACAAACCACTTGTCGAATTATCAGTTTAAATCCAAATTTAAATCACAAATTCTCCCCCGATCATAATTTTCAAGTCATTTGAGATTTGTGATCTCTATAGATTTAAATTGTCTTTTGGAAAGCTTTTGAGGAGAGTTGTGACTTGCTTATGAAAACATTTAACCGATAAGGATCAAATCTGAGACTTTAAACTCCAACGATTAAACATGCTTGATTATCTTTTGAAAACATGATATTAGCCTTGGTCCGAACCAATTGTATGACAAATAACCTTTGATTTAGTTGAAATTATTCTCCCCTCAATCAATGACATAAGTTGTTGATTGAGAGATAGAGATTTTGATAAATGTCAAGTCCGGATGATTTTCAAAATTATATCCGAGTTATTTTTCAAAGCTATTTAGTTTGCATTGGATAACAAATAATTTTCAAAAGAATTTATAGAAGAAAAAATATTTGTGAAGGAAACACTTGTTTTATGGTGACAAACGTTTGTTTTTAGAATCAGAGCATGAGATTTTTAACTTGAGATAAAGCATGGCTCTGTTCATTCTTTTAAAATGGGGTACAAATCGAAATGACTATAAACCTTTTGTTCTTTCTTTCTCACTCAAATTTTTATTTTATTTTATTTTATTTATTTTTTATTTTTTTATGTACATTCAAACTTTATCTAAAGACCCATGTCACTCTTTGAATGACAACAAAAAGACCGTATATGAAATAGCATAATAGAAAAGATGGATATATATATATATATATATATATATATATATATATATATATATATATATATATATATATATATATATATATATATATATATATATATATATATATATATATATATATATATATATATATATATATATATATATATATATATATATATATATATATATATATATATATATATATATATATTTTTTTGGCTTTTTTCAAAGATTTTTATGGATTTTATTTTTGAAATTTTATATTTTTCTATTTTCTTTTGTGGGTTTTATAATTTTGTATTTTGCTTTTTGAATAAATATTTACAAGAGATGGATGAAGAATAGCTTTTACTCATCGTCTTCCTCTTGAAGACGTTTGAGTGTTTCGGTTGTAGACTCTTTAGACCAAGTCGGAAGGATAAACTCAAACGTTCTCTAGGAAGAGCTTTGGTGAAGATGTCCGCTAACCGATATTCATCCTCACAAAATATAGTTCCACCACACCGCTCTCCACTTGCTCCCCGATGAAATGATGCCGAATGTCGATATGCTTTGCTCTTGAATGTTGAACATTGTTGCATGAGAGCAATGGCACTCTTGTTATCACAATACGGAGGATTTTGTTGAATTCAAAGCTATAGTCGATAATTGGGATCTCATCCATAGGATTTGAGCACAACAAGATGACATGGCTATGTATTCGTAAAGGATATAGAAGTACTCATTTGTTTCTTTGAAGACCAACTCACAAGCTTATCACCCAAAACCGAAAGCACCTCCCGACGCGTGCCGACGGTATCTTGACACCTCGCATGGTCAAGATTCGCATAGGTCGTTAGTGACATACCGTGACCTTCGGGTACCAAAGTCCCATGTTGATGGATCCTTGGAGATACCGAAGACCCGCTTAACCGCTTCAAGGTGCTTTTTGGTAGGCTTTTCCGGTATCTAGCACACATGCATACAATGAATGTAATGTCCGGTCTACTAGCGAAGGTACATCGTGGACCCAATCATACTACGATATTTAGTTTGGTCAACCATGATCCCCGAGTGGTCCTCATCCGCTTTAGTACGCCCATCATGGAGTGTCAACATGGTCACAAGAATCAAACCAATTTCTTTAATATTTCATTAGCATATTTAGATTGATTAATAAAAATGTCTCCGGACTTTGTAAAATTTGTAATCCCAAGAAAATGACATTTGTCCCATCATTGACATTTGAAATTTGGAGCCCATCTCCTTAGAAAAAGCACACATTCATTGGGGTCATCGAGGCAAAAATAATATCATCAACATAGATTTGAACGTGAATTAAGTGTTTTCCGACTTTCGGTGAACAATGTCGATCAATCGCTCCTTTGCTTAATCCATTAGATAGAAGAAACTTTGATAGCGTATCGTACCATGCCCTCGAGCTTGCTTCAAACCGTAAAGAGCCTTCTTCAAGCGATAGACATGAGTAGGATGCTCGATTCACAAAACCTTCAGTTGGTCGACGATACGACTTCTTTGAGATCTCCGTTAAGAAAAGCCGTCTTTACATCCATGTGATAGACTACCATGTTCTTACTTGCAGCGTTAGCTAGGAAGATCTCGATTGCCTCGACACGTGTAATCGAGCAAATGATTCTTCAAAGTCAATACCTCTCTTGACGGTATCCTTTTGCAACCAATCGAGCCTTGTTCTTTAACACATCACCATGCTCATCAAGTTTTACTTTGAAGATCCACTTTAGAGCAATAATCATAGCACGATCTGTGAGCGGTACTAATTCCCATACATCTAGTCGATCGAACTCATGAATTTCTTCTTGCATGGCATTGAACCGCTTGTCTTCATTCATGGCGGTTTTAACGCCTTTTGGTTTGACCTTGGATAATACTGAGTTGAAGAAGCACCATAAGGCATCGGGCCACAATTGTTTACGAGTGGATTGGGCGAGAAGGGTTTCAATGATGTTGTCCAATGGATGGTCATGTGTCCAGCTTAAGGTGTTCGTGTGGTTGTTGTTGAGGAACTCAAGTAGCGAGTTCGATCTCCGATGAAGATGGTTCTAAAGTTGGTTCGGGAGAAAATATGTTCTCAAATGGAGCATCTTCGGGAGTAGCAAAGGGTTATTCCATCATAGGTGCGTAAACATTTCCATGATGTACACTATATGATTGAGGATTTGATGATGAGGATGAGTGATCCGCAGAGGGCTTCTTGACTTAATGACATAGAAAGTGAAGGGTTATCTACGTTGTCCGGGTTAGGGGCCGCCTGCTGATGGATTTGATGATCATTAGCAATAGGCTCATAGTGTTCATCAAACATTAGATCAAACAATTTCTTCAAATCATCTTTTGAAGGGTACATATAAAGTTGTCGGTGAGTGATTTAGTACAATAGAAGAACTAATGGGACTACATATTGAAGGTTGTGATGCGGGTCCGTAACTTGATTGTCCCGGAGCCATTTTCCCGCATGACTCATCGAACGTGACGTGAATAGTTTCCATGATATCTCGAGTTCTTTTGTTGTAGATTCGTAACCCTTCTTGTTTGATGCATAACCCACAAAAACTCCAACGTCCGCCTTTAGCTCTTAATTTACCTAAATCTTGACCTTCATTCGTTGGATAACACAAAGCACCAAATACAAGAAGGTAGGAGAGATCGGGTTTTCGCTCACTGGACAAGTTCGTATGGAGTTTTTCCATGAGTGGTGTGTATGAGGGAACGATTTTGGGTGTAGCAAAGTGGCAATGGCTTCATTCAAAGAAATATTGGAACCTTTGAATAAATTAGCATTGTTCTTGCATCTTCAACAAGGGTCCGATTCGCCTTTCAACTACATCGCTCATTGAGGCGCTCGTGGAACACTTCTTTGATGACCGATTCCAATGCTTTCATAAAATTGACTTAGGTCTTTGTTAACAAACTCTGCCATTGTGCATTCGAATAATTCTAACGGTCTTGTTAAGTCGAACCCGCAATGCTTGATAAGTTTGATGATGATATCCAAGTTTCATCCTTTGTCCTCAAAAACTTAACCCAAGTAAATCGAGAGTAATCATCAACAACGACTAATACATACTTCTTCCCATTTATCGTTTTGATAACGCTACACGCGTCGTTCGGGGTCAAAGGAACTTCCTTTTCGTCGAGCAAGGTTTTCAACACCCTAGACAGTGAACCTAATTGTTGTAGTGTAGTATTAGGGTAAGCCACGGGTATTGATATCGTTCTCGAGGGGAATAGGAATGCTAGTGAGAAGTTACTACACTAAGGTTGGGGTTGAGGAAGATTATTTTTTATCTTTTTATGTTTTTAGGAAATGGAAAGGTATGAATCTCGGGGTTTGGATTTGGGGGTTGGTATTTCTACCGATTACTTCTACTATCTAATTATCTAATTAACTAAGGTGAGGGTAGTCTATGTCTAATTATTGTGTGCTCAGATGATGGTTTAAAGATGTGTTTACTTAGGTTTTATTACTCCTTAATTATCTCTTATTGATGGTTGAATTGCCACGTCCTTATTCTTAATCGCTGTGTGTCTAAGGTCGTAGGGTATGCGTTATCCCTAACTCTTTGAAACTACCAAAGGTTATCGCCACAAAGTGTCTAGGATTTATAAACTTTAACTCTAAGGTACTCTTCGGATGGTTTAGCCTACAACAACTCTAGGTGTTATAAACTAATGTTCACAAAGATTAATCAAGCATTAACTACACAACGGATGACCCATCGCATTACTAGATCATTAACAATTAAGATAAGAGACAACCAATCAATATTCAATAATTAATTTTCATATTCCCTAAGCAAACACACAAGTAAATTAGCGGACATGGGGAACATGCAAGCATACACACAAGTAATTGAAGACATAATTAGATTATTGAAGTAAAACACTTATCTTGATGTAAGATAGGGTTTGGAACCCTAAAATACCGTATAAGACGAGCCTTGGTTCGGTTTAGGTTTTACTCCAAAAGACTACACACCGAAAACTAAAAATTCGGATTCTATATATAAGATTACATATACAACGGCGCACCCTTTGATTTGTGACGTTGTCGGGTCACCGCATTAGGGTTTCGCTTGGCCACGTTAGGTTTGCGACGGCGCCACCTTATGCTTGTGACGCCGTCCCCTTCGCCTCTCGACGTCGTCGGATCAAATCTAGGCCGTTTAAGTTCATGACGACCTATTCTTTAAAGCCCGACATCGTCACTTGTAAATAAGCAATTTACTACCGAGTCCGTCACAAAGTGATGCGACGTCACAGATAACACCGACGCCGCCCCTTGGGCCCAAAGACTGAGTGTCTCGATTCTTGACTTTGGCCATTTTATTCAGATATTCGCGCCTTTTCGTCCGAATAAGTGTCGTCCAGCATTTTGCCTTCAAGATACCTAAAAAGTGAAAAGGAACGTGATAACGCCACACGCCGTCGGGGTCAAGGAAACTTCCTTTCTTGAGCAAGTTTATAACACCCAGCAAATGAACCTAATTGTTGTAGTGTAGTAATTAGGTAAGCCACGGTATTGATATCGTTCTCTAGGGAATAGGAATGCTAGTAGGGAGTTACTACGCTAAGGTTAAGGTTGAGGAAGATTATTTTTATCTTTTTATATTTTATGAAAATGGAAAGGTACGAATCTCGGTATTGGATTTGGGGGTTGGTATTTCTACCGATTACTCTACTATTATCTAATTATCTAAACTAAGGTTGTGGAGTCTATGTCTAATTAATGTGTGCTCGTATGATAGTTTAAAGATGTGTTTACTTAGTTTGTATTACTCCTTAATTATCTCCTATTGATGGTTGAGTGTCACGCCTTATTCCTAGTTGCGTTGTGTGTCTAAAGTTGTAGGGTATGCTTTCTCCTAACTCTTTGAACTTACCAAAGGGTCTTGTCTACAAATCCACTTAGAGATTATAGACTCCTACTCTAAGGCGCCTTCGGATGGTTTAGCCTACAATCACTCTGTAATCATACTCTAAGGTTCACAAAGATGAATCAAGCATTAAGTACACAACGAATGGCCTATCGCATTACTAGATCATTAATCAACTAAGATAAGAAACAACCAATCAATATTTAATAATTAAGTTTCATACTTCCTAAGCAAACACACAACTAAATTAGCCGAACATGGAGAACATTGTGACAATCCGTACTTTCGTGTCATTTCTCGACACCGCTCATGTCTCATTATTTCAACATTTTAGTAAACTTGGTTTACTTGTTTCAAATTCACAGAACCTTGAGGTTTAGCGGCGAATTCATGATCATGACATCACGTACATTTCATATGGACTATGATTAGTCTACATTTCATTGACATCATGTGCATCTCATTAGTGCATGCACGACATTTCATTTCACCCTTCAACGCGTAATTTTATGTTTAATAATTTTTATCGTGAGTTTTTATTTTGATTATTTAACCCGTTACTTTCAAAATGATCCCGAGGTATTTTTAAACTCACATTTAGTTCATAAAACTATATTTTAGTTTTCCTAGTGTTTCAAATTTATTTGGTATTTTAATCGTTAACGCTTAATTATTACGCTTTCTTAAAAATTTTACGATAATTATTTTATCACCCGATTTGCACAAGGAAAGTATTTTTACAATTTTATCAACTCATTACAATCTATTTTGATTTACTAAAACTTACTTGTACCACAAATTACCATTTACCTTTACATTTATTTAACTTACCTTTTTCTACAATTATACACAAAATAACACAAGATACATGCAAGTTATAGTTTTAAAAAAAAAAAAAATTTGAGTAGACAACCTCCCCAAAACCGCCAAGGGAGGGTGTCACATAAATGTGGCATGGCTATTGTCTTCTAATAATTCACAAGATTACTTAAAGTCTTACACTCAAAAATCTTTTCACATACATCTCATATTATCAAAGTGTAAAACAAATTTTCCTCTCCTCTTTTGCTCTATAAGAACCGGCCACTCTTCAACAACCAAGGGATCAAGAAATTTTTGCTAAATCAAGTGTTATTTCAACCTAGATCATATCCTTTTTATGGTTTTGAAATAAAAACCAAGGATATTTAAGTTAATCCTTTGTTACCTACACCTCTTCACTTTCACTTGTAAGCATATTCTTGTCATTTTAAGTTTCCTTATCATTTTCATATGTTTCTTATCATTTTGGAGCTTATATGCATGTTATGTAATTTATACCATTTATTTCATGATTTTAAAGTTATATATACATATTAGTCATCCTATAATTATTCCCAAGTTATTCTTTGGTCTTGATGGTGATTAGGAACCCATGACACCCTAAGAAGGTGTATGGTAGGATTAGGTTAGCTTTGGAGTTGATTTGAAGGGATTAGAATAGGTTTTGTCCGAGAAAACTATTTTTCGTAAACTATATTTTACGTTCTGTCCTTAAAACGAATTTCTGGAAAAACCCACTGATGGTACGACATTTTGGCCTTGATAATTAGAAAATATACTTTAAAACGAATCCGTGGTCGCTTGAACGGATAAAACGGAGTTATAACGGCCGTGGTGAATTTTTAAAGTTTGACGAAATATATTATTTTCAGGATTTTCAGCATGCAGTTTTACATATTTCGGGTCAAAACGAGCCTTAAGCTTCACAAATTATTTCGACTAGTCAAAATATATTAGTTTACTTCGACACGAAGCTAAGGACATATTTTACGTGAAAACGGATTTAAAACGACAAAGATATGGCCGTTTTCATAAAGTTGTCGTAAATATTATTTTTCGAAAATTATATTATTTCTACGTTACAAGTATTTCACTAGCTATATCGTCCATGTTTGCGCGTTTTTAACTATGATGCAAAACTTTTATAACAAAGTGTCTTCTAGTAAAATCAAGTTCATCGCCATGTTTTCAAAACAAAAGCCGCTTGTCAAGCCGGGTTATGGTGAATTATTTACGGATGTTCAAACATTGGTCAAACTCATTTTTCGCACAACATTAACAAAACCACCATCTTTAGCCTTTGATATCTTTATGATCGAGACCTTTTGACTAAAACTCCCTGAACTGAAACTTTTAGATATCGATACAAACTTTCCAAAACAATCGAGTTCGTTTTCTAACGATCGACATACACCGCTTTACGACCACTTTTCCGGAGCCGCTTTTTGTTGATTTCATGATTTTTCCGACGACATTGTTTTGCGACGAAAATGGTAATTTCACCAAAATCATTATAAAACCATTGTAGGATGACATTTTGACGTAAAACATGTAAAGTCATTTTGAAGGGTCAAGACGTCAAAGAGTATTTTTCGTCGACGAGTAATATTTTCAAAACCCGTAAATGGTATAAATAACATACGTAGTGCATGCATAACATTACATTGCAACTCATTACATATCATATCATTGATAATAGGTCCCGTTGACGATCATTATAAACCTCAGTGTACTCACTTTGCCGTTATTCCGCTTTATCCAAGTGAGTTTTCATAGCCCGCTTTTACATGCTTTCGATTATTTTCAAACCCACGGGAGAATACATTGCACTACATTTTCTTTGTACGATACCAAGTATGTTAAATTCATTACATTGCTTAAGTTACCACATATGCCAATTTGAAAGTCCCCAAGACTTGAACATGAACCGTTAATCTTTGAAGCGAGGATGAGTGGATAGATCTATCGAGTGACGCCTCCATCCGGTTGGTGAATCCCAACCAAGTGAACGGATGCATTTCATTTGATTACATTACGGAGTTGTCCGGCAAACACTCGTAGGGCATACATTATTGAACGCCTAGTTTCGGGGTCATGGGCTTAGAGCAATTGTAACATTATTTTTACGCGACTTGATTGTCATGCATGGTCTATACTTGTGTAGTCGTATAAAACATTTACATAAACCTATGATTTCTCACCAACATTATTGTTGACGTTTTTAGCAATGTATTTTCGTGTAATCGAGGCACGCTCATCATGACATGGTTTAGGGACCTATATTTTGAGTCGCAAGGCCGACTTACATTATGTACATTATGGCTCTTTATTTCAAAACATCGTTTGGATTTGTAACATATTTGTATTTTGGCAAACTTGTTAAACCATTTGGGACCGATGTTGTACTGATTATGTTTTATGAAATATCCAACGATGTGTTTTTAAACGACACTTTAGGTCGCTCAATATAACGTGATGTGGTGCTATGACAACAATGCCCCGTGAATTCCATTCACGCAAAATGTAAATTGGGGTGTGATGATTGGTACCGAGCTACGCTTATAGAGAACTAGGAATGCATCATTGACCCTAGACTATAGCTACATTATCATAGCATCTCATCATTTCATCATAGTACATGTTCATTGTTATCATGCGGATTCACTTACACTTTGTTCGAGATTATTTACATTTATTTCATATCGGTTGTCACGCATATGTCTTCTTGATTCTCACCCTATTACCATATCATCGGATGATGATCCATCACATTCCACCGAGGTTGTATCTTCTATTGATCCACCGCAGCCTTCCCACCGATCATGACCGACACCGAGACCGAACCTTCGAGGAGGGTGAAGTCGCACCCACACCTCACGTTAGCCCGCCTAACCCGTTGCTTGCACCATCACCACCACCAAGACCACTACTACCACCATCATCACCGCCATCATCATACTTTCTTAGAGATTCTCGCACCTGATCGGACTTGCCACCAAAAGCGCTGCACGCTTCGATATTCCTACACCACCGCCCACCGAGCCCGAGCCGCCTGCTAGATTTGAGATAGGCGAGAGTTCTAGGGCACCGCTGCACGATGCCTTCCACAGAGGCATTAGTGCCCGTGATCGATGCACAAAGAAGCTATGTATTGATAGTTTGACTCGGCAGTTGGAGGAGTTGTCGCTGATAGGATCGAGCCCATCGCCGAGGAGGTCGAGGGTTTGATATTAGGCAGGGTTTGTATTGACTTAGATTTTCGTAGTCTTCAAAGATGCATGCAGACAGATTGAGGATAGAGATCACATCACGGAGTTGAGGCAGGAGATGCCTGAGTTGTTTGACAGGACTGATATGGCACGAGATGAGTTACAGAGTCAGTCACAGGAGTTGTCTTTAGCTCGTGAGCGTATTGTTACATTGCAGGGTCAGATGGATGAGATGAGGAGTTTGATTGATAGTTTGGTTATTCGTGTTCGCGATCTCCGTGATCGAAGCCATGAGCACCATGAGGTGCCTTATGTAGACTTTTGTCATTGTATAGTTTTGACCATTAGTATCCTAGTCACGGGGTGTGTGACGAGTTTAAAGAACTTGTTGTATTTTGGTTGTTGTACAAACAAATGTATCAAGTATTGACTCTACTATGTAGGAATGGTTATTATTATCTATGATATCGGTCCATGTAGGCCGAAATTTTCATGTATATTATCCACGTGTTGTGATTATATTGGTGATATTTCGTTATTGTTCCGTTGTGATTCCATTTATCTTTATGCATGTTGTGGTTGTGGATATATTTGCATGATGGTTGTTTCTACTACGAGTTCTCATGATTGTTTCATCTTGTGATTTTGAAGAGTTATGGCAATCAAGAAAGCAACAATTGAGATGACTCAGCAAGAATTGTGGTTGGTAAACGATAGCATTGCTAATGCACCAAGAGTCGAGAGAAACAGCGGTCACGCCGGCCGAAGCCGCTGTCTTCAAGCCGCTAGTCTAGTCGCTACCACCGGTAATGCCGGAGGATCCGGGTTAAGAAATGCTCGTACAAAGATTTCAAAAGTGTCGAACCCACTAAGTTCCGAGGTACCGAGGGAGCTACAAAGAATGGTTAGATGGTTTGAAAAGTTGAGTCAGTATTTTGCTTTGTAACCGTCCGGACGACAGAAGGTTAAGTATGCTACGAGTACTTTACTCGATGGAGCGTTGTCATGGTGGAATTCTTACGCCAACCGATGGGATGGAGAATGCTTTTAAGCTTACGTGGAGGAATTCAAGAGCTGGTGACTAAGAAGTTTTGTCCTAATGTAAATCAAAAAGTTAGAGACGGAGTTCTATGAATTGGTCACTATTGGTTACGACATTGACACATACATTCGGAGGTTCCAGGAATTAGCCGCGTTATGCCCATCAATGGTATCGGATAATGAAAAGTTGCTAGAGGCTTTTATTGGAGGACTTCCCGAGGTCATTCAAGGAGATGTGACATCTTTCGATCCACAAACAATCGAGGAAGCTATTCGTGTGACCCAGAAGTTGATGGCACAAGTGGTGAAGCGAGGCAAGTACACCACCACTAACCGTTACAACAACAACCGAGGCAACTACAACAACAACAATAGCAACAACAACAAACGCAAGTGGGACAACAACAGGGGTAGGAATGCTACTCAACAACCTCCCAAGAGACAAGAAGTTGCTAAGGTTTATGCCGCGGGTCAAAAAGAAGGAAAAGGATATTCGGGAGTTTTGTCAAGTGTAATAAGTGTTTGAGCCACCACAATCCGGTCGATGTCCCGATCCGTGTGAGAATTGCAAGAAAGTTGGTCACCGCATTAGGGATTGCACGGCAGACCGAAGGTTACATGTTTTGGTTATGGGAACTCGACACTACAAGAGGGATTGCAAGAAGGGAAAGAATCAAGCAACCGAATCAAGGAGGTATGGCACATGGAAGGGTTTATGTTATTGAGGCGGAGAAGATAAGGAGGACCCGAATGTCATCACGGTACGCTCCTTTCTCAATAATCGTTATGCTTCAGCTTTTATTTGATTCGGTGCCGATAAAAGTTTTGTGTTCATCTGATTTGCACCTTTGCTCAACATTAAGCCAACTACATTAGACATATCATACAACGCCGAATTAGCTAATGGTAGCGTAGTTTGCACCAACACCATTGTTCGCGGTTGCACATTCAATTTTCTTAATCATCCTTCAACATAGACCTCATGCCCGTAGAGCTTGGTAGTTTTGATGTCGCCATCGGCATGGATTGGTTATCTAAGCATCGCGCAAAGATCATTTGTGATGAGAAAGTTGTTCATCTTCCCTACAATGGCGAAACTTTGATTATTCGTGGGAACGGGTGGAACTCAATTAGTATCATATCGAGTATCAAACGAGAAGTACATTAAGAAAGGTTGTCTTGCTTTCTTAGCTCATGTAACCGAGAAAAGTCGAGGAGAAGCGACTTGAAGATGTACCTATTGTCCGTGAATTTTCTCAAGTATTTCCGAGGATTTACCAGACTTCCACCGCACGCCAAGTAGAATTTCAAATTGACTTAGTGCCCGAGTCGCACCGATCAAGCGCGAGCACCGCATCGCTTAGCGCCATCCGAAATGCAAGAGTTGTCTAATCAATTGCAAGAACTTCTGACAAAGGATTCATTAGGCCGAGTTCTCTCCTTGGGGAGCACCGGTCTTTTTTTGAAGAAGAAGGATGGATCCTTCCGAATGTGCATAGATTATCGAGAGTTGAACAAGTTAACGGTGAAGAATCGTTATCCACCCCGTAATTGACGATTTGTTCGATCGCCTGCAAGGTTCTAGTATTTATTCCAAGATTGATCTTCGCTCGGTTATCATCGCCTTCGAGTTCGGAAGAGGATATTCAAAACAGCGCTTAGAACACGCTACGGTCATTACGAGTTTCAAGTGATGCCGCTTGATTGACTAATGCACCCGGTATTCATGGATCTTATGAATAGAGTTTGTGTCGTATTTGGACAAGTTTGTTATAGTGTTCATCGACGACATCTTGATCTACTCCAAGAGCAAAGAAGAGCATGAAGAGCATTTAAGGACGATTTTAAGGCTACTCAAGAATGAGAAGTTGTATGCCAAGTTTTCAAGTGTGATTTTGGAACCACAAAGTGCAATTTCTTGGTCATATCATTGATAGTCAAGGACTACAAGTTGATCCCGCAAAGATTGAAGCCGTGAAAGATTGGGCTACTCCAACGAATCCTACGTAAATTGACAATTTCTAGGACTAGCCGGTATTACCGAAGGTTCATCAAGGTTTTTCAAGACAATGAGACCTTTGACCAAGTTGACGCAGAAAAACAAGAAGTACGAGTGGGGAAAGAAACAAGAAGTTGCTTTTCAGTTGTTGAAGCTAAAGCTTTGCAAGGCGCCGATTTTGGCACTACCCGAAGGCATTGAGAACTTTGTTGTATATTGCGACGCTCGCATAAAGGACTTAATGTTTTAATGCAAAACGAGAAGGTGATTGCGAGCATGCTTCTCGACAACTTAAGACGATGAGAAGAATTACACCACACATGATCTCGAGTTAGGAGCCGTAGTTTTCGCGCCAAGATTTGAGACACTACCTCCACGGCATGGCGCAAAGTGTTTATCGACCACAAGAGTTTGCAATATATTCTTGATCAAAAGGAGCTTAATATGAGGCAACGCCGTTGGTTGGAGTTACTCAATGACTATGATTGTGAAATCAAGTACCACCTGTGAAAGCCAATGTTGTGGCCGATGCTCTTAGTCGGAAAGAGAGGCCTAAACCTTTAAGAGTTCGATCATTGGGAATGACGATTGTTTCTCCTTTACCATCGAAAATCCACGAAGCACAAGTCGAAGCACTTAAGGAGGAAAACCAACCAAGTGAAAAGCTTTATGGTATGCCCGAAAGCGCAAATGGTTTTGTGAAAAGAGCGATGGAGTTCTATGTTTCAAAGATAGAATGCGGGTTCCATTGTATGGCGGAATACGAATTGATTATGCATGAGTCGCATAAGTCGAAATATTCTATTCATCCGTGATCGATAAGATGTATCAAGATCTTAAGAAGCTTTATTGGTGGCCGAACATGAAAGCGGAGATTGCCACGACGTTAGCAAATGTCTTACCCGCCTAAGGTAAAAGTCGAATACCGTAAGCCGTCGATTGCTCCAACAACCGTAAATTCCTCAATGGAAATGGGAACGACATTATGGACTTTGTTACGAAACTTCCTAAGACATCGGAGGTTACGACGCTTATTTGGGTAATTGTTGATCGCTTACCAAGTCACTCATTTCATACCGATCGTAGAGACTTATTCCATGGAGCAACTCACTAGACTATATGTCAAGGAAATAGTCTCGAGGCACGGAGCAACCGATTTCTATCATTTCCGGCGAGATAGTCGATTCACTTCAAACTTTGGAATTCATTGCAAGATTCATTCGAACCGTGATTAGAGATGAGCACCGATATCACCCACAAACCGATGGTCAAAGTGAAAGGACCATTCAAACATTAGAAGACATGCCGAGAGCATGTGTGATTGATTTTGGAAATGGTTGGGCTAACCATTTGCCATTGATTGAATTCTCGACAACAATAGTTATCACACCAAGATCAAGATGGCACCATTCGAGGCACTCTATGGTCGAAAGTGCCGCTCACCTGCTTGTTGGGCCGAGGTAGGAGACGACAACCATCGCCCGAAATGGTACGGAAACCACCGAAAAGATTGTTCGATTCGTGATCGACTTAGAACCGCCAGAGTCGACGTAAAAGTTATGCGGATGTTAGACGCAAGGATTTGGAATTTCAAGTGGGTGACAAAGTTATGTTGAAAGTATCGCCTTGGAAGGGCGTGGTACGCTTTGGAAAGCGTGGGAAGTTAAACCCGAGATACATTGGACCATTCAAGATTTTGAGCCGAGTTGGTCCGGTAGCTTATCGACTTGATCTTCCTTCGTAACTCACCATGTGCACAACACGCTTCATGTTTCAAACTTGAAGAAGTGTCTTTCGCATTTAATCGCTCGTTATTCCATTGGATGAAGTTCATATTGACGACAAACTCAACTTTGTGGAGGAACCTCAGAGAAATCATGGACCATGAGGTCAAGCGGTTGAAACAGAGTCGTATTCCTATTGTGAAAGTTCGTTGGAATTTCGACGAGGTCCCGAGTTTACTTGGGAACGGAAGACCAGATGCACGCAAGTATCCACATCTTTTCACCGACACCGTTAGACCTAATAACGATTGAATTCGTGGACTCGAATTCTTTTTGATGGGCGAATGTGACAATCCGTACTTTCGTGTCATTTCTACACCGCTCATGTCTCATTATTTCAACATTTTAGTAAACTTGGTTTACTTGTTTCAAATTGCAGAACCTTGGAGGTTTAGCGGCTAATTCATGATCATGACATCACGTACATTTCATATGGACTATGATTAGTCTACATTTCATTGACATCATGTGCATCTCATTAGTGCATGCACGACATTTCATTTCACCCTTCAACGCTGTAATTTTTATGTTTAATAATTTTTATCGTGAGTTTTATTTTGATTATTTAACCCGTTACTTTCAAAAATGATCCCGAGGTATTTTTAAACTCACATTTAGTTCATAAAACTATATTTTTAGTTTTCCTAGTGTTTCAAATTTATTTGGTATTTTAATCGTTAACGTTTAATTATTACGCTGCTTTTCTTAAAAATTTTACGATAATTATTTTATCACCCGATTTGCACAAGGAAAGTATTTTTACAATTTTTATCAACTCATTACAATCTATTTTGATTTACTAAAAACTTACTTGTACCACAAATTACCATTTACCTTTACATTTATTTAACTTACCTTTTTCTACAATTATACACAAAATAACACAAGATACATGCAAGTTATAGTTTTAAAAAAAAAAAAAAATTGAGTAGACAACCCTCCCCCAAAAACCGGCCAAGGGGAGGGTGTCACATAAATGTGGCATGGCTATTGTCTTTCTAATAATTCACAAGATTACTTAAAGTCTTACACTCAAAAATCTTTTCACATACATCTCATATTATCAAAGTGTAAAACAAATTTTCCTCTCCTCTTTTGCTCTATAAGAACCGGCCACTCTTCAACAACCAAGGGATCAAGAAATTTTTGCTAAATCAAGTGTTATTTCAACCTAGATCATATCCTTTTTATGGTTTTGAAATAAAAACCAAGGATATTTAAGTTAATCCTTTGTTACCTACACCTCTTCACTTTCACTTGTAAGCATATTCTTGTCATTTTTAAGTTTCCTTATCATTTTCATATGTTTCTTATCATTTTTGGAGCTTATATGCATGTTATGTAATTTATACCATTTATTTCATGATTTTAAAGTTATATATACATATTAGTCATCCTATAATTATTCCCAAGTTATTCTTTGGTCTTGATGGTGATTAGGAACCCATGACACCCTAAGAAGGTGTATGGTAGGATTAGGTTAGCTTTGGAGTTGATTTGAAGGGATTAGAATAGGTTTTGTCCGAGAAAAACTATTTTCGTAAACTATATTTTACGTTCTGTCCTTAAAACGAATTTCTGGAAAAACCCACTGATGGTACGACATTTTGGCCTTGATAATTAGAAAATATACTTTAAAACGAATCCGTGGTCGCTTGAACGGATAAAAACGGAGTTATAACGGCCGTGGTGAATTTTTAAAGTTTGACGTCTAAATATATTATTTTCGGATTTTCAGCATGCGCTTTTACATATTTCGGGTCAAAACGAGCCTTAAGCTTCACAAATTATTTCGACTAGTCAAAAATATATTAGTTTACTTCGATACGGCTAAGGACATATTTTACGAGAAAACGGATTTAAAACGACAAAGATATGGCCGCTTTCATAAAGTTGCCGTAAATATTATTTTTCAAAATTATATTATTTCTACGTTACAAGTATTTCACTAGCTATATCGTCCATGTTTGCGCTTTTAACTATGATGCAAAACTTTTATAACAAAGTGTCTTCTAGTAAAATCAAGTTCATCGGCCATATTTTTCAAAACAAAAGCCGCTTTGTCAAGCGGGTTATGGTGAATTATTTACGGATGTTCAAACATTGGTCAAACTCATTTTCGCACAACATTAACAAAACCACCATCTTTAGCCTTTGATATCTTTATGATCGAGACCTTTGGACGAAAACTCCTGAATCGAAACTTTTAGATATCGATACAAACTTTCCAAAACAAATGAGTTCGTTTCTCTAACGATCGACGTACACCGCTTTACGACCACTTTCCCGAGCCGCTTTTGTTGATTTCATGATTTTCCGACGACATTGTTTTGCGACTAAAAATGGTAATTTCACCAAAATCATTATAAAACCATTGTAGGATGACATTTTGACGTAAAACATGTAAAGTCATTTTTGAAGGGTCAAGACGCCAAAAGAGTATTTTCGTCGACGAGTAATATTTTCAAAACCCGTAAATGGTATAAATAACATACGAGGTATGATAACATTACATTGCAACTCATGACATATCATATCATTGATAATAGGTCCCGTTGACGATCATTATAAACCTCGTTGTACTCACTTTTGCCGTTATTCCGCTTTATCCAAGTGAGTTTTCATAGCCTGCTTTTACATGCTTTCGATTATTTTCAAACCCACGGGAGAATACATTGCACTACATTTTCTTTGTACGATACCAAGTATGTTAAATTCATTACATTGCTTAAGTTACCACATATGCCAATTTGAAAGTCCCCAAGACTTGAACATGAACCGTTAATCTTGAAGCGAGGATGAGTGGATAGATCTATCGAGGGTGACGCCCATCCGGTCAGTGAATCCCAACCAAGTGAACGGATGCATTTCATTTGATTACATTACGGAGTTGTCCTGCAAACACTCATAGGGCATACATTATTGAATGCCTAGTTTCGGGGTCATGGGCTTAGAGCAATTGTAACATTATTTTTACGTGACTTGATTGTCATGCATGGTCTATACTGTGTAGTCGATAAAACATTTACATAAACCTATGATTTCTCACCAACATTATTGTTGACGCTTTTTAGCAATGTATTTTCGTGTAATCGAGGCACGCTCATCATGACATGGTTTAGGGACCTATATTTTGAGTCGCGGCCGACTTACATTATGTACATTATGGTTTTATTTCAAAACATCGTTTGATTTGTAACATATTTGTATTTTGGCAAACTTGTTAAACCATTTGGGACCGATGTTGTACTGATTATGTTTTATGAAATATCCAACGATGTGTTTTAAAACGACACTTTAGGTCGCTCAATATAACTCGTGATGTGGTGCTATGACATCAATGCCCCTGTGAATTCCATTCACGCAAAATGTAAATTGGGGTGTGACAAACATGCAAGCATACACACAAATAATCAAAGACATAATTGAATTAATGAAGTAAAGACTTATCTTGGTGTAAGATAGGGTTTAAAACCCTAAAATACTGTACAAGACACCTTAGGTTCGGTTTTAGGTTTTACTCCAAAGTCTCCACACAAAGACCGAAAAATTCGGATTCTATATATAAGATTACAATTGCGACGACGCCACCTTATGTTTAGTGACGCCGCCGTGTCGCCGCCATTGGGTTTCGCCTTGGCCACGTTAACTTTGGCGACGGCGCCACCTTATGTCCGTGACGCCGTCCTCTTGACTTTTCGACGTCGCCTAGATTGCATCTAGGTCGCCCGAGTAATGACGACTCACTCTTTCACAACTAGACGCCTCTCTTGAAAACACGAGTTTTGGGTTCGCCCCGTCACATTAATTTTGGGACGCGCCGCAATAGCACCCGACGCCCGCTTTATACTTTCAAAGAATCGTGAGTGTCTCGATTTCGACTTTGGCCATTTTCTTCATATATTCGCGCCTTTTGTCCAAATAAGTGCCATTCCAAAGATTTTGCCTTCACGAGACCTAAAAAGTGAAAAGGAACGATATTAAGCAATAACGGATACAAAGTGATCAAATAAGGACTTAAAAGACCCTCAAAATGGTACCTTTAAAACCTTATCAAATATCCCTACACTTGTTATTTGCTTGTCCTCAAGCAAATGTGCTTTTAGCCAATTAATTTATAAGTTGGGGTCACGAAGCATTAATTCAAACGGTCCACAACACATATAAGCCCCAAGAAAAGTCATAACAAGCACGGAAATTACATACTAGCACCTCACATGGGGTGTTTGATACCACATCTCTCTCGTGTATATGGAATATAACAAATTGGAAATGGAAGATAAACACTCATTAACCGGTCCTAGTACATAGATTACCATAGGCTTGAGAATAGATCAAACCTCCATCGCTTTGGCGAAGCACCTAGGAAAGACTATCAAAGAGGTCTTTAAAGGGTTGTAACGTTAGGCTTACGGTAGGGAAACAAAGGGTTGGTGGGATAGGCTATATAGTGGTGGTAAGTCAAAATCTCTATGTTAAATGCATATGAAGAATGGCTGCTAAGCCAAGACTCGACACGCTAAAACTCTATGTAACGGAAATAAACAAACATAAATTTAAAGGATAGATGTAGGATGGTAGCTGTATGGTTTTTTTTTTTTTTTTTTTTTTTTTTTTGCACTTATTTTTTTTTTTTTTTTTTTTTTTTTTTTTTTTTTTTTTTTTTTTTTTTTTTGCATACACTTTTACTCTACCATCCTCTACTTGTACATCAAAATAATAGGATTTATTAGACACATCCCACACTTGAGTTTTTATTACTCTAACACTAATTTGACCCGAATTGAAAAGATCAAAACACTGGGGTACATTATTATGCAAACAAAGGAATTTGAATTTTTAACGCCCTTCCCGTCATTTCATAAACTTTAACTTTTCCCATGAATCCCAATCATCCCAAAATCAGATACAAAGGATATGACTCGACTTAGCAACTTATGCAAGCAACTAGATAATTGAACTAAGTGGTTTAAGGTGATAATAAACAATTGCACTAAAAGTGAGTGCATAAGTGGGTAGGCTAAGGCGATTTGGGTGTATATTCGGGGTGTAAACAATGTTTTCATTGATATTCCGAAAAACCAAACATCACGAGAACCGCAAAAAGGATAGGCTCGAGGGGTTAACTAGGGTATCGTGTACTAAAGATGAGTACAACTAAAGGGTGCTGGGGAATTACTCAACCAAGTGGAAGAAGTAATTATATTACGTGTATCAAACAAGGGTTATCCTAATGCCTCTTATCATTTAGTTATTCCTAACTACACAAGTGTAGTCTCACTTATGATCTCGAATGCATCACAAAACAAGTTCTAGAATCTAATATACTACCGGTTCACACTCTAAGCATTGAAGATGAATGCTTTTAATTCCTACTAATCTAAGGGCGATCCTCACATTTTGGGTGGAATTTGTGGTAAGTGGTTTTTGTGCTAGTCATGCAACTTCCTATCCATGAGACGCTTTTGTTAAGACTAATGGCTCACTCCTATATGTCATGAAAAATTTTAAATTTGGTGCCAAAATTACCCTAACCGATATTTTTCATGGTTTATTACACAAATACAATTGACAAAGCAAATAATCAAGGATAAGTATAGTTTCAAAGTTCCCGCTTTATTTTCCCTCCTTCATTTTAAACCGAACATTGTCCCCAATGTTCTCGAAAGTATCAAAGTTATGATAAAAGAAGGTAATTAAAACAAAAGAAACTAATACTCCCCCGATTAGCCTCAGAGATCCGTAAAGTGGTGGTTAAATCTTTTCAAGAAGAATTTATGCGTGAAAAGCTCCTTCCAATCTTATGTAACTTCTTCTTGACAAACTAAACCGCACACTTGAAGAAAACAAACGAAACCTTCACAGAAATCAGCGGTAATAATATATATAAGACTCGATTTAAACTAGGATATAATGCTTCATGGAATGGATGTTTATGTAATTTCTAAGAAAATTAAGACCGAAAATTCCAAAATTTATAAGTAGCTCGTAAAACGAGAAAAGTAATCTTATGTTTTACTCCTTCGACGCCGTCAGTTGCAATCGACGACACAAAGTTATCCCGATAAAACCGGTCTCATTTTCTCGAAAAAATTCGAAAATTTACATCTTTAGAATCGGAAAATTTCTAAAACATTCATTATGACTCGATACAAGCATTTGACTCGAACAAACAAACATAAATATCTTTTAATTAATTGTTATTCTCATGTTTACGCTTTTGAAAACGTGTAATCCTCCCTACACTTATCCCTTATGTAAAATACCTTATATGCAATTAAGACGAGGTTAAAACAAAATAAAGCATTTTACAAATTCAAACATGAGGATAAACAATCAATAAAAGATATATGACACTAACAAGCAAACAATTAAGCATGGGTTGCCTCCCACTAAGCGCTTTTCTTTATTAAAGAGTCTTGTAGCTAGACTCGTAGTCGTGCTCCCACGCTTTCTCACCACCGCCTCTCGACGGCCTCTAATGGGATTCCATGTTGTAGAAGTGCCCTAAAATGCGCCTTCTAAGAGTTCATCTTCTCCCCAATCGGTTCTCAGATTCCGTCCTAGGCTCAAGCAATCCTTGTAAAATCCGAAAATCTTAGCCATAACATAATCAACACCTTTCTCCCTATCCTCATTATTCCTATAATAGACCGATAGTTTAAGTTCCTTTTCATCATTGAGAGTGATGAAAACTTCTCAATCTTAAATGGCATTTGGTAAGCTATGTCATCGGTCTTATTCTTGAATCGCACTACTCCTAATGAAGGGTCATAGGTCATCCCGGTGCTTTCTATGAAAGGTTTTCCTAGAATAACATGGGATAAGCTGTGGTCTATGGCGTGCTAATATCATCCACAATTATGAAGCACGAGGAAACGTGAAACTACCTACATAAACGGGCAATCCCTTAACTTTACCAAGAAAATTGCAACCAACATGGGATCATTGGGGTCTTGCCTAGTTGGAATAGGCTTCTTCAATATCCAATTGTAGTAGGTGCTAGTCATTATGTTGACCTGGGACTTGCGATCAATGTAAGCTTTTGCCACAAAAGGTGTCCTATGACACATGGTATGTTAAGATTCCAAGGGTTCCCAAACTTAATTCGAGGACTTTTCCTAACATACATGTGACTGGAGGTCACGCACTGCTTGAGGGTGGCTAGATAGTTCTTCTTCCGTAGGAAATTTGTTGAAATAGTCAATGTCTACTTCATCTACTTCCTGTATTTCCTCATCCAAGTGTATAGTCCTTCGTCATTGGTTTCATCAGTTCAACTAAGGCGATGGTATTGACGAATTGGACATACTTTAGCTTGCTTGGATCCTTAATCTCTATGCTCAAGGCTCTGGAGTTGAGATTGCACTAACCTTCTTATCACTAGCTATGGATTTCAAAAGGTTGTCTATTTTCCTATCTATCTCGGCTTGTTGATTATTAAAGCGGTCCGAGAGCTTAGCCAATTGGGTTTCTTGGGATGCCACTAGGTTTTGCAACATCCCTTCGATGTTTTGTTGGTTAGGACCGTTAGGTGGGGCCATGAGAAATCATTAGAAGTGAATTCTTTGGTTTGTCCCCAATAAAAGTCGGGCTTGTTTTTCCATGCTTCACGGGTTTCATTGAAATTCCTAGGTCCGGTGTTAGGAATCTTCCTCCCACTCCATTAATACGCCGAGGATGCGAGTCAACCAAGCGTGTTCGGGGATCGGTGCTAGTGCACGTGTTATGAGGATCACAAACGGCTCGCACGAGGAAGAAGCTTTGTTCACATGGTGTGAAGATTTAGGATTTTCGTAGGAACTCATGAGGAATTTAACTTGATCTTCAAGTTCGATCATCCTACGGCCGGGAGGAGGCAAGGAGATTGCCTTGATGGTTTTGGGCAGCTCACGGGGTCATCCTAACTTTCTTTGTCATAGAGGCGAGGTCCTCTATTATTTCCCATGATTCTTCTCGGTGAGATCAATAAGTTTTCCACCGCCGCTTGGTCAATGGATCGCTAGTGGGAAAATTGACATGATCATAAAAATTTGGACTTGGAGCCAAAGATCAATGCCGTGATGAGGACTTTATGAAGTAAGTCCTTGAATCGGGTCCATGCTTCAGAGAGATTCACCTTGACGTTGTTGAAACATCAAGATGTCATTCCTAAGCTTAGTGGTTCTCCCTTGGGAAAAATTGAGCAAGGAAGCGAGAAGTAAGATCATCCTAACTCGAGATGGAGCCACGGAAGTCGTCAAGCCAATTACTAGCTTGGTCCCGTGAGAGAATGGAAGAGACGCAGCGCCGTGGTCTCCCGAGTAGTAGCATCAAGGTCGATGGAATCGACGATTTTGAGGAAATCCTCAGATGTCGATTTGGATCTTCGAACTAAGTCCATGGAATGCACATCCGCTTTGCACCAACCGGATGGTGTCGGATCGCAGGTCAGTAGTTGGGTTTGGTCGGGAAGCTCAATGGTGTTCCTATAGCCTAGGTGGCTTGGTCTCGAGTATTCACCAAGAGTACGGGCTCTTGGCGGTCATTTGTTGGCGGGTTGATGAATGGTAGTGGTTATCACCTTCCATGATGAAAAGTGATGGGGTTACCAACAAAGGTTACGAAGAAGGGGATAGACTAAGAGAAAGCTAAAAATGAGAAAAAGTTTACTTGATAGGAATCAAGCAAAGAAACCTAAACGAGGTGGACTACTAACTAGCTATTCTATTCCCCGCAATGGCGCCAAAAACTTGATAACGCTACACGCCGTCGTCGGGGTCAAGGAAACTTCCTTTCTTCGAGCAAGTTTTATAACACCCTAGGCAATGAACCTAATCGCTGTAGTGTAGTAATTAGGGTAAGCCACGGTATTGATATCGTTCTCTCAGGGAATAGGAATGCTAGTAGGAGTTACTACGCTAAGGTTAAGGTCGAGGAAGATTATTTTTATCTTTTATATTTTATGAAAATGGAAAGGTACTGAATCTCGGGTATTGGATTTGGGGGTTGGTATTTCTACCGATTACTCTACTATTATCTAATTATCTAAACTAAGGTTGTGGGAGTCTATGTCAATTAATGTGTGCTCGTATGATAGTTTAAAGATGTGTTTAGTTAGTTTGTATTACTCCTTAATTATCTCCTATCGATGGTTGAGTGTCACGCCTTATTCCTAGTCGTTGTGTGTCTAAAGTTGTAGGTATGCTTTCTCCCTAACTCTTTGAACTTACCAAAGGGTCTTGTCTACAAATCCACTTAGAGATTATAGACTCTAATCTAAGGCGCTTCGGATGGTTTAGCCTACAATCACCGTAATCATACTCTAAGGTTCACAAAGATGAATCAAGCATTAAGTACACAACGAATGGCCTATCGCATTACTAGATCATTAATCAACTAAGATAAGAAACAACCAATCAATATTTAATAATTAAGTTTCATACTTCCTAAGCAAACACACAACTAAATTAGCTGGGACATGGAGAACATGCAAGCATACACACAAATAATCAAAGACATAATTGAATTAATGAAGTAAAGACTTATCTTGGTGTAAGATAGGGTTTAAAACCCTAAAATACCGTATAAGACACCTTAGGTTCGGTTTTAGGTTTTACCCAAAGACTCTCCACACAAAGACCGAAAATTCGGATTCTATATATAAGATTACAATTGACGGCGTCACCTTATGTTTAGTGACACCGCCGTGTCGCCGCCATTGTGGTTTCGCTCGCCACGTTAACTTTGGCGACGGCGCTACCTTATGTCCGTGACGTCCTCTTCAACTCGACGTCGTCGGATTGCATCTAGGCCGTTCGAGTAGCGACGGCCTACTTTTCACAACTAGACGCCGCCTCTTGAAAACACGAGTTTTGGGTTCTCGTCCCATCACAATACTTTGGGACGGCGTCAGAATAGCACCCGACGCTGCCGCTTTATACTTTCAAAGAATCGTGAGTGTCTCGATTTCGACTTTGGCCATTTTCTTCATATATTCGCGCCTTTTGTCCAAATAAGTGTCATTCCAAAGATTTTGCCTTCACGAGACCTAAAAGTGAAAAGGAACGATATTAAGCAATAACGGATACAAAAGTGATCAAATAAGGACTTAAACGACCCCTCAAAATGGTACCTTTTAAAACCTTATCAGAACGATAGTAAGTAATAACGGATACAAAAGTGATCAAATAAGGGCTTAAACGACCCCTCAAAAAGGTACATTTTAAAACCTTATCAAACATCCCTACACTTGGTATTTTCTTGTCCTCAAGTAAATGTGCTTTTAGCCAATTAATTTATAAGTTAGGGGTCATGAAGCATTCGTTTAGAACAATCCACAACACATATAAGCCTCACAAAAGTCATAACAAGTACGGAAATTACATACTAGCACCTCACATGGGGTGTTTGGATACTCACATCTCTCGGGTGTATATGAAATATAACAAGTTGGAAATGGAAGATAAACATTTATTAACCGGTCCGAGTACATAGATTACCATAGGCTTGAGACTAGATCAAACCTCCATCGCTTTGGCGAAGCACCTAGGAAAGAATATCAAAGATGTCTTTAAAGAGTTGTAATGTTAGGCTTACTAGTAGGAAACAAAGGGTTCTGGGATATGCTATTTAGTGGTGGCAAGTCAAAATCTTTATGTTACAAGCATGTCTAAGAAGAATGGCGTTGCTAAGCCAAGACTGACACTCTAGACTATAGATAAATGAAATAAACATACATAATTTAAAGATAGATGTAGGATGGTAGCCCGTATATATATATATATATATATATATATATATATATATATATATATATATATATATATATATATATATATATATATATATATATATATATATATAGGCACATCCCTACACTTGAGTTTTTATTACTCTAACACTAATTTGACTCAAATTGAAAAGATCAAAACACTTGGAGTACATTATTACGCAAATAAAGGGAATTTAAATTTAACGTTCCCTTCCCGTCATCTCATAAACTTTAACTTTTCCCATGAGTCCCAATCGTCCCAAAACTGTGTACAAAGGATATGACTCGACTTAGCAACTTATGCAAGCAACTAGATAATTGAACTAAGGGTTTAGTGTGATAACAATGATGCACTAAAAGTGAGTGCATACAAGGTAGGCTAAGGCGATTTGGGTGTACATTAGGGGTGGGGTGTAAACAATGCTCTTCATTGATATTCCGGAAAACCGAAACATCACGAGAGCCGCGAAAAGGATAGGTTCTGAGGGGTTAACTAGGGGTATCGTGTACTAAAGATGAGTACAACACAAAGGTGTGGGGGAATTAATCTACCGATGTGGAAGAATTAATTATATTACGGGTATTAAACAAGGGTTATCCTAATGCCTCTTATCATTTAGTTATTCCTAACTACACAAGTGTAGTCTTACTAGCGATCTCGGGATGCATCACAAAACAAGTTCTAGAATTTATTATACTACCGGTTCACACACTAAGCATTAAAGATGAATGCTTTAATTCCTACTAATCTAAGGGTGATCCTCACATTTTGGGTGGAATTTAAGTGGTAAAGGGTTTTTGTGCTAGTCATATAACTTCCTATCCATGAGACGCTTTATTAAGACTAATAGCCCACTCTTATATGTCATGAAAGTTTTTTAATTTGGTGCCAAAATTACCCTAACCGACATTTTCTCATGGTTTATTACACAAATGCAATTGGACAAAGCAAACATTCAAGGATAAGCATAGTTTCAAAGTTTCCGTTTTATTTTTCCTCCCTACACTTAAACTGAACATTGTCCCCAATGTTCCCCGAAAGTATCAAAGTTATGATAATGGAAGGTTATAAAAGATAAAAGAAACTAGTACTCCCTTGATTAGCTCGGTAGGATCCGTGTAAAGTGGTGGTTACATCTTTCTTCAAGAAGAACGTTTACGTGAAAAGCTACTTCATATCTTATGTATCTTCTTCTTGATAAATTAAACATGCACACTAGAAGTTAACAAACAAAACCTTCGTAAAATCGGCGGTAATAATATATATAAGACTCTACTAAACTAGGATATAATGCTTGTGGAATGGATGTTTGCTGCACTTCGGAAAATTAAGACTGGAAAATTCCAAAAATTAGAAGTAGCTCAGAAAACGAGAAAAGTAATCAGTTGTTTTGCTCCTTCCCGATCGCGTTAGGTTATCCCGACAAAAACCGGTCCGCGATTTTTCGAAAAAATTCGGAAAATTTACATCATTAGAATCTGGAAAATTTCCTGCAAAATATCCATTATGACTCGATACAAGCATTTGAATCGAACAAACACACATGTATATCTTTTAATTAATTGAAATTCTCATGTTTACGTTTCTTTTGAAAACGTGTGTAATCCTCCCTAAACTTATCCTTTATGTAAAATACCTTTATATGTAATTAAAACGAGGTTAAAGACAAAATAAAGCATTTTTACAAATTTAAACATGAGAATAAACAATCAATAAAAGATATATGACACAAACATGCAAACAATTAAGCATGGGTTGCCTCCCACGAAGCGCTTTTCTTTATTTATGAGTCTTGTAGCTAGACTCGTAGTCGTGCCCCTAAGTGATCTCACATCGCCACCTTCTTCTAAAACAATATCTTCATCACGACCATTTCGTTATTATCCAAATTGATAATGTTTCACACGCTGCCCATTTACGGTAAATTGCCTTCCATCGTGGTCTAGTAGCACCACCACTCCATTGCTCATCCGCTCTTTCACCAAAAAGGTCCATACCATCTCGATTTGAGTTTTCCGGAAATAATCTCGCCTTGAATTATACAGAGCACCTTATCTCCTTCCAAAACTCTTTAGGATTCTTTATTCGTTGATCATGCCATTTTTTGCCCTTTCATTGTATGTGATCGATTCATAAGCTTTCAATCTTAGTTCATCCAGTTCTTGAAGTCAAGAACCTATTTGACCCCGCTCGTATAATCCATATTACAGCCTTAAGTGCCCAAGACGCTTTTGCTCAAGTTCAATAGGAGGTGGCACGCCTTCCGATACCGCTTAAAGGGGTTGTTCCGATAGGCGCTTTGTAACCGCTTTGAATGCCCGAGTGCCTCATCCAGTTTGAATGCCCAATCTTTTCTATTTCGGTGGACCGTTTTTCAAGTATCCGCTTTAATGCCCTATTTGTGTTTTCTACTTGTCCGTTCGTCTGAGGATGATATGCGAGAGAATCTATGCGAACGCCATACTTCTTCATTACCTTCTATTTGAGCATTCCAAAGTGGGTTCTCTATCATCGATCAATGCCTTGGGAATCCCGAATCGCGAAGAGCTTTTAAGAAAATGAATGACTACTCTCGATCATTAGTTCTAAGGGCTTGGGCCTCCACCCAATTGGATACATAGTCGATAGCTACGAGTATGTATTCATTTCCTCCGAATGATGGAAAAGGTCCCATGAAGTCTATACCCCAAACATCGAATATTTTGCATACCTGGATATATTTCTGAGGCGATTCATCCCTTCGCGAGATGTTCCCCGATCGTTGGCATGCATCACACGTTTGAACCAATCTTTTAACGTCTCGAAAAATAGTAGGCCAGTAGAATCCGACATCGAAAACCTTCCGTGCCGTGACATTTACACCGTGATGTCCCCCCAGGATGGTCCCGCATGGCATTCTTTCGAACTCGATCAATCTCCTCCGCCACGCAACGCCGAATGATTTGATCGGGCATATGCGAAGAGGAAGGGTTTATCGTAAGTAATGTTTAAGTGTGGTGAAGAATTTTTCTTATCTTGCTTGGTCATGTAATTTGGCAAACCCTCATGCGGATAGTTAGCGTAATCCGCATACCATGGCTCAATTTCCTTAATGGCCATTAGTCTCCTCGAAAAGAGTCGCGAATCTCTATATGGTCCAACTTCAAGATCGGGGTTTTCCAAACGTGATGATGATCGGCAGACAAGATTTTCATCCCCTTTTATCTCGAATTTCAATGTCAAATTCTTGAAGTAATTGAATCCACCTAATGAGTCAGGGTTTTGCATCTTGTTTTGAAAACAAGTAGCGTAAGGCGGAGTGATCAGTGAAGACTGTTAATACAAATAAGCCGTAAAAACGTTTATTTATATTTTACGATCTTCTAATGTTTTGTCGATAACAAAAGTAAGATCATTTTAACGAATCAAATAAAATACGTAAATGGTTTGAACTAATAGTTTTCTAACACACTTACGCTTTCACATAAAACACTAAAACTAGTATAAGTGATTTTATGCTTTAGATATACATATGTACAACAACTAGTGTTTACATATTGGGATAACATATACTTAACTAAGTATACACTAAAATGGGTAAAACAAGTATATACTAAAATGGGTAAAAACAAGTATATACTAAATAGGTAAAACTAGCAAATGGTTTTGACCCATAACCCATGGTTTTATTTTACCACTTAACCAAGTTCATTGTATCCTTAAGATACATTGTATCTAGAAAGAAAACCATGGATCAACCCATAACCCATGACCCATAACCAAAATACCCATGGGCAAAGAGGAGCTGTTCCACGGATCCACGGCTTTGTGCTAGCGGATCCCAGTGGAAGGGATCCTGGGATCCGGAAACAGAGAGAATTTTCTATAAATAGAGAGCCATTTATTCCTTTCTAATCATAACTTTACACACATACTTTCCCCAAGTATTCTAACCTCTAACCTCATATCCAAGTGATCTATGTAGTTTGTCTTTTGTTTTGTGTGATCTTCTAGGTTCCTCTTAAAGAAAAGATCACCACTTGAAGACGCAAGCTCAAGTCCATGAGTTGTCATGTCGTCATCATCAAGACAATGAAGGTTCTCTTGTTGATAAGTTCTTCCTTTCTCCATAGATGTTGGGTTAAAGGCATTAGTGAAGGATACTGAAAGTGTCAAGACGAAAGCATTTGTGAAAGGTGCTTATCGTTCGTGTCAAGAGCATTAGTGAAGAATGCTATAGGTGTCAAGACGAAGGCATTAATGAAGGGTGCCAAGCGTTGTGTCAAAGGCATTGGTGAAGGATGCCAAAGAATCAAATCAAGTAGCATTTGTGAAGAAATGCCTAGGTCGTATAATCGATGAGGTGCATCATTATACATATAAGTATTTGTTTATTTACAAGGATGGTGATATCCTTGATGGTGTTGTAACAAGGAGTAGATCTCCCTGAGATTAGGTGTTGTGTCGTGAAGGTAGTAGTTCCTCCATAGTAATGGAACTAGGTACTTAGCCTAGTACCCAATAAAGGGTAGGCGACGTTGTGATAGGATTAGTTCTCCTAAGGTGTGAAAGAACCGTGGTTAGCCTAGCACCGTATAAAGGGTAGGCGATGTTGTGTTAGGTGTGCTTCACTTGGTGTGAAGGAACTCGGTATTTAGCTTTGTACCGGAAAAAGGTTAAGCGACGTTGTGAAGGCTTCTCCGCCATAAGGAGTCGGTGTAGTGTTTACGAACTCTCGAGTAGGTGACTCAGGGAGTGGAGTAGGGTAAGGAAGGTGTCCTTGTAGCCAAACCACTATAAATAACTTGTTTCATGGTGACGTGCTTCTTACTCTTTATCTTTCATTACACGTTTATATATCTATCTATCAACGTCCAACATAAACAACCAAATGGATTGACATAAGTCGATCTAAATATTTAAAAGGAAGTTTTAAATTGGTAAAACTATTCAACCCCCCTTCAAGTTTTCCACAATTGGCGTCAGAGCTTCGTTACCAAGTTTCTTAAAGTATATTATACTTTAAAGACTTGATACGATCCGTGTATATTTGAAAACTACAAAGAAGGATTTTTTTTAGGTCATATTTTCTTTTAAATCATCTTGTTGGACATTGATAGATGACTCTAACAACTTTTGTTCCTAAGAAATCTTCATGCTAGAATCTCTCCAAAATCTTCATTCATGAATAATGAAGTCAACATTCAAGGAAGGATCTAAAAAGTAATCACAACTCACGACACCAAGTACAAAGGATTACTTTAAAAGTTCATGAAGTATCTTTGGTGTTATGTCAAACCAAGAAGCGTAGAGGTATGTTTTACTTTTCATTAGATAGGTTACATGAGTTCAATTTATTTTCATAAGTTCTCTTTGTTTATTTATCTCTAACATCATTGGAAGTCTCTTCGTCACTTTTCCGCCTTTTCATCATCGGAATAATACTCCTTTTGATTCACAAACTAATGTCGCCCTCACATATGAACCTTCGATATGTGATTCATCAAAAGCCGTCATCCAAAACAATCTTCATCTAATACCATGAACTATCTTTTAGTAAGCTTATTTATAAGCCAACTACAAAAATAATGCCAAACAACCCCTTTTTCTGTCCACAGTAGCCGGATCCCCCTAGTTGTACTAACCGAATCCCAAACATAAAGGATCTGGGGAAATAGTGGAACAGAACTCAGCTATACCCTTTCAAAAACTCACCACTGATTGTTTTTCCCTCTATTCACACAGCACAAAAACGACCAAGCTACAGAATTCATCCTCATTGGCTTCCATACTTTCAAATATCCCCTCCTAGAACACCATTCACCAACCATGACCAAAGCCACTCAACAAGATCACCATGACACCGTTCATTAGCTTACTCACTACTATCGTAAAAGGGGATTGACCAAAACCGACCGTAAAATATTCAAAAGCCTTGTAAAACGACTTATCCACGAAGGTCGTGTAGTCAAGGAATGTTCCCTTGAAGCTACCGACATTCGTCAAGTTTTCTCGACAATCAATTTTGATTGTCTCCTTGACATAGATGAACAAATTTGTCCGGTCTTCATCTTTGAATTTTACAAAAGCTTTAGGATCATTAGAAACACCGACAATAGCATCTCAATCGCCTTCATCATCAACAAACAAAACTTTATTTTTCCTCTCAACACCTTTGCTCAAATTCTTCGCATTCCTTGTGAGGGAATTTGTATGTACTCAAGATTGGGAAATTAACTCTCAAAACCATGCGCTTGATCCTAAGCCTCTATAACACTCCTCTCGACGATCCCGAAACCATTCGTGATACTATCTTTAAAATTAGAACCCACCAATCCGTTATTGATCGTAACAAAAGCTCATTCACCGTGATCCCTTTAGAATGGAACTTTTGAAATGCATCCCATGTTTAGAAAATGGAAGAAATCCTTAGGGAAAACATCATTAGCCTAGTTGGAAACAAAGATCATCCAAACGCATGTCTTGTGCAAATGATCTATTGTCTTACCCACCAAAGGCCATTTAATCTTGCCTATTACATGGTAAGGAGAATGGTGGGGTATTCAACGCCCAACATGGTACTCCCATATGGTATGTTCCTAACACGACTTTGTAAGTATGTTAGTGCATTGCAACCATCCCCTATCAACGATGATCATTACCTTCCGATCACGCCATGGTACCTCTTACAAAACATCCCTATAAACGGTTCATGATCAATGGAGAGAAACCAAGTTTCTCTCGACTCCTCACCGTTGGGAGAAGAAGAAGAAGATGAGGAAGACATCGACCCGTATCCAACATCAAATTGGAAATCCTTGAATACCACTTAACAACTTCCAACCATTCCAAACGAGTCCGCGGAATTTAAACAAAAAGAGGCATGATTCAAAACCTCGCCACAACCTCACTAAGTCGTCAAAAGGAAAAGGAAGAATTGATGAAAGAGACAATAGGAATGTGCTTGGTTTCATTTATTTTGTGTTTGAATGATTTCTCTTTAGCATTTTTGGTTTATGGTATTTGGATATTGTTACTTTATCTTATAAGTGGTGTTTATGATGACTTGCTTGTTCCTATTGCTAGTTTTATAGATTTAATAGTGTGCAAAATCAGCACATCATTTCATGTAGGTTTCGATCCGCAGATGCGGATCCCTAGGATTAGCCTAGCCGATCCCTCCTTGAGGGAACCGTGGGATCCGTGTCATCGGATCGACAATGACTTTCCTTACATCAAGACTGCGCTTAGATAAACTTCACATTAGCTAAGCATATGTTTTAGAATCCAACTAGAACTACTTCAAGGATGAGAAAGGCTTAGACTCACTAAAGGCTTACTTAAAATCTTAGTCAAAAGGCCTCTTGATTTATCAACACATCAAAACTCACCATATTTTCGCTTCAACTACTCACAAACTATTTCTCATCTCTCAAAACACTTAAAGAGAACAAATTAAACATTCTTTTTTTAAAAATTGCCTCTAGTCATTTCTATCTCAAAGAAAGATAAAGATTAGTTTTTCAATTCTCATGATTTTTAAGAATTTATCCAAATATCACCTCAATCTTAAATCTGATCACTAGGATCATTTATTATGACTTGACACCTATATAACTCTTAGTGTTATCCTTGGACATCCATTGGTAGTCATCTTGTCCCATCCTCCTTCCATAAGAAGCAATCATTTGCTATAACACTTATTACCTTTGATCATTCAAGTATCCTTTCATCTCAAACACTTAGGAGAACGGAAATATTCAAAATAATATAGGCTTTAGCTCCTAGAAACCTTATTTCAAACCTGTCATAACTACTGAGAGCCAGATCCCTAGGATTAGCCTAGCCGAATCCCTCCAAGGAGGGAACCGTGGGATCCGGGTGACAGTTTATGAAAATCATTGCTTGAAAAATCATTTCAACTCATCTTCCTAAGTCAAACACTCCATTTCATCTTAAATGAGTCCCTAGATTAGTGAAACTCTAAACATAAACTTTGTGCATGTTAATCATCACATTTCTAAGAACATTGGTGGATTAAGTCTTAAAGGCAACTACCAAGCTCTTCCCTTTATAAGCCATATTGCTAAAAACACCTTAGTCATCAAACACAAACACAAACCATTAGCAATTACAACCATCCTTCTTAAGTCATTTCATCATGAGAAAGGTTCCTAGTGCTAACTCATCCACTCAAGAACCACCCAAGAAACTTGCTAGAATCATACAAGAAGTTTCCTCAACCGAATCATCTCCAATTAAGTCTACCAATGCTAGGATTTCCCCTACACCAAGGAAACCAATCAAACTAATCCCTAAGAAGATTGTTCCCACTAGGATTTCATCACCAAATTCTACTATACCAAACATAACCTCCACAACTCAACCAACATCATTAGTGCCTAGAGCCACCTCACAATCATCTCCACACTCTGACAATGTAGAAGAGTTACCTTCTTGGCCATCTCATCTTTCACCATTACCAACAAATTCACTTGAAAAGATTGAGCAACAAAATCAAATTATTGAATCAACACTTGCTCCAAAAGTAAAATCTATCATTCCTCCCAATAGTCCATTTTGGATTATGAGAAGACATCAAAGGCAACCACCCGACCATATGGAAGTTGATGCTTCTTTACCTTCACCCTCAAACATTGTAGAGCCGTCACTTAATAAGCCTCCACCAATTCCTCCTTCATTTGAAGATACTCAACCCACTTTACTTGAACTTCCACTACAAGAAATTCAAAACCATGACAAGGATTGCTATCATTGTAAACATGTTGAAAGGTTGATACATGAACTACGTGAAGAGCAACGTTTCATGTTTTATCACCTCCTCGAACGTTTTGAAGAGGTTAACAAGCCTAAACTACAATGAGCATCGTGAGTCAAAAGCTCAAACTTAGAACGTTTAGGAAACCTTTCTCATCCTTGATCATCATTAAGTTTTAGTTGAATCTAAAGTTTGGGGTAGCCCATTAGCATTAGTAGCACTTGTTTAGCTAGTTCATTCTCTTAGTTTTAGAGATTTGGTTGGTTATCTCTTGTTTTATTGAATGCATTTATATGTTTTGATTATTCATGCGTTGTGCCTTTATTGCACACATATATTGTCTCCACACTTTCATTGATTGAAACACTCTCATTGTCAAGAAACTGCAAGCAGACAACGGTAGGATCCTCCATAATGCCTAGACGGATCCCTTGAGAAGGGAACCGTGGGATCCGTGGATCAAGCACAAATTTCTAATAACTTGAGTTTTATTTGCGTGAAATTATGCACTATACTCTTGTTTTCTAACCTTTACTTTGTAGATTTACAAAATAACACATGAAGATTTTGACACCATAAAGCTAGGAGGAGCTTTGTGTCAAACGATATTTGCAAAAAATTTGCAACTTTAATCCGTTCTTGGATTATACTTCATGATACCCCATTGCAACTTTGCAATCTTCAAGGGGGAGCACACTTTTCGTCACTTAGACAAACCATTTGCAAACTTAATTGCAAACACAATTCGTTTATTTTACGTCATGTCCTTGATGCCCTTTCAAAGGGATGGACTCGTCAAGGGGGAGTTAAGACGAGTACCATTCCCGTCACTTATTCTCTTTACATCTTTGCATAACTTTCTTGTAAAAATTGTGTTAGTTTCTTTTAGCTCTTTTTGTTTCGACAAAAAGGGGGAGAAGAAAGTAAAAACTACAAATTCAAACTCTTACAAATTTTAGTTTTTCCTTAAAATAATCTTATGTTTTGTCATCAACAAAAGGGGAGATTGTTAATACAAATAAGTCGTAAAAACGTTTATTTATATTTTACGATCTTCTAATGTTTTGTCGATAACAAAAGTAAGATCATTTTAACGAAAAATAAAATACGTAAATGGTTTGAACTAATAGTTTTCAACACACTTACGCTTTCACATAAAACACTAAAACTAGTATAAGTGATTTTATGCTTTAGATATACATATGTACAACAACTAGTGTTTACATATTGGGATAACATATACTTAACTAAGTATACACTAAAATGGGTAAAACAAGTATATACTAAAATGGGTAAAACAAGTATATACTAAATAGGTAAAACTAGCAAATGGTTTTGACCCATAACCCATGGTTTTATTTTTACCACTTAACCAAGTTCATTGTATCCTTAAGATACATTGTATCTAGAAAGAAAACCATGGATCAACCCATAACCCATGACCCATGACCCATAACCAAAAATATCCATGGGCAAAGAGGAGCGTTCCACGGATCCCTGGCTTCCGGATCTCAAGTGGAAGGGATTCGTGGGATCCGGGGAAACAGTAGAGAATTTTCTCTATAAATAGAGAGCCATTTCTTCCTTTCTAATCATAACTTTACACACATAATTTCCCCAAGTATTCTAACCCTCTAACCTCAGATCCAAGTGATCTATGTAGTTTGTCTTTTGTTTTTGTGTGATCTTCTAGGTTCCTCTTAAAGAAAAGATCACCACTTCTTGAAGACATGCAAGCTCAAGTCCATGAGTTGTCATGCTTCGTCATCATCAAGACAATGAAGGTTCTCTTGTTGATAAGTTCTTCCTTTCTCCATAGATGTTGGGTTAAAGGCATTAGTGAAGGATACCGAAAGTGTCAAGATGAAAGCATTTGTGAAAGGTGCTTATCGTTCATGTCAAGAGCATTAGTGAAGAATGCTATAGGTGTCAAGACGAAGGCATTAGTGAAGGGTGCCAAGCATTGTGTCAAAGGCATTGGTGAAGGATGCCAAAGAATCAAATCAAGTAGCATTTGTGAAGAAATGCCTAGGTCATATAATCGACGAGGTGCATCGTTATACATATAAGTATTTGTTTATTTACAAGGATGGTGATATCCTTGATGTTGTTGTAGCAAGGAGTAGATCTCCTTGAGATTAGGTGTTGTGTCGTGAAGGGTAGTAGTTCCTCCATAGTAATGGAACTAGGTACTTAGCCTAGTACCTAATAAAGGGTAGGCGACGTTGTGATAGGATTAGTTCTCCTAAGGTGTGAAAGAACTCGGTGGTTAGCCTAGCAAGTATAAAGGGTAGGCGACGTTGTGTTAGGTGTGGTTCGCCTTGGTGTGAAGGAAATCGGTATTTAGCTTTGTACTGGGAAAAGGTTAAGCGACGTTGTGAAGGCTTCTCGCCATAAGGAGTTGGTGTAGTGTTTACGAACTCGAGTAGGTGAATCGGGAGTGGAGTAGGGCAAGGAAGGTGTCCTTGTAGCCGAACCACTATAAATAACTTCTGTCATGGTGATGTGCTTCTTACTCTTTATCTTTCATTACACGTTTATATATCTATCTATCAACGTCCAACATAAACAACCAAATGGATTGACATAAGTCGATCTAAATATTTAAAAGGAAGTTTTAAATTGGTAAACCTATTCAACCCCCCCTTCTAGTTTTCCACAAAGACAACAGTTTTAGAAAGGACGAGATATTTCCTGAACTTGTCGAAGGCGAAAACTACAGCTAGAAGCTCTTTCTCGGTGGTCGTGTATTTTTCTTGCGCTACATTCATGGTTTTGCTGGCATAGTAAATTGGTTGAAAATACTTTTCTTTTCTTTGGCCAACCACGGCGCCTACAGCATAATCGCTACCATATCACATGATTTCGAATGGCTGAGACCAATCAGGGGTGACCATTATTGGAGCCTGAGTGAGATCTTTCTTTAGATGATTGAGTGCTTCTTTGCATTCTTCTGAAAAATCAAAAGGGGCATCCTTGACAAGAAGCTGCGTCATTGGGCGGGAAATTTTTGAGAAGTCCTTAATAAACCTTCTATAAAAGCCCGCATGTCCTAGAAAGCTTCGAATGGCCTTAACAGTAGTAGGATAGGGTAGTTTGGATATCGCTTTGATTTTTGCTCTATCGACCTCGATTCCATTTTCGGAGATTTTATGCCCCAAGACAATTCCTTCTCTTACCATGAAGTGACATTTTTCCCAATTCAGGACCAAATTAGTTTCTTCACACCGTTTCAACATCTTCCTAAGGTTGGATAGACAAAGGTCGAAGGAATTCCCAAATACCGAGAAATCATCCATGAAGACTTCCATGCTGTCCTCAATTAGTTCATGGAATATGGCCATCATACATCGCTGAAAGGTGGCGGGGGCGTTGCATAACCCGAAAGGCATTTGCTTGTAAGCAAAAGTCCCGTTTGGGCATGTAAACGTAGTCTTTTCTTGATCTTCAGGGGCAATGGGGATTTGGAAGTATCCTGAGAAGCCATCAAGGAAACAATAGTACTCATGCCCGGCTAACCTTTCAAGCATTTGGTCAATGAATGGCAGAGGAAAATGATCCTTCCGGGTGGCATCATTTAATTTCCTGTAGTCGATACAAACACGCCAACCAGTAACCGTTCTCTGTGGCACTAATTCACCATTTTCATTCTTTACAACCATCATTCCTCCTTTTTTTGGAACCACTTGGACTGGGCTGACCCATGGGCTATCTGAAATGGGGTAGATGAGACTGGCATCGAGGAGTTTGACGACCTCCTTCTTTACTACCTCCTTGATATTAGGGTTAACCCTCCTCTGCGGCTGAACGGTTGGTTTGTAATCTTCTTCCATGAGGATTTTATGAGTACAAAATGTAGAATCAATACCCTTAATGTCAGCAACACTCCATGCGATCACCCTTTGTACTTTTTAAAACTTCCAAGAGCTTCTCTTTCCACGATGGTCAGTGAAGAGCTTATGATGACAGGGAGTTGGTCCTCTCCTTGAAGGAAGGCGTATTCCAGGTGACTCGGGAGATCTTTCAGTTCTAAGGTAGGAGGTTCCTTGATTGATGGTTTTAGCATGTTTTCTGGCTTTTGAAGCTCAATGGGTTCAATTTCTTCCCTAAGTGGATAAAAGGAAACAACTCCAACCATCTCAATTTCTTCGTCGTTGTATATTGTGTTGTTATCATCATTCATGAATTCGTTTAATAGATACTCGTCAATGCAGCCATCTATGTCATCAACAAATTCATCAACTTCCTTAACAAAATAAACAGGGTGATCGTAGGAGGAGGAATGACTCATAGAATCCATGATGTCGAAGGTTAAGCTCTCGGACCCCACTCGTAAAGTGAGTTTACCATCATGAACATCGATAATGGCACGAGCTATAGCTAAGAAAGGTCTTCCAAGAATTATTGGGACTGAGTTATCTTCCTCCATTTCTAAAATCATGAAATCAACTAGAAACTTGAATTCTCCTACCCTTACAAGAACATTTTCACAAACTCCAATGGGATATTTGATTAATCGATCAGCTAACTGAATACTCATTCTAGTTAGTTTCAGCCCTGAATATCCGAGTTTGAGGAACAAGGAATGAGGCATCAGGTTAATGCTTGCCCCAAGATCCGCCAAGGCATTTTTCATAGAAAGCGCCCCTATGGAGCAAGGAATGGTAAAACTGCCTGGATCTTCTTTCCTTTTGGGCAAGCCTTTTCTGGATGACAGCCGAGCACTCTTCCCCTAATGATATCAACCCTTCAAGTTTCTTTCGATTAGATATTATCCTCTTGAAGTATTTTCTATGTTTAGGATATGATAGAATACATCAAGAAGGGGTATGTTGACGAAGTCTGCTTTAAGTAAGACAATATTATCTCATTGTCTTTTCACTTTTGATTCCTTAGGCGAGGAATAAGGAATCCGTCACGAGAGTTGGTCATTGGTAGGTCTTGGTGTTTGTGGAGGGATCGTGAGGAGGTTCGTGAATTGCTTCGTTTCTTGAAGCGGGCTCCACGGTGGTGGGATTACGAGTCGGTGTGGGGATCTTTGGTAGTAATTCTAATCGAGTAGTGATGGCACAAGTTGGATCATGACGGGTTAGGACAGGTTCGCTTATTCTTTTGTGGAGCTCGGCGAATTGACTTTCTAATTCAGCTTGCTGCTCTTGAATGAATCCTTCAAGACCTTTTAAGAGTGTGGCCCCTTCTATGGTAAATTGCCCGAGTTCTTTTTCAAAGGCATCACGGATGGTGTATTCAGATCCCTTCTGTCCTTCAGTCTTCCATTTCAGATTACCCCAAGGATTGCATTCATCGTTTTGATAGAATGTAAGAAGTGAGGTGTCATCATAAATATCATGACTGGAAAGGAAGACGCTCTCTTGGCGTGTGTCATCACATTTATCACTCTCGTGTGGCCCTCCACAAATGTCGCATATAAGGTATGGGTTAAATAACCTTTTGGGTTTTGGCGATTTGGTGAGGTATGCAAGCTTCTCTTGTGCTTTCTTAATCCGATCATCGAGAGATGATAAGTTTTTACTTAAGAAAGCAGCGATACTCATTGCAGTTACTGGATCGTTCCAAGGGTTGTCTTGGTGTTGGACATATTCCTCAATGCGGTCCCAACGTTCTTCCGCAGTGAGATTAGAAATTCGTCGGCCAGTTGAGAAGTCAATCCCTTTTTGATCCTTTCGAGAGACATTGTCCTAAAAGATCTGAACAAGCAACCAAAGGTTGATACCATGGCGTGGGGCTTGTTGAATGAGATCTTTGTAACGAGTCCAGGATTTACGATAGACTCTCCATCTGTTTGATGGAAATGAAGAATTTTGCTCCTGATTAATGCGGTTCTTCGTGGGGAAAGAACTTGGTGAACTTGGTCGTGAGTTGTTCCCACGTGAAAATGGACTTTGAGGCGACTTATCGAGCCACTCCTGGCCTGTCCTTAAAGAGAGAATGGGAAAACCGAGTCTAGATGTCTCCTTGGATGCTCGTCGGCATAAATAGCATCAACAATTTTTAAAATTGTTTGATGTGATGAATAGGGTTTTTATTGTTGGATCCATGGAATTGACATGCATTACGAATAAGCCAAATGTTGGAGGCATGTAACACCTCATTGACTTGCTCAAGGGTAGACAATGGCATTGGTAAATCCAGATGCGAGAGGGAAGAGTATTCCCGAGACTTTGCTTCGTGTGGATTAATGGGTCCATTGACCGAATAGCGAGAATTCCCTCGCTATGTTGGCTCAAATTGTCAATGTTGATGGTTTCGAGGACTAGGGGAATGGCGGACTCTTCATCGGTTGTGGCTTCATCAAAGTTGATGGTAGTGCCTTGAGGTCCCGAGTTATGGAGAGCTTTTCTTCGCTATTGAGCTCTCTTCGGGTTCTCGCAAAGTTCAAGAAGGGTTTTGGTGGAACTGCGGGTTCTAAGTTGTCTAAGGGGGTTGGTTGGGGGAAATGGCAGGTTTGGTGGTTGGTTATCACCTTCCATGTTGAAAAGTGATGGGGTTACGAACAAAGGGCAGCGGCGCCGAAAACTTGATAACACTACACGCGTCGTTCGGGGTCAAAGGAACTTCCTTTTCATCGTGCAAGTTTTTCAAAACCCTAGGCAGTGAACCTAATCGTTTTAGTGTAGTATTTGGGTAAGCTACGAGTATTGATATCGTTCTTTAGGGGAATATGAATGCTAGTGAGAAGTTACTACGCTAAGGTTGGGGTTGAGGAAGATTATTTTTTATCTTTTTATGTTTGTAGGAAATGGAAAGGTACGAATCTCGGGGTTTGGATTTGGGGGTTGGTAGTTCTACCGATTACTTCTACTATCTAATTATCTAATTAACTAAGGTGAGGGTAGTCTATGTCTAATTATTGTGTGCTCGTATGATGGTTTAAAGATGTGTTTACTTAGGTTTTATTACTCCTTAATTATCTCCAATTGATGGTTGAATTGTCACGTCCTTATTCTTAATCGCGTTGTGTCTCTAAGGTCGTAGGGTATCGTTTATCCCTAACTCTTTGAAACTACCAAAGGTTATCGCCACAAAGTCTCTAGGATTTATAAACTTTAACTCTAAGGTACTCTTGGATGGTTTAGCCTACAACAACTCTAGGTGTTATAAACTAATGTTCACAAAGATTAATCAAGCATTAACTACACAACGGATGACCTATCGCATTACTAGATCATTAATAATTAAGATAAGAGACAACCAATCAATATTCAATAATTAAGTTTCATATTCCCTAAGCAAACACACAAGTAAATTAGCCGGACATGGGGAACATGCAAGCATACACACAAGTAATTGAAGACATAATTAAATTATTGAAGTAAAACACTTATCTTGATGTAAGATAGGGTTTGGAACCCTAAAATACTCTACAAGACAACCTTGGTTCGGTTTAGGTTTTTACTCCAAAAGACTACACACTGAAAACTAAAAAATTCGGATTCTATATATAAGATTACATATGCGTTGGCGTCACCCTTTGATTTGTGATGCCGTGGTCGCCGTCATTAGGGTTTCGTCTTGCTTGGCCACGTTAGTCTTGCGACGGTGTCACCTTATGCTTGTGACGCCGTCCCTTCCTCTCGGCGTCGTCTGGATCAAATCTAGGCCGTGCGAGTTGCGACGACCTACTCTTTTAAAGCCCTGACATCGTCACTTGTAAATAAGCAATTTGGCTATTGAGTAGTCACAAAGTGATGCGCTGGCGTCGCAGATAACACTGGCCGTCCCTTGGTTCCAGACTGAGTGTCTCGATTCTTGACTTTGGCCATTTTCTTCAGATATTCGCGCCTTTTCATCCTAATAAGTGTCGTTCCAAAGATTTTGCCTTCAAGATACCTAAAAAGTGAAAAGGAGCGATATTAAGTAATAATGAGATACAAAAGTGATCAAATAAGGGCTTAACGACCCTCAAAAGGTACATTTTAAAACCTTATCATGTTTGCACCCTCATAGGTCCGCACAAATCCATATGAAGAGTATGAAGAACATCCATAACTGAGTTTGCGGTTTTGGGTTTGTGGGCATATTTCCTGCTTTTTCCGAATTGGCATGCTGAACAAAGATGATATTTTTCATACTTTAATCTGGGTAAGCCTTTTACAATGTCCTTTCTGGAAAGATCATTAATGGTGCCGAAGTTCAAGTGATTGAGACGACGGTGCCATAACCATGACTTTGTTTTCGAAGCCTTTGACAATAAGAAGATTAGAGAAGACTTCATCATGTCTTCGATAGAAATAGTGTATAGGTTTGAACCACATGTTCCTCTTAAAAGTTCCACACCATCAAGTTCTCTAATGAAACAAGTGTGTTTTCTAAAAGCCACCTCTAGATCGGAATCACAGAATTGGCCAACAGAAAACAGGTTATGACCAAGACCTTCAACATAATATACCCTGGAGATTACACTATCACCAACAACATAATCTCCATAGCCCATAATTGAACCAAAATGATCGTTCCCAAATCTAACAGTCCCAATAAATTTACTCACGAAGTTCATGAGCGCGGCGGTCTCCGGTCATATGTTTGGAAGAGCACGAGTCCTAGTACCACGTAATGATTTGAGCGACTGCGGTTGAACACGAGACAATAATGGATAACTCGATAATTGGGATCCCATGCAATAATGGGTTCCATTTGGTTAATATGATGATTGGAACACCCACATCGAAGCAGAATCAATGGAATCATTAGGAATAGATGCGATGCTAGTGTACGCATTAGACCTATTTAAAGTGTGTTCACTTCTTAAAGGAATAGTTCTACCGGTAGGCATCCATTTCCTAATGGGCATTGACTTCAATAATTTAGGGCACAACTCATTAAGATTAAATTTGCGGCCAGTAGGTATCCACTGATAACCTACATTATTAAATTTTCTTCCCGTGGGTTTCCAATGTTTTCTAACCTTCTTCCACCATTGTTTTCTAGCCTTCTTAACATGATTGTTGGCATTAACGATTTTAACGGGTATTTAACATAATTAATCAAATCATTCACACCACATACATGATTAGTATGAAACCAAGCAATCATCATTACATGTTTTGCCAAAGTAGCGATTCGCATTAATTACAAAGATGCTTAGAGCTAACACTAGAATCAACACGATTCGTATTATTCAACATAGTTTCATTCTTCCTAAGGTGATCTTCACTCTTCCACTGAACATTCCTAGCTTGCAAGGTCCTATCATTCTTTGTGTTGCCTTGAGGCTTTGACACCTTTCGCTTTGGTGTCATTTTACTCTGTAGAGGAATGGGAACATTAGTTGATTCATTACTTTTGCATTTCGAGTTTAGAAGTCTTTGGGATCTGAACTACTTATAGGCACATCAAAGCTCACATGCTTGGCTTTTTCATAGAATGGGTTGCATACTTAGCACTAGGCATAGAACAAGGCATCACAGCTTTATCTTTCTTACATAAGGATTTAGGGCATGTTGCTCTTAAACATTCTAACTGCTCCTGAGATCGTTTGGCATATAAGCATGCATACCTAATTTCACTATCAAGTGGCTTATTTATGTGATCTTCTTCTATAATCTCACGGAGACATTCTAGACTATCCTTAAGGTGACAAAAATAGTTATGAAACACAAGTTCGTTATTTCTAAGATGAGGAGGAATGTATTTAATGATACGATATATTTAGAATCTGCAGATGACTTTGATGCAACATTCTCATTAAAGACAAGTGGCATTTTCCTTTTACGACTCTTAAGATTCTCAATTTCCTTTTATATGAAGTTATTTTTCATTGTTTTTGTCACGAGTGACTTTCATTGAATCGTATAACTCTTTGAAGTGTCATTTGAACTTTTCATTTCTTCTAGAAAACTCTCATTTTCTTGTTATGTCGTTAATGATGTTTTGAAGATGAAAGTTTTGAGAAAATTGAGAATCTAAAGGAGGAGGTATTTTGGGGCGGCCACATTGTTCTTTTCACCCTTTAATTGTGAAATTTGGGTTTTAGCTTTACGATCGTGTTACGGTGAGCTCGAATATGTTCATCACGTTTGTTTATTTAAAAGCGCATCAAACTACGGAACATCCGAGGGATATCTTGATGTTTAAGGTTTTAACATTTTCTTTGAGATGTTGATATTTTAGTTGCAAATCAAAATGTTCAACTTACAGCTTAGAAAGGTGTTTTACCAAATTATCGTAATCATCCTGGTCAATTTTCATTTAGTTTTGAGTTTTTGTTTTCAAGCTCAATGACACGATCATGGGAAACTTTCAAAGCAACAGATAATTCATGAAATTGAGAAGCAGTAATAGAATACTTAGTAACAGTATAAAACACATCTTGAGCAACACAACTCGAAATCAAGTTCTCATTTAAGATATGCAAATTCTTTCTTTCAATTTTGTTAATACAAATAAGCCGTAAAAACATTTATTTATATTTTACAATCTTCTAATATTTTGTCGATAACAAGCGTAAAATCATATTATGAAACAAATAAAATACGTAAATGGTTTGAACTAATAGTTTCTAACATATTCACATTTTCACATAAAACACTAAAACAAGTATAAGTGATTTTATGATTTAAGTAATACATATGTACAACAACTAGTGTTTACATATTTGGATAAAATATACACATAAGTAGTATGTAGTATATTGGGTAATATAAATGGGTAGAAACTTAAGTATCACAACCCATTGGGCAAATACATTGAATGTAGTTGGGTACAACCCAAAGCCCATAACCCATGGATCTTGACCCATAACCCATTGCATGACATCATGCTTATATCATACATGGATAATATCCATAACCAACCCATACCCAAGTGACTAAGTAAATTGCACTCAAAGATACATTGTATCTAGCCAAAGATCCATAGATCAACCCATGACCCATGACCCATAACCAAATTACCCATGGGCAAAGAGGGCGTTCCACGGATCCTAGATTAACGCTAGAGCGGATCCCCGGTGGAAGGATTCGTGGGATCCAGGAGCAGTGGGATTTTTCCTCTATAAATAGTGAGCCATTTCTTCATTATTTCTCACCCTTTCTAACACACTTTCTCCACGAGTTGAAAACTCACTAACCTCGATCCAAGAGATCTATGTTTGTAGTTTTATTTTGTGTGATCTTTTAGGTTCCACAAGGAAAGATCACCACCTTTGAAGTCGAGCAAGCTCAAGTCCATGAGTTGCCAAGCTTCCTCATCATCAAGGCTACTGAAGTCCTCTTGTTGATGATTCCTTTCTTTCTTCAAAGAAGTGTAGTGTTGAAGACATTGGTGGAAGGTGTCTCAAGTGTCCAGACGAAGATATTAGTGAAGAGTATCTATAAATGCAGTAGCATTAGTACTTGTGGTAGGTGCTTAGAAGTCAAGACAAGAAGCATTAGTGAAAGGTGCTTAGAAGTCAAGACTTGAAGCATTAGTGAAAGGTGCTTAGAAGTGAAGACACAAGACATTAGTGAAAGGTGTATTGTAGATCTGTTCAAAGGCATTAGTGAAAGGTGCCTTAGATGTACATTCGATATAGTGTGTTTTGATGTACTAGATAGACTAGCATTAGATCCAAGAATATTGATGTCCTTGATGATGTTGTAAAGGAGTAGATCTCCTTTGGGATTAGTCGTTGGTGTAGTGTGGTAGTAGTTCCTCCATTACAATGGAACTAGGTGCTTAGCCTAGTACATAATAAAGGGTAGGCGACGTTGTGAAGGTGTTGTTCACCTTGGTGTGAAAGAACTAGGTACTTAGCCTAGTACCTTATAAAGGGTAAGCGACGTTGTGTAGGTTTGGTTTACCTTGGGTGAAAGAACCGGTGGTTAGCCTAGCACGGAAAAAGGGTAGGCGACGTTGTGAAGGCTTCTCCGCCATAAGAAGATTGGTGTAAAGTTTACGAACTCTCGAGTAGGTGACTCGGGGATTGGAGTAGGGCAAGGAAGGTGTCCTTGTAGCCGAACCACTATAAATACTCGCGTTGTGGTTTTGTTCTTGTTACTCTTATCTTTTCATTACATATCTTTATATGCTTGTTTATCAACATCCAACATACAAAACCAAATAGATTGACATAAGTCGATCTAAATAGTTTAAAAGGAAGTTTTAATTGGTAAAACGATTCAACCCCCCCCCCCTTCTATTTTTCCACAATTGGCATCAGAGCTTCGTTACCAAGTTTCTTGAAGTATATTGTACTTTAAAAATTTGATACGATCCATGGTTAATTGAAAACTACAAAGAAGGTTTTTCATAAAAACAAACACCATGTCTTTTAAAACTATATGTTTGGATGTTGATTTTATAACAACATTTTTCTTATTTATTTTTTCATTTAATTTCACTAATCTTCTTTGTCATGTTGATTAGTCAAAGCTCATACCCACCAAGCTTTAGGAGTCGCTTGGTAACAAGAATACCTTCCTTAAGAAGGTATCTTAAATGCAAAGGAGCAGGAAGAGTCTAAGTGACATTTGCTGTGTCATTTGTAAAGACATTCCTAAGTGCGCTAGAGGTATGATTTTCTTTTTACTTTGTTTGATAATTAAGTATACCTATTTAGGCATTTATATGATTATCTTTTTTGCAAATTACATGTTTTACATGAAGCTTCATTAGGAAGCCTTTTTCTTTCATACGTGTCTTATTTCTCGTCTAAAATCGTGATATATAAAACTTATGTTTGTTCTCTTTTAATCCAATAATAAAACAAAACACGAATTTCAAAAATTGCTCCTTCCCTATAAAAACTCCCACCGTCGACCAATCTATCAAACCCTCGCTTTTTCAAATCTTCCAATTTCAAAAATTTCCTCTCACTCATATACTTCATCTTCCTCCTCATTCCATCTCAACGAAACCAAGAAGATCCGTCATCAACATGGTTTACATCGCACTCGTGCTCATCGCACTTGTGTTCCTATGATAAAGTTCACATATGGAGACATTTACTTTGTGTTGTTAATCTACATTGGGATCATATACCCAATCCTTTGTATCATCCTTAGCATTGAAATGCAATATTACTAATAATCTTGTTATCTTTGTTATTATTTATTCTCTTGTGATTTATATGTTTCATAGTCCTTCGTGATACATTAGAAGTCATGTATGCATGCTAAAAGAATATGTAGGATAAAACACTTCTCGTGGTATAAAATATAAAACCTATGTTTTATCAAATGCATTTACATTACTACAGATCCACGGATCCAGTTATACTAGCCGGATCCCTTTTGAAAAGGAACCGTGGGATCCGTCCCTCTTGGAGAAAAGTTTTCATGCAAATTAAAAATCATTTTTCTTCTAAAAAGTATACTCCACTAGAATGTCAAAACCATAAGTGAGTCAGTGTCTTTCTTGTCTAAAACCAATGTTAATAAAATCTAAATAAAAAGCGTTAGATAATTATAGGTTGACCATAAACATCACCTCTTATTAACCCATCACTTATAGGTTCAACTATGACGCATGAATATGAGTTTGATTTTCACTCACTAGCGTCTATACTCCGACATCTCTCTTGAGCCCAACTTTTTGGCAATCATGTCCGTGGGTTCAACAATCTTGAAACCCGTCACTTCCATAAAGGGCGTGTGTAGACACCTCTCTACAATTCGAAGAAGGTATCAATACCTCCTTCCGAGCAATAGGACTAGAATGTCTTCTTGAAATCAACGAGAAGATATGTCCAAGGTTCATAATGGAATTCTTCCGTCAAGTCGAACTTGTTCGTAACAAGTATCGCTCTCTATCTCTTTGGTTTATATCAAAACCAAAGTTTTCTCTAACCCTTGGGCATTTTCTCACATCCTTGGATTCCAAATCATGGACAATGTGCCTTCACGAAGATTGGTCTTGTGATTCTCTCTTGACTTTCGTGAAGAAAATAGCCCATATTGTTCACACATACCTCTCCACGAAGATTTAAATTGCATAATATGCAAACCTCGACCATATTACTCCGATCCAAACATTATCTTCACGGGACATCCGAGAAGAGTACAAGCCTCTTGCACTCATCCTACGTGAAAATGTTTGGAGTCTTAGGAAATCGAGAAATTCTTCCCGCTTGTTGTGCTCACATGTTGTCTTGTTTGCTAACACAACAACCATACAATCTCGCCTACTTCTTATGAAGGCTAATTGCAAATCTTCAAGGCTCCAAGAATAAACTCATCCCTTATGGAATGTTCTCGACACGCCTCTATCATAATGTTATGCAGTTCCATCCTCAATTTCAAAGTCCGTTGTATGTACTTGTGAACAAAATGATGGAACCGCTAAACATATCTCTCATGAAGACTTTCTTCATTCTTGATTCCATCAACACTCATCAATCACATAATGATCCTCCTAGCGAAAACACTCAAGGAACCTAGTAGTATTCCAAAATAGGATCAATTCTCTTGTACTCGTGCTTTATCAATGTAATCCAATTTCTTTCATGAAATAAAACATCTTACATTTGATATCTTAGTATTAGAACTCTTTTAGACTACCCTTAAGATATAATGCATTGTCAAGATCATTGCGGACCTTTAGTAAAGGTCTGCTTGGCGAGATAAGCGGATCCCAAAGATTGTGCTAGACGGATCCCTACACTTAGGGAACCGTGGGATCCGGCAAACAAAAAATGCAATTGCAAGCATTATATTTCAAAGATATCCTTAGAACACCTCATACTAAGCTAAACATAGTGTCTTAAGGCAAATTAAGTCCTTATCGAGATAGGTTGATCCTTTCTACTCACATACATAGATCACACTCTAAAACGCTTGTAGATCTACCATTTCATTTGAATCCGTTACTCTTCCGCTCTTAAACTCACACTTCATTTTTTTTGATCCCTCACATCTAGCCTTAGAAATCTTTCAATTATGACAAAATTGATCATAAATCATCCTCACCTCAAAATTGATCAAAGTTGATCAAAATCTAGTTTTCTCATCTCAAAGCTTCTAGGATATCTTCCAAAGCACTATCCTAAGACACAACCTTATCTCTAGGATCATTTAGCTTCAATTAACACTCTAAATCTTTAGTGTCATCCTTGCTCATCCATTGGTACTCTTGAAAGTTCCAAATCCTTCCATAAATAACAATCATTAGCTAGATCACTCATTACTTTCAAGTACTCAAGCACCCCTTCATTTAAAACACTTATGAGGACTAAAACACTCAAAATGATATAGGTCTTAGATCTTAGAAACATCATTTCCATTCTTTCATAACTGCTGAAAGCCGGTTCCCTAGGATTAGCCTAGACGGATCCCTCTGAGGAAGGAACCGTGGGATCCGGATGACAGTTTATGTCAAATCTTGCTAAAACAATCATTTCAACTCATCCTCCTAACTCAAACACTCCATCTCATCTTAAATGAATTCCTAGATCAGTACAACCTCTGAAGTTGACTCTTGTGCATGTTAATCATCACATTCCAATAAATCCTAGTGGCTTAAGGCTTAAATGTACTTGCCAAATCTCTTGGTTTATAAACCACTTTGTTAGGACCTCCATAGTCATCACTCTCATCCTAACTTTCAGCAGTTTAGAAACCCTTGCAAAAACTCTTAAAATCATCTCATCATGAGGAAAACCCCAAGTAGTAACTTATCCACCAAAGAACCACCCATGAAAAAGGCTCATGTTATACACGAAATCTCTTCAACCGAATCATCTCCAGTTAAGCCAACAAATGATAGGATTCTTCCTCATCCAATCAAACCAGTTCCTAAAAGGATAGTACCCACCAAACTACCAATACCAAACACCACCATACCTCCTAAGCCAAACAATATTATCTCCACTAAACCATCACCATTGGTTCCTAGAGCTATTTCATTTACATCCCCACTATCATCCCCACATCTCTACAATTTAGAGGACTTGCCTCTAGGCCGTCTCATCCGCTTCATGACAACATTCTCCTCATTAGGAGGAATAATGGTTCAAAATCAAGGTGTTGAGTCAACACTTTCTCCGGCTTCCTTTTAGCCGTTTCCATCATATAATCCCATTTGGATTATGAGAAATCATCAAAGTCAACCACCGATCATATGGAAGTTGACACTTCTCTACCACCACCATCATTCTTGGTTGAGTCATTCTCAAATGTACCTCCACCAATCCTCCATCATTTGAAGCTCCACAAGCCGCTTCACTTGATCCTTCGCATCAAGCTATTTCATTTCCTCCACCACCACTACCTAGCCATGACAAAGATTGTTATCATTGTCAACATGGTGAAAGTTTGATACATGAAGTACGAGAAGACCAACGTTTCATGTTCTATCATCTCCTCGAACGTTTCAACGAGATTAAACCTAAACAAAAATTGAGCTAGAAGATTTTAATGGTGTCCTAGCATTAAGCGTTAGTTGGTCTAGAAATTCCTAGTCATGTATTATCTATTTTCTTAGTTTTTAGAGTCATGTACATCATAACTCTAGTTTTATTAAATGGAATTACATGCTACTTGTTATTTTTCTGAGCATATGATTACCTTGTATTCATATCTCATTTTTGTGATAACATTACTTGTTATATCACCGTTCTTTGAAATTAATCGCCTACTACGGATCCCTTAGAATTGCCTGAGCGGATCCCTACTAGGAGGGAACCGTGGGATCCGTGAGACGAAAAGTTTTCTTTCAACTAACTTGAATCACATTTGCAGGAAATTGTGAATTATACTTGCTTTCTAATCTTTGTTTTGTAGTTATTCAATTTACACATGAAGACTTTGACATCCTAAAGCTAGGGGAGCTTTATGTCAAAGCAATACATTGTAAATTACTTGCAATACTAGGTTTATATTTCGTGACATCCCGTGCATAATTGCAACCATCGAGGGGAGCACATTCGCCATAGGCGAAATCTTTTGTAAATTTACTTGCAAACAAACTAGATTAGTATCACTTTCTTGGCGCCTTACATAGGGATGGACTCGTTAAGGGGAGTAAAGGCGAGATCCGTTCCGTTACTTACTCTCTATTTTTTTCTTTCACATGTTTTTCTTAAAAGCGATGTGTTGCTTTCCTTCAAACACTTTTTGTTTCGACAAAGGGGAGAAGAAAGTAAAAGCAAATTCAAACTTTTACAAATTTTAGCTTTTCCTTAAAATAATTTTATGTTTTGTCATCAACAAAAGGGAGATTGTTAATACAAATAAGCCAGAAAAGCGTTTATTTATATTTCACGATCTTCAATGTTTTGTCGATAACAAACGTAAAATCATATTAACGAAATAAATAAAATACGTAAATGGTTTGAACTAATAGTTTCTAACATATTCACATTTTCACATAAAACACTAAAACAAGTATAAGTGATTTTATGATTTAAGTAATACATATGTACAACAACTAGTTTTTACATATTTGGATAAAATATACACATAACTAGTATGTAGTATATTGGGTAATATAAATTGGTAGAAACTTAAGTATCACAACCCATTGGGCAAATACATTGAATGTAGTTGGGTACAACCCAAAGCCCATAACCCATGGATCTTGACCCATAACCCATTGCATGACATCATGCTTATATCATACATGGATAATATCCATAACCCATGGATCAACCCATACCCAAGTGACTAAGTGCATTGCACTCAAAGATACATTGTATCTAGCCAAAGATCCATGGATCAACCCATGACCCTTGACCCATAACCAAATTACCCATGGGCAAAGAGGCGTTCCACGGATCCCTAGCTTAACGCTAGACGGATCCCTTGTGGAAGGATCCGTGGGATCCGAGGAACATGAGGATTTTCCTCTATAAATAGTGAGCCATTTCTTCATTATTTCTCACCCTTTCTAACACACTTTCTCCTTGAGTTGAAAACTCACTAACCTCAGATCCAAGAGATCTATGTTTGTAGTTTTGTTTTGTGTGATCTTTTAGGTTCCTCTTAAAGGCAAGATCACCACCTTTGAAGTCGAGCAAGCTCAAGTCCATGAGTTGTAAGCTTCCTCATCATCAAGGCTTTGAAGTCCCCTTGTTGATGATTCCTTTCTTTCTTCAAAGAAGTGTAGTGTTGAAGACATTAGTGAAAGGTGTCTCAAGTGTCAAGGCGAAGATATTAGTGAAGAGTATCTATCGTCTATAGCATAAGTACTTGTGGTAGGTGCTTAGAAGTCAAGACAAGAAGCATTAGTAAAGTTCCTTAGAAGTCAAGACTTGTAGCATTAGTGAAGGTGCTTAGAGTGAAGACACAAGACATTAGTTAAAGGTGTCTTGTAGATCTAGTCAAAGGCATTAGTGAAAGGTGCATTAGATGTACATTCGATATGGTGTGTTTCGATGTACTAGATAGACTAGCATTAGATCCAAAGATATTGATGTCCTTGATGATGTTGTAAAGGGTAGATCTCCTTTGGGATTAGTCATTGGTGTAGTGTGGTAGTAGTTTCTCCATTACAATGGAACTAGGTGCTTAGCCTAGTACCTAATAAAGGGTAGCGACGTTGTGAAGGTGTAGTTCACCTTGGTGTGAAAGAACTAGGTACTTAGCCTAGTACCTTTTAAAGGGTAGGCGACGTTGTGTAGGTTTGGTTCACCTTGGGTGAAAGAACCCGGTGGTTAGCCTACCACCGAAAAAGGGTAGGCGACATTGTGAAGGCTTCTCGCCCGTAAGGAGATTGGTGTAGTGTTACGAACTCTCGAGTAGGTGACTCGGGAGTGGAGTAGGGCAAGGAAGGTGTCCTTGTAGCGAACCACTATAAATACTGCGTTATGGTTTTGTGCTTCTTACTCTTATCTTTTCATTACATATCTTTATATGCTTGTTCATCAACATCCAACACACACAACCAAATAGATTGACATAAGTCGATCTAAATAGTTTAAAGGAAGTTTTAATTGGTAAAACTATTCAACCCCCTTATAGTTTTCCACAAATTTCATTATATTTAAGTTCCGTTCATAATTATTGACCTCAACTATCATTGCATCAAATTCTTTTCCATTTCTTTAATCTACGAGTCTATCCCCTTGAAGACTCTCAAATTGATTTTTAATTGTTTAAAGAAAGGCATGACTTGATTAAATAGCATTCTTTAGTTTGCTCAAAACCCTCTCCCTTGATTATCCACAGCAGGTGTGATTCTTTTCTTACATGTCTTTTCAAAATCAACGAATAGTTGATAAACAACACATAGGCTGATTAAGGTCTTAGTGGGAATAGTTATAGGAACTAAATGCATTGGTGTATTCGAAGGATACACAGTAGCTGGAGGCACTTTCCTAAAGGGAGTGTTTGTTTCAACAAGTACATTTGCTTTTTGCTTATCCATGTCTTTTTTCCGAAAAACTTGTTCTGAGGTTAATTGAGTTTGAGGCTTAAACCTGTTCAGGGAAATCCAATTTTCTTTTGTGTAATCATGGGGTTTTATCGTTATGTTTTGCTTTTTACACTCAGGATCTTATAGCTTCTTATCCATTTTCTCCCTAGAGACATCTTCTAATTTTCTATCCTCTTCCGTGCTTCTAATACATGATAATGTTCGCCTAGGCTTGAGGATCTCATTACCATCATATACAATTGTATGGAAAGCTTTAGCCTTTTACGATACTCGGATTGGCCCTCTACTGGGGAATACTATGCTTATCGCTTAAGACTCGTGCTTAGTGATCATGTGAGCGATCGAATGGTATTCCCTTGTCACGTACAACTTATTTTCAAGCTTGTTTTCAAAGTTTTAGGTTGGAAAATCGGTTAAAAGTTTTGATTCCTTAGCATTAAATTCTGTTTAAGCACTTTAACATTTTCTTGAAGTTCTTGCTTTTGTACTTGATTTTGTTTAGTTTTTCTTTTAAGGAATCTAGCTCTTGTTTTAATATTTCTTCCTAAAATTACTTTTTAATAATTGTGCGATTTGGTCATCCATTTCACGCTCACGGGTAGTTAGCTCAAACTTAGCACGTTGTTCATAAGTGGCAACTTGTTCTTTATAGGCATCCGGTTGAGATAACAGAATCATCACGGGCACATGCAGTGTATTCATCAAAAATATAGTCATCATTGACTGCAGAAGATGCATCACTTGGTACAATCTCACTTTCACTTTGTATCACATATTGACCATATGGGACAATATTACTATTATCCACGTTATCTATATCTTATTCATTAGTTTCAAGTGATTGTACTTTGCTATGTATCTTTTGCTCATCAACTTCATCGTATAGTTTTAATACCTCGAAATGATTGAATCTTTGGATGGACCAACTGTTGTTGTGATGAGACCTTTGGAGAGACCATTGGTGAAATGCTAGGCATGAAGATTGTGCAGGCGATGGGTTTATCATCGACATCGAGTCATATGCATCACGATCAACAACTTGAAAGGCATTTTGATGATTGTGACCTATTTTCGAATTGGTCGCTCATCCACAAAGAACATCATATGTTTTGGCATTTCCCTCAAGAAGCAAACAACTCTTCTTCATTCAAACCGCTCCATTGTCCTAAGCTTGCACCAAGACATCTTGTCCCTCAAATACTCTGCATTTTGAGGCGTTTTGAGATGTGCGTTCCTTGCAATATGTCCTTCACCACCACGGTTGTAGCACTTGATTGGCTTTCCTTATCCTTAATTTCCATTCCTTCCACGATTCGAGTAGCCACATACCATCCACCTACTCCATTTTTCCTTGTTCATCTGCTCTTCCTTGAACCGGTTGTACCATGATCTTACCATCTCGACAATAGTATGATTGTGTAGATTGGATGCGTTTGATCTCATTATTCTTGTGTGGAGTGAGGTTCGATTTTGCTTAACCATAAGAGCAGTTTATTGATGAAATGTTCCATGATTGTGTATGAGTCTGGAGGCTTATATGCTGGATCTGGAATGAGCTTGTGGTTACCGTTACCCGTTGGTATGACTTGAGAGGCTTTGGTGGTAATTCCTACATTTGTGTAGAATGTTGTTGAGTCCTTTGATGAGCTTGCCTCTCCCTGATTAGATTTGAACTTTTCAAGAATCATTCGTTCAAACATAGCATGCTTCAAATTCTGAAGTAGGAAAACATACAATTGCTCATAGTTGGTGTTCCTTAATCTATTGGTTAACTTAACTGAGGTGACAAATTTGTGCCATTCAGGATTCATGTTGTTCACAAACTTTGAATTGAGCTGAATATTTGGCATGGTCATTTTGATATTCCTCATATCATTCACAAGTTTGTGAAACCTCACATAGTATTCAGTGACACTTTCTCCAGGGTTCATTTCGAAGTTCTCAAAATCATCATACAATTGAGATTCCACATCTTCTTTGGTCAATTCGGAACCGAGAGAAGCATCTTAACATTGTCCCAAAGCGCCTTGGCTTCGTGTTGTGATTCATTAACTTGTAGATGTCTTTTGGAAGACCCTGAAATATAATGTTTGAAGCCCTGATATCAGCATCGTATCTCTTTTTTTTCTTATCATTGAGCTCATCATACGTATTTGGTTTGTCCAAACCTAAGAGCACTATACCATCTACAGCATTTTCAAGTGTGTCTCTTGTAGTCTCAATCTGATAAGGTCTTTCATCAATTGATTTGAGAATGTTAACCCCATTTTCCTTTCCCAAACGGTACAACCCTAATTCGTTGAGCCCATGAGTCATAATCGATTCATCAAGAATAGGTGGGCGAGTATCCGATCCACTATTTGAGCGTCCTTAGCTACAGAAGAGATGATTTTAGGCACGTTGGTAGACATGATTACAGATTTCACGGGATTTATAACTCTATGATTAAACCGGGAAATAGATTCTTTCATGGGATTTTACTAAATCAAGAGAAACCCGTATCAGAACCAATAACTAAACAAGTCGCTTCAAACCTTGAAGACAAGTCGCTTAGTCTCCAAGTCGCTTTGCACCAAGTCGCTAGGTATACAAGTCGCTATGAAGATAAATCTCTTAGTGACAAGTCGCTAGACACAGAGGTTGCTATAGAAACAACTCGCTATATGGACAAGTCGCTAGTGACAACTCGCTAGACAAAACAGTACGACCACTACTTTGTACTATTTGTCGTTTTGTCTCAAAAGACAAATCGCTTAGTGCTCAAGTCACTTCACACAACAAAGACAAGTCGCTGAAAACGTAGAGACAAGTCGCTACGAGGAACTCTAGTCCATGACACAAGTCGCTAGTTAGAAAAATTCAAAAACAACACTTTTCAATCCAAAACTAACCAAACCACATTGATTCAAGCCTTCCAAATCAAAGCCTAAGCACTTATAGTGATTCTCATATAGGTCCTTCTAAAGCGAGATCACGAGCATTCTACAAGTCATCAAGCAAAGGGTCCTTGATTGATTTGTTCCTCCACAAGATTTACAGTAGCGACGATCTTGTATTTCATATTTCACATATTTGTTGTGTTATAGTAGTGTTGGTTTGGTCCTCCGTGTTACGGACTCGGTATTTAGCTTTGTCTGGGAAAAAGGTGTAAGCAACGTTGTGAAGGCTTCTCCGCCAAGTTGAAGGAGTTTGTTGACATAGTGCTTGAACTCTCGAGTAGGTGACTCGGGAGTGGAGTAGGAAAATGAAGGTGTCCTTATAGCGAACCACTATAAATCGGTTGTGTCATTTCTATCCTTTACTTTACTTACTTTACTTGCATTACTTATAGATCTATACTATCTCCTCACTCATATGATTTCACATAACATCGAATCTAAAAGTTTTTTGAAACTAACTTAAAATCGGAAAACTATTCAACCCCCTTCTAGTTTTCCACAATTGGCATCAAGAGCTAAGTTTATAAAAGTTTTAAAGTAAACCGTATTTTAAAAACTTTCCGATCACTATGGGTTCTGAAAATTACAAGGAAGGGCAATCCATGAAACGAACTCCACTACTTGAAACTAATGGTTTTATATATTGGAAAAATAGATTCAAAACGTATGTGAAGTCTAAAGATATTGATCTTTGGTACATCATTGTTGAAGGCGATTTTGAAGCCATTGCAAAAGATGAAAATGGAAATTTAGTTAACATACCTCATGATAAACTCATCGATGATATTAAGAAAAGCTCTCCAAAAATAGTGAAGCTAAAATGGTTTTATATAATGCGTTACCCAAAAGGAATTGAAGAATCTCCATGCTTAAAACCTCTAAAGAAATTTGGAATTCTTTAGTTGTAACTCATCAAGGTAATCAACAAGTGAAAAACAATAAAATAGATTTATTTGTTCAACAATATGAACAATTTTCAATATCGGATGAGGAAACTATAGATCATTCTTTTGCTAACTTTAATACTATAATTACATCTTTACAAGCACTTGATGAATCTTTCTCTAGCCGTAATCATGTTAGGAAATATCTAAGGGCACTTCCATCCAGTGGAGATCTAAGGTGACGGAAATAGAAGAATCAAAAGACTTGACAATCCTCACCCTTGATGAACTCATAGGCAATTTAAAGGTCTATGAGCTTGTCCTTGCTAAAGATTCTGAAGCCTCAAAAGTGAAAAAGAAGCACAAATCTCTTGCCCTTAAAGCCAAGAAGGTCTCAAGCGATGAAGAGAACTCCTCTTCGGATAGTGATGACGAGGAGTATGCCATGGCGGTAAGGGACTTCAAAAAGTTCTTTAGAAGAAAGGAAGATCGTCAAACAACCATATGACGACAAGAAAGGATTATGGAAAAGCAAAGAGGACGAGAAGGCAAGGGATGATCGCGCTTGCTTTAAATGTGGGGACCCAAACCACTTTATTAGTAAGTGTCCCAAACGAGATGATCAAAAAACATTCGTGAGCGGTTCGTGGGGAATGAGCGAGGATGAAGAGGAAGAAATTTGTCTCATGGCAAATGACGAGGTATGTCACGAATATTATAGTAGCTCATCATTAGATGATGACTAATTGCATAATGAATATGATAAACTTTGCAAAATTAGTTTAAAAGTAATCAACAAAAACAAGTTTTTGAAAAACCAAAACCAACATTTAGAAAAGGAAGTCATAGAGTTAAAGGCTAGATTAAAACATCTTGAAAAAGGGAAGATAGCAAGTCGCGAATGTGAACTTTTCCTTCAACTTCAAACACTAGTTGATCATCTAGACTCTAAGATTGCAAGAATGAACACTAATACCCTAGATATGATATTGGATAGTGTTAAAACAGAAACAACCAAAAGGTTTAGGTTTTCTGACAACTCGATGTGTCAACTAGTGAAAACAAAGAAACACAATTCGTAAAAGCAATAGAAAAGAAACCATCGTAGTCACGGATCCCATGGATCCACAAAAAGGAACCGACTAGTGTACACCGGGGATCCGTGGGTCTTCTAAAGCAAACAATGATAATAATATAGCTTCCTCATCTAGAACCGATTTTGTTATTGTTAATAAGAAGAAACCAACTCATGTTACTATTAGACAACCACCTCCAAGACATAATCAAAGTTTTACAAGAAAAAAGGTCCATCATTTTCAAAGCGAACACATCTAGGAGACCTAATAACGTTTATCCGAGAAGTAACCATCAAATGGGATGGAATCCAAATATGCAAAATGGATTTCCATTTCAAAACTTTGCACCATGGAATGCATACTCACCTTATCCATATATATCTAACATGAATGGAATGTTTAACACTAATGGACCCATGAAAAAATGGGGAACAAACTTTTGATTTAATTGTTTTCTTAGGTGTGCTTAAAGGTCGACCTAGATCCGGATGAGTGAGTCAAGGATAGCGGGTGCACGAGGCACATGACCGGCAATAAAGATTTATTCTCCACATATGAATCCTTCAATGGAGGAAATGTGGTATTTGGAAATAGTAAAAGCAAAATCATCGGTAAAGGTATGATTTCTAACAAATCTCTAACCATAAACGATGTGTGTCACCTAGAAAACCTAAACTTTAACCTCTTAAGTATAGAACAAATATGTGATAAAAGGTGCAACGTACTTTTTAACAAAACTGGTAGTAATATATTAAAAAAATGTATCTTTCTAGGTTACTCTCCGAATAGCAAAGCTTACGTCATACTAAATAAAGAAACAATGAAGGTTGAAGAGTCATTAAACGTAAAATTTGATGAGAGTCCACCCAAACCTATTCTACCTCTTTTCGATGACGAGATTGTCGAGAGTGAAGCTATTGTAATAAAGAAAAGACAAACTAAGAAGAAGAACCTTTAAATGATGAAATCATAAATATTAAATAGTCTAAAGATCACCTCATAGATAAGGTCATAGGAAAGTTAAACGAAAGAACCTTGAGGTCTCAAGTTCAAAACCAAAGTAGCTTATTTTGTTTTGTCTCAACCATAGAACCTAAGAATACACAAGAAGCCATAAAAGATAAAAGTTGGGTAATGGCTATGCAAGAAGAGTTAATCAATTTGTTTCTAACGATGTTTGGACACTCGTCCCTCCACCTAGTAATCAAACCATAATAGGAACCAAATGGGTTCATAAAAACAAGTTAGATGCAAATGGTGTAGTGTCTAGAAACAAAGCTAGACTCGTTGCCAAAGGGTATAATCAACAAGAAGGAATAGACTTTGATGAGACCTATGCCCCGTGGCTAGATTAGAGTCTATAAGAATACTTCTTGCTTATGCTTGTGCTAATGATCTTAAGCTTTATCAAATGGATGTCAAAAGTGCTTTTCTAAATGGTCTTATTAATGAAGAAGTATATGTAGCTCAACCTCCGGCTTCATCGATTTTGAAAACCTAAACATGTGTATAAGTTAAAGAAAGCTCTTTACGGTCTTAAACAAGCTCCAAAAGCTTGGTATGATAGACTCAAGTCGTTCTTAATCAAAAACAACTACACAATGGGGTTAGTTGATAACACACTTTTACTAAGAAAAGAGAGTCACATATAATCATTGTTCAAATATATGTAGATGATATTATATTTGGATCTACTTGTCAAGAGATGTGTGATGATTTCTTTAAAATCATGCATGACGAGTTCGAGATGAGTATGATGGGAGAACTTAGTTTATTTCTTGGTCTAAAAATCAAACAAATAGAAGATGGTATCTTCTTTAATCAATCTAAATACATAAAGGAGATGTTAAAGAAATTTAGTTTTGAAGAGTCAAAACCCATAAGAACACCAATGTTATCCGACACTAAACTCACAAAAGATGAAGACGACGAATCCGTTGATAACACAAAATATCGTGGCATGATTGGTAGTCTTCTCTACCTCACTGCTAGTCGGCCGGATATCATGTTTAGTGTTTGTCTATGTGCTAGGTTTCAAGAAGATCCTAAAACATCACATCTAGAAGCCGTCAAAAGGATATTTAGATACATTAAGGGTGCGACTCAATTAGGATTACGGTATCCTAAAGTGCGGGGTAGAAACAATTGTATATCGATTCGACCATGCGGTGATTATGTTGACCGAAAAAGTACAAGTGGGGTATGTACTTTTATGGGATGTTGTTTAACATCTTGGTTCTCAAAGAAACAAACGACATTGGCCATATCAACAACCGAAGCCGAATTTGTCTCCGCCGGCAAAGCATGCCAACAAGCACTATGGATGAAACAAGCATTAGTTGACTACGACATTCACCTAAGTGACATAGCCATTCTATGTGACAACAAATGTGTTATCGACTTAAGCAAAAATCCGGTATTGCACTCTCGCACCAAGCATATAGAGATTCGTCATCACTTCTTAAGAGACAATGTTCAAAAGGGGAACATCTCTATTGAGAAGTTAGCGTCGAAGACAACATAGCTGACGTCCTCACCAAACCGTTGAAGCGGGAACAATTCAACCTACTTCGTCTTGGTCTTAGTCTCATGGAACAATCGTCGTAATTAGCTTTTAAACTCTACAAGGTATGTAAACACTAGCCTTCTTCTTTCTGAGTCTAGGATCTCTATTTCACACACAACTCACAAGCAATACGTCAATTTTCAAAACCCAAGATAGGTTTTAACTATAACACGTACTTTCATATTTTTTTTTTTTTTATTTTTTGGCCAGTACCTTTTGCAAACACTTAATTGCATATCTATGTTTTTCACTCAAGAATAAATGTTTTCTTCACACAAAAAATCGCTTTTCAAAATGTTTTTCTAAAAGGATACCTCTTCCCGTATCACTTTCATAAAAGCCATTTTTCACGTCTAGGACAAATCGCTTTTTCATTATCAATACAAAGTAACCTGTTTTCATTGCATCTCATGTCTTTTGAATGCTAAAGAGGACACATAACTAATATGTGTTTTCGGGTACATTCATTTAAGCAACAATGAATTAGGAGCACTCGGGTTATCTCACATAATAGTGTGCTTTTTCACTTATAGTTTATTTTTCCTTTCTTTTTAGGAGTCGAGATAACCGCAACTCAAAATGGTTTGCATATAGGTACACACTAGGCACAAATGTTTCCAAAAGGAAAATTTTGAGCTGCCTGAGTCACCAGTACCACGGATCCCAGCCTTAACGCTGGACGGTTCCCTCAAGGGAAGAATCCGTGGAATCCGTGAGACAGAAACTAAATTTATCTTCTATTTTTCTCACTTTAGATGAAAACTTCAATATTTTTCATCATTTTTTTCCATCTTTTTTGAGTATGTTACTTAATGCTTGTGTTCTCATGATCACATGCCTTAAATTCATATCTAATCATTAGATTTTAATCCACATTTTGGGTCAAGCATTCATTACAATGCATTATTTTTCTATAAATAGGATTCCCAAAATGCTTGCATATTCATCACTCTCAACCTCACAAACAAACATCATCATGTCATCCAAAAGATCTTCTAACATAGATGAATCACCTAGTGCAAACAATCCCTTCCAAGAAATCCAAAATTTTGTCCTCCCACCTTCCAAAGTATCACAACCAAAATCTAGAAAATCCGCACGAATTAGCATTCGGCCTTGTTACTTAACAAAACCATCATCAAATAGTTCATCACCAACCACTCATTCACCACAAAATGCTTCCATTATAGCACCTCCTTCATCTCCAACAAGTACACCAACTTCATCACCCATCAAATCCCCACCTAAGGTCACTCTTTTGGAACTCCTTAAGACTCCAACAAGATCTCAACAAACCAAGCAAAAAGAACTAGTATTTTGACACCTCCCACATCTCCAAACACAATCTTCAAATACCTTGAAACCTCACCACCTTTAGCTCCCATTGTGCTACAAGAACATCTAGGTTCTTTTCCACCACCACTTCCAAACATTCCGGACTTTGATCCGTATCTTCCAACTTTTCCACCACAACTTCCGCATCTCACAAATCAAAATAACTCGGAAAACTTCCGCACTGATTACCCACATCACTTACATTATGAACATTGCTAGTCCACTAGGGATCTTACAATAGAAATTAGGGAAGAAATGCGAGTCATACTTAACCTCATCCTTGATCGCATCAACATCATTACTCACCAAAACCTCCATCCATAACCTTATGCAAGCATGGAAGGAATCATTTTTATTATTTTTAGTATTTTATTTTGAGTCATTTTTAGAACAAGTCTTGTTCTTAGTTTCACATGCTTGTATGTGGCATAAATACCGCTACACTTTATTATTTTATTACAAGGCTTTGTATACATACCTTGGCTCCCAATCTTGATTCTCGTCAATCACAAGATTATTTATGCATGTTACTACTAACTTTTTCTTTGTAGGTAATTTTATTTTTCTCACTTGGCCCCATTCTAGGGGGCTACCGTCGGGGAGTTAGAGATTCGTGGACTATTTTTCCACATTTTATTTCTTCATTAGGGTCACTTTTGTTTCGATAAAAAGGGGGAGAAGAAGTAAAACTTATGCTTTCAAAACATACATCTAATCTTAAGTTTTACTAATCATAACATTATGTTTTGTCATCAACAAAAAAGGGGAGATTGTTAATACAAATAAACCATAAAAACGTTTATTAATATTTAGCGATCTCTTTGTGTTTTGTTGATAACAAATATAATGTTATCATAAGTAAAACTATAAGGATACATGTTATTTTTGTAAAGCATTTACATATAATCATTTAATACAAATTGTTGTAATAATTCATTTGTTGTAATAGTTTATTAGGATGGGTAAAAACCACAACCTATGACCCATACCCATGGAGCATAGCCATAACCCATGAAGTTAACCCATACCCATTTGACTAGATGGATTGCATCTATTAGATACATTGTATCTAATTAGATACCCATGGTTCAAACCATAACCCACGACCCATGACCCATAACCCAAAAACCCATGGGCAAAGAGGAGCGTCTCACGGATCCCTGGAGTTATACTAGACGGATCCCTCAAGCAAGGGATCTGTGGGATCCGTGCAACAGTGGCAAGAATTTGCCTATAAATAGAGAGCCATTTCTTTATTTTTACTCACCACTCTTCTTACAAACTCTCTCATATATTCTTACACTCTTCTTACAAAAGATCACTTGATCTAGAGAGTTGTTCTTGTTTCTTCTATTGTGATTCTCATATAGGTCCTTCCCTAAGGCGAGATCACGAGCATTCTACAAGTCATCCAAGCAAGGGTCCTTGATTGATTTGTTCCTCCATAAGATTTCGTAGGGAAGATCTTGTATTTCATATTTCACATATTTGTTGTGTTATAGTAGTGTTGGTTTGGTCCTCCGTGTTACGGAATCGGTATTTAGCTTTCGGAAAAGGTGTAAGCAACGTTGTGAAGGCTTCTCCGCTAAGTTGAAGGAGTTTGTTGACATAGTGCTTAAACTCTCGAGTAGGTGACTCGGGAGTGGAGTAGGGCAAGGAAGGTGTCCTTATAGCGAACCACTATAAATCGGTTGTGTCATTTCTATCCTTTACTTTACTTGCATTACTTATTAGATTTATACTATCTCCTCACTCATACGATTTCACATAACATCGAATCTAAAAGTTTTTGAAACTAACTTAAAATCGGCCAAACTATTCAACCCCCTTCTAGTTTTCCTCAATAGGAATCAAGCAAGGAACCTAAATGAGATAGAGATCTAACTAGCTATTCTATTCCCAGCGGCGCCTAAAACTTGATGCGTCTGAAGCGTTCGGGGTCAAAGGAACTTTCTTTTCTTGAGCAAATTTTCAACCACCTAGGCGGTGAACCTAATCGTTGTAGTGTAGTATTGGGTAAGCCTCGGGATTGATATCGTTCTCTAGGGAATGATAGCAAGAAATTTATTACGAGAAGGTGGCGGTTGAGGATGATTAATTTTTTTATCTTTTATTGGTTTTTTAGAAAGCTAAGGTAAATACCTCGGGGCAATTGGTTTGGGGGTGGTATTTTCTACCAATTACTTCTACTTATCTAATTATCTAATTACTATGGGTAGCTATGTCTATTTGATGTGTGCTCGTATGATGATTAAAAATGTGTTTACCTAGATACTATTACTCCCTAGTTATCTTTTATTGGTCGGTTGAATTGTCACACCTTATCTTAACGCGTTGTATTCCTAAGGTCGTAGGGTGTGCGTAGTCCCTAACTCTTTGAGATTATCCTTCGGGTTTAACATACGAAACCGCAAGCTTTTAAGCTATTTCATTCATAAGCCTCACTTTCACAAAGAATATTCAAGCATTAAACACAACGAATGATGCCTAGTTGCACTCCTAAGCCAATTACAATTAAGATAAGAAACAACCTAACAATAATCAATAACTAGGCTTCATAGATCTAAGCAAACACACAAGAAATTTGGCTACACATGGTAAACAAGCAAGCATACACACAATCAATTGAAGACATAATGATACTTTGGATTAAACTACTTATCTTGATGTGTAAAATAGGGTTTGGACCTAAAATCATCCAAATCGGACTACAAACGTTTAGTGTTTTTATCCAAAATTATACCTCCTTAAATGCGTAAAAATTGAATTCTTTATATAGATTTACACTTGCGACGGCGTCACCTTTTAGATGGGACGCCATCAACTCGTCGTCATTAGGGTTTCGTCTTGGCCAAGTCATCGATGGGATGGCGTCACCTTAGAGTTGTGACGCCGTCCGTCTTCGATTGGGACGTCATCTTGGTTACGGATCCGGGCCGCCCGAGATGAAAAGTCCGAGTGACGCCCTTCTTCAAAGCTGGCGACGCCAGTTATCTGAAGAAAAATTTCAATGAGCCGTCGGTGCATGTTTTGATCAAGTCTCTATATAGGGACGGTGTCTCCCTTTGATTGGGACACCGTCGAGTTCGGTTTGAAGCGACTTGAGTGGCTTCGATCTGGACTTTGCCATTTTCTTTATGTATTCGCTCCTTTTCGTCCAAATATGCATCATTCTAGCATTTTGCTTCCAAGAGACCAAAAAGTGAAAAGGAACGAAATTAGCAAGAATGGATATAAAGTGGTCGATTAAGGGCTTAAATGACCCCTAAAAGCGTCGTTTAAATCCTTATCAAATATCCCTACACTTTGTATTGCTTGTCCTCAAGCAAATGTGCTTTGGCCAATCAATTTATAAGTTAGGGGCATGAAGCATGGGTTTAGAATAATTCATAACAAGTAAAAGCACCGCAATAGTCATAACAAGCACAAAATTATATACTAGCACCTCACAAGGGGTGTTTTGATTCTCTCATCTCTTGGGTTTATATGAATTATAATAAATGGAAATGGAAGATAAACACTCATTACCGGCATAGTACATAGATTACCATAGGCTTGAGACTAGATCAAACCTCCACCGCTTTGGCGTAAGCACCTAGGAACAACTATCTAAGAGGTCTTTACAAGGGTTGTAACGTTAGGCTTACGGTAGGAAACAAAGTGTTTTGTTGGAAAGGCGATATTTAGTGGTGGCAAGTCAAAATCTTATGTTACAAGCATGAAAAGCGTTGCTAAGCCAAGACTCGACTCACTAACTCTAGATAACTTGAAACAAACATAAATTTAAAGACATAGACATAAATATAGATGTAGGATGGTAGCCCGTATGTTTTTCTTTTCTTTTATTTTTTTTGCATACATTTTTACTCTACCATCCTCTAAGATAACATCAAAATATAAGGGATATATTGGAGCATCCCTACACTTGAGTTTGAATTTCTCTAACACTAATTGACCCAATTTGAAAAGATCAAAAACACTTGGAGTATTTAATTACATAGATAAAGGGAACTTGAATTTATCGTTCCTTCCCGTTACTTCATAAAATATTACTTTACCCATGAGTCCCAATCGTCCCAAAGCGTGTACAAAAGATATGACTCGACTTAGCAACCATGCAAGTAACTAGATATTTGAACTAATGGTTTAGTAGTGATAACAATAATGCACTAAAGGTGAGTGCATACAAGGTAGGCTAAGGCGATTTGGGTGTACATTTGGGGTTGATTGTAAACAATGCTCTTCATTGATATTCGAAAACCGAAACATCACGAGAACCGCGAAAAGATAGGCTCGAGGGGTTAACTAGGGTATCATGTACTAAAGATGAGTACATCACAAGGGTGGGGTAATTACTCAACCGATGTGGAAGAAGTAATTATAATACTGTGTTTCAAAAAGGGTTATCCTAATGCCTCTTATCACTTAGTTATTCCTAACGACACAAGTGTAGTCTCACTAGCGATCTCGAATGCATCACAAAACAAGTTCTAGAATCTATTATACTAACTCCGGTACACTCTCTAAGCATTAAAGGTGAATGCTTTTATTCCTAAATATCTAGAATAGGCGAACCTCACATTTTAAAGGAAGGGGTGGAATTTGAGTGGCAAACATTTTTGTGTTAGTCATATAACTCCTATCCATGAGATGCTTTATTAAGACTAAAGTTTTAGCTCGTACATGTTATAAAAAATTTAAATTTGGTGCTAAATTGCCCTAACAAATATTTCTCATAGTTTATTACCTAATTTAATTGATGCGGCGGGTAAATCAAGTGTTTCTCCTAGAAAGGGATCATCTTCTATCAACTTTAAGAGATTCTTAGTTAAGGATCCATCTTGACCTAATAAACCTGGTTTAAACCCAAAAGAACGTTTCCTTATGTTATGGAAATTGGGAAGTAAAACTTTCACCCTTCCAATGAACACTTCTCTAGGAAATATTTCTTTTATGCAAGGAGTGTTGAGACACGAACTCTTGCCAAATTGTGAGTCTTTGAGAGGGATTGTCTCGTTTGTTGGGATTAAAGAAGGCTCAGGATTTATACTTACGAGCTCTGGTATCGCGTATACCATTTCGATCTTTCTAGGTATATCATTCTTTGCGATTTCTTCACGGAGTTTCATCAAGAAGTTAGCAAACATACATGTTTATTTTCATGTTATTCATGTAAATCAAAAGGATCCATGTGGGACAAGTAAGCCATTGCGTACTCATAATAATAAGTGTTATTTCGTAATAAAATCCCAACATTGATATCACGAGCTTTCGTTTGATGTTATGGGTTACACTAGTATACATAAAATTGACCTAAACACTTTTTCTCAAGTTTTCTTTAACTTAATTTTAATCTGCCCTTTGGGAATTTTTCACATGTTAAAATCGACGCTAAGAATGACTTAAAATCAGTTCTAGAAAAGCCTAGGTCGCGTGTTTTCATGTAAAAAAGGGGTGGGGGGGTTTCTACGTGTTACAAGTCTTTTGTCTATTTGGCTTATTTGATGTGTTAATTATTTTTAATTGTAATCCATGACAACTACTTGCATACTTGTCATGGATGATAATCCAACCTCTTGTATTAATCGTATAATTGATGGGTTAATTGGTTAGATGGACTAAATCGATAAATAACCTAATTTAAAACACTTGTGTGATTTATTTTTGTTTGTTGTTTACATGACCTTGTTGCACTAAAAAATTAATTCTCGTCATTCTAAAATGAATTGACATTGCATTTTTTTGGAGTCCTTGACTCAGTAGATTACAACTTTCTAGTTTACTCCAAAGTTGGGGAATAATCCTTCATGCGGTTTCGGGCCCTAAAGTGACCAAAATCTAAAATCAACAAGTTATGTTTTTATTGCTTTATTTTATTTATCTTTTATAAGAGTATGTCTTGTGCTTCTTCCCCATTGCTATTTTATTCAAGGTTGAAAAATCGCTAGGCAATAACGTGGCGGTCGGCACCGCCTAGCGATTAATCGGTTAAGCGAGGATTAATCGGATTGGATTTTTACATATAAAGTTAAAAGTTTTGAAACTATATGTCCGACGGCCGATTTTTTCCAATTTGGCGATTGATTATTTGGCCGATTTCTATCCATAACCGAGTTGGCGATTTATCTTATTTTGGTCCGTCGATTATGCCCGATTTGACGATTTTTATCCATTAAATGTTGATGATTTTGACCAAACCGATTATAAGGCCGACATGAAAAGTTAATCCTCGCTTAGCGATTAATATTAGGCCGATTTTTATTCTAATCGGTTTTATTTGCATTATATTTATTTTCCTCATGACTTGTCTATTACACAAAAGATTTTGAAATTAAATGGACATAAAGATATCGAAATATGATTTAATAAAACTCATTTCTTGCAAGTTTTGAACGCATTGGGTTGGGTTTACACAGTAATTTGCTCTCGTGAAAAACCTGCATGTTGCATTGATTTAATAAAACTTTAAATATAGACTTAACGTTTTATGCACCACTTAATTAAAGACCAAATTTTCTTAAACAAATGTCTTGCAAACGTTTTAAACGCATGGGATAGGTTTACACTATAATTTTCTCCCGCGAAACACATGCAAGTACATTGTTTTAACAAATGGTCTAGGGCTTGAGTATCCTTTAATCTTTTCCCGTGATAATACGTGCTTTAATGCATTCTTGTTAACGATTAAAATGATTGAGGTATAAAACCTTTCAAGGGTGTCAATCTAGGGTTTGGTTATTCTTTAATGTTTTCCAATGATAAAATGTGCACCTAATAAGTTAATAAAAATTGTTTCTTAACTTTTGATATGAAGATATGCATGCTTCTTTGTACACGTTTTTTTATTAAATCTATTATACCCACAAAACATATGTCTTTGCCATCTGGACAATTGCAATTACCTTTCACTCTGCGTGAGATGTAGGTGAATTGCAACCAAATGTGTTTATCCTTTATGCGTGAGACCTAGTCTGATTTTCAAACGTTCTCCAATTAGATGACTTAATCAAGTTAAGGAGGTGAGACCCATAACACGAGGCATAAGATGTGACAAAACATGCCACATGAAACTAGTAGATCATTTTCTAGTGCCATGTGTGACAACTCGTATTTTCAGGTCATATTTCAAAACATTATTCATGCTTCATCATTTATCATTTATCGTAAACTATGTTTACGAGCATCAAATTCACGTAACCGTAATGGTTTAGCTGTGAATTCACAAACATTTCATCGAGGACATTTCATATAGGCTAGATTTAGTCTACATTTCATTGACATCATTATCATCATATTAGTTCATGCATGGTTTTGCATTTTATCTTAAGCGTTTATTTTCCTATTAAATAAACGCCATCGCATAAACATTTATTTTGAACATTTGATCCGACACTTTCAAAAATATTCCTAATATATTTTTATACTCATTTTAAGACTATAAAATTATATTATTAATTTACGATGTTTTAATTTATTTAGTATATAAATTGTTGTATTTATATAATTACGACGTTTTTCTTAAGTTCGACACGATTATTATTATTTCACTCAAATTTTGCAAGAAATGTATTTTTATAATTTTTATGACCTAAATATATTTTATCTTGGCCCGTGAAAATTTATTTTTATTCAACGCTACCCTAAATATTTACAAATGCTACAACTTACCACTTAACTCATTTAACTTCAAATCTTTTACAACAAATCTTACACTTATTCAAGTTAAAAAAAAAAAAAAAAAAAAAAAAAAAAAAAAATGAAGTGACAAACACCGTCGACGCAAGGGTGAATCACCAATGAGATATTTGTAAAATATCACCATACAAGTATTACACAAATACTTTTCACTTCACTTAATTCATTTGCAAAAGTTAGATCAAGTTTCCTTTGCTTTTCTCTCAAAATATACGGCAGCCAAGGGATCAAAAGGAAGAAGCATTCCAAGTTTTCAAGTCAAATTTAATTACACACTAGTATTCATTTGTTGCTAAGGTTTTGTAATACAAACCTCAAGTGATTAGGAAAAACCCTTTGTCCTTAAACCTCATCAATTACTAGTAAGCATTTCATACTCATCATCATATTTCATATTCATTGATATATTTATTTCATCATATTTGAGTAAAAACATGCAAGTCATATGATGTTTGTACCACTTTTACATGATTTTAAGAGTTATGTATAAATAAGTCATCCTATAATTACTCCTTGTTATAAATCACTCCTGGTGATGGCTAGGAACCCATGACACCCTAAGAATGTGTATGGTAGGATTAGAATAGCTTGAGTTGTTTTGAATTGGTTGGAATAGGTTTGGTAGCGTGAAAAACTCATTTCGACAAGTCTAATTAAGGGTCTGTCCTTATTTTGAAAATCTGGAAAATCCGACAGTAAGCAAAATATTTTGGGCTAGATATTTGGAAAATATACTTTAAAACGAAAACGTGGCGCTTGAGCGGTTAAAACGGAGCTATAACGAAGAAGTTATGAATTTTGAAGTTTGTGAAAACTATTAATTTCGAAATTTCAGCATTGAAAATGTCACTCCTTACGAGTCGAAATGAGTCTTAAGCTTTATAAATTGTGTCGACTAATCAAAAATATATTAGTATACTTTGACACGAATCTAAGGATGTAGAAAGCGTAAAACGGACTTGTAACGATTAAATTACGCGATAAACCAAGTTGCAGTAACTTTATTCTATTAGCAAAATTAATAGTCTTTATTACAAACATACTACTAACAACTAAAGGACCATGTTGGCGGACGTTTTTAACAATGATGTAGAACTTTTATAACGTGATGTCTTCTAGTAAAAAGTAAGTTCGCCTAGCATATTTTCCAAAATGTCCAACCGTTAAGTCAAGCGGAGTTGTAATGATTAAATACGGTCGCTTAAAGTTTGCCGAAAACCACTCTTAAACACACAAGTACCATACTTAACCTATATTCGAGACCTCTAGGATGAAAACTTAAACACTAAAACTTTGAGATTATCATACGAGCTTCCCAAAACCGTTGAGTTTGTTTCCTAACGCTCGACGTGCACCATTTTACGACTAGCTTTTCGAGGCCGTTTTAGTCACTTTCATGGAAATTTCAACGACATTATTTTACGACGAAAAGTTATATTTTCTTAATAAATCACCAAATGATTATCGTCGGATATTATTTCAACGTAAATACATGTGAAGTAATTTAAAAATGGTCAAGACGTTAAAAGATTATATTTTCGACGGGAAGTATTGTTTTCAAAATTCATAAGTGGTATAAATATCATCCGAATTGCATGCATAACATTACATCATAACTTATTATGTATCATACCATTCCTAATAGGTCAAGTTTAGTCATTCACGCTAAATTTTGGTGTACTCACTTTTGCCATCGCATCATTGTCCAAGTGAGTTCCATAGCCCCATTTTCAATTGTTTTAATGCTTTTATTAAACTCTTTGGGGGAGATACATGCTCAACTATTTTTATGACTATCATGATTATTTGAAACTACATGCTTAACTGAACTGAATGTTTAGTCATATTCTATATCTTAATCATGGAACTAAATGTCTTGGGATTATCATTGAGCTAATTGTCGTGGTATAATCATTGAGCTAATTGTCGTGGTATAATCATTGAGCTAATTGTCGTGTTATAATCATTGAGCTAATTGTCGTGGTATAATCATTGGGCTAATTGTCGTGGTATAATCAGTGAACCAAAGGTCTTGGTATAAACATGAAATGATGGCCTTGGAACGATCTAAACTATACGAATTATGTGTTATGTCAAGTAACTATTGATACATTAAGTTATGTATCGTTATGTGAATTCATTTGACATCATGCATTTGAACATAAACTATACATATTTTGGCAATGGGTTGTAAACACACGAGTTGCAAGTTTTGTATGGGCGTAACACAGGCCGAGGTGGATTTACAATGCCTTTCGCTTAAACGATTGGAAGGCTCTACATTTCCATACAAACTCTATGAACTCACTCAACCTTTGTGTTGACACTTTTAGCATGTTTTGTCACACCCCAAATTACACTTTTTTGCGTGGAATGGAATTTCACGGGATTGATTGTCATAGCATCACAATCACAGTTATATTGAACGACCTAAAGTGTCGTTTGGAAAATACATCGTTTGATTTAATAAAATAATCGAGTTTACAAAGTAGGTCCCAAATGAAAATCAACTTGCATGGAAATAAGTTTGTTACAATTCAAACGATGTTTTAAAGTATGTAAAACCCAGTGAGACGCGTCGTCATCACGACTCCATGATGTGTCCAAATGCATGCCATGAAGTGAATGCCTTAGATACCGAGATAAAACATGCTAAAAGTGTCAACACAAAGGTTGAGTGAGTTCATAGAGTTTGAGTTGAAATGTAAAGCCTTTCAAAATCGTTTATGCGACAAAGGCATTGAAAATCCACTCGCCCAAGTTCCGCCCATACAAAACTTGCAACTGTGTGTTCACAACCCATTGCCAAAATGTGTAAAGTTTATGTTCAAATGCATGATGTCCAATGAATTCACATAATAGTGCATGATTTCTTGTATCAATAATTACTTGACATAATTATACCAAGACATTTAGTTCAATGAAAATCCCAAGACATTCAATCAATGATAATCCCAAGACATTCACCCAATGGTAATCCCAAGACATCCCAAGACATTCAGCCCAATGATAATCCCAAGACATTCAAAACAATCAATGAATCCCAAGACATTCAATATCAATGATAATATGATGTAGAATATGACTAAACATTCAATTCGGATTAGCCTTGCAAATAGATATGAATACTCATAAAAGTAAATGAGCATGTATCTCCCCAAGCAGTTATGAAAGCAAGTAAAGGTAGGGGCTATGAAACTCACGGTAATCCGTAATAGTTAATGTACTTGTGAAAGTAAATGAAAACAGTTTGAGCATGTATCTCCCCAAAAGTAATTCAAAGCAAGTAAAGGTAGGGGCTATGAAAACTCACTTGGTAAACCGAGGCGATGACAAAAGTGAGTACACCGAGGTATAATGTGAAACTTTAATCTTGACCTATGATGAATGTTATGATATGTAATGAGTTGCAATGTAATGTTATGCATGCATTTCAGTATGTTATTTATACCATTTACGGGTTTTGAAAATATTACTTGTCGTCGAAAAATACTCTTTTGACGTCTTGACCCTTCAAAAATCACTTTTCAAGTTTTTACGTCAAAATGTCATCCTACAATGGTTTTATAATGATTTTTGGTGAAATTATCACTTTTCGTCGCAAAACAATGTCGTCGGAATTTTCATGAAATTAACAAAAATGGCTTTGGAAAACTAGTCGTAAAATGGTGTACGTCGATCGTTAGAGAACGAACTCGACGGTTTTGGAAAGTTTGTATCGATATCTAGAAGTTTCAGTTCAGGAGTTTTCGTCCAAAAGGTCTCGATCATAAAGATATTAAGGGTTAAAGATAGTGATTTTTGCTAATTGTTGTGCAGAAAATGAGTTTCGGCCAAGTTTGAACATCCGTAATTAATTTACTATAACTCCGCTTTACAAACAGCTTGTTGTTTTGAAAAATATGGCGGTGAACTTGATTTTACTAGAAGACATTTCGTTCCAAAAGTTTCACAACCTCGTTAAAACAAACGCAAACATGGTCGTTCTGACTAATGTAACACTTGTAACGTAAAAATAATATAGTTTTCGAGAAAATAATAGTTACGGCAAGTTTATGAAAACGTGCATATCTTTGTCGTTTCAAATCCGTTTTCACGTATAATATGTCCTTAGCTTCGTATCAAGTAAACTAATATATTTTTGACTAGTCGAAATAATTTGTGAAGCTTAAGGCTCGTTTTGACCCAAACAATGTCAAAACAGTTTCTTGAAAATTCGAAAATAATATATTTCGTCGTCAAACTTTAAAATCCATAACTTCTTCGTTATAACTCCGTTTTATCCGTTCAAGCGCCACGGATTCGTTTTAAAGTATATTTTCTAAATATCAAGGCCAAAGTTTCGTACCAACTGTCGGATTTTCCAGAAAAATGAAACAAGGACAGAACCTTTTTTATAGTTATCGAAAATAGTTTTTCTCGGACAAAACCTATTCTAATCCCTTCAAATCAACTCCAAAGCTAATCTAATCCTACCATACACCTTCTTAGGGTGTCATGGGTTCCTAATCACCATCAAGACCAAAGAATACCATGGGAATATTTATAGGATGACCAATATGTATATATAACTCTAAAATCATGAAAAATGGTATAAATCACATATCATGCATACTTGCTCCAAAATGAAAAGATTCATATGAAATGAAAAGGAAACATGAAAATGATAGAAACATGCTTACAAGTGAAAATGATGAGGTGAAAGTAACAAGGATTAGCCTAAATACTCTTGGTTTTTATTTCAAAACCATATAAAGAGTATAAACTAGATTGTTAAACACTTGAACTTGAAAAGTTTTGAAGATGATCCTTTGGAACCTCTATGTATAACCGGTTCTTATGGAGAAGAAACAAGAGAGAGAGAAGTTTTTTCTAACTAGGTGAAAAATTGTGATGAATGAATGAAATGAAGTGAAGACTTTGAAGTATAAATGTACACTTGATTGAAAAATCAAAGACCCAAATCATTAATGTCAACCCCCCTTGGACCGGTTTTGGGGGATCTTGTTCCTCCCATATTTTTTTTTTTTTTTATAAAATGTATTGTGTACATATACTTGTGTAATAATTGATAAAAGGTGTAAGAATAAGTGTAGAAAATGTACTTGTATAGGTAAATGATAAATTTTTGGTACAAGTAAGTTTTAATAGAGTCAAAATAGAATGTAATGAGATGATAAAATTGTAAAAATACATTCCTTGTGAAATTTGAGTGATAAAATAATTATCGTATAATTTTTAAGAAAACGACGTAATAATTTAACTTTAACGATTTATGTACCAAATAAATTTGAAACACTAGGAAAACTAAAAATATAGTTTTATAAACTGAATGTAAGTTTAAAAATACATCGGGATCATTTTTGAAAGTAATGGATTAAATTTTTAAAATAATAACTCACGCGATAAAGATTATTAAATATAAAATTACGCGTTGAAAGTGAAATGAAATGTCATGAATGAATTAATGAGATGCAAATGATGTCAATGAAATGTAGACTAATCTTAGTCCATATGAAATGTACGTGATGTTATGATCATGAATTCGCCGCTAAACCATAAAGGTTACTGAATTTGGAACAAGTAAACCAAGTTTACGATAAATGTTGAAATAATGAGGCATAAATTGTGTCAAGAAATGACCGAAAGTACGGGTTGTCACATTCGCCCATCAAAAGGAATTCAGGTCCACGAATTCAATCGTTGTTAGTCTATCGGGTTTAGGGTTTGATGTGGCAAACTTTCCCATTCCCGAGCAAAACCCTCAAAGACTTTTACCAACCAATTTTCACTTAATCTCACAACTCATCAAACAAGAACCGTCATGAGATTAGGCTAAATTGGTTTGAAGGAGGACTTTTGAAAATTTGGCTCGATTCGGAATTGTTTACACATATAAGCCTACTACTCCCTTCATCGCATGATTCTTCCCGAATTAGACATAGGTGATCGGGCTATGTATAATTTAGGAGTAACTATGCAATGCTTGGACTAATCGACTCATATGTTTGTTTGGTGTTGAGTCAACTGATGTTAAAATTGTGATGAACATCGAGGAGAGAAGACATGGAGAAGTGTCGTTAAAATGATAGTTAAAGTAAAAAGAATTAAAATCCTCGTAAATGATAACAAATCGGAAAGAAAATAAAGTACGATAGATGAGAATATTTTACAACGAGTGGTTTATCAAACAGAAATACATCTTAGGTTATAAAGATTCGGGTACGATGGAAAACATAAACTTAGTACGACATAATACATAAGGAGAAATAAGACTGTTAGTTTCCGAACTTCTTCGGTCTTCCGCGTCGTTGATACCTTGACGAGCTCCTCCTCCTCCTTCTAACATATATACATTCCATGAGCACCTTCGACTTGTTGACCTTGGTTTTGAGGACATTGACTTGATAGTGTCCTTGCTCCCCACATCCGAAGCACGTAACTATAGTCTTGCCTCTACAATTCCGGCATGGTGTCCTAGTTTTGACACTTGTAGCACTTAACAGGCAAAGACCCGTGTGATGATACTTACATCGATTACATAGTGGGTAGGTTCCGGCATAACCTCCGCCTTTATTGGTGCAGCAACATAAACCATTGCAGTCTCTTGCCCTCTATTCTGTTGTTGATGATGGTTATTGTTACGGTTTTGGTTGTTGTTATTGTAACCTCCTTGGTCATTTTCCCATTTTCTTTTGTTGTTGTTGATTTGGTTATCGTTGTTGTTGTCGTTTTGGTTATTGTTGTAGTTGGTGCGGTTGTTGGTATTGTTGTTACGGTTGATGTTGGTGGTGTTGCTCCTTTTTACTACTTGTGCCATGAGCTTTTGAGACAATCGAATAGCTTCCTCAATCGTTTGCGGGTCAGAAGAAGTCACATCGCCTTGAATAATCTCGGGAAGTCCTTCAATGAAAGCCTCCAGTAGCTTCTCATTATCCGAAACCATAGATGGACATAACACGGCCAATTCTTGAAACCTTCGAATGTAAGTATCAATGTCATACCCCATAGTTTCCAATTCATAGAATTCGGTCTCCAACTTCTTCATCTCCGTACGCGGACAAAACTTCTTTGTTACCAAACCTTTGAATTGCTCCCAAGTGAGCTTGAAAGCATTCTCCATTCCCATTGGTTGGGCATATGAGTTCCACCAAGACAATGCTCCATCGAGTAGTGTACTTGTAGCAAATTTGACCTTACTATCATCCGGACGATTACAAAGCAAAACACGGATTCCAACTTTTCAAACCATCGCACCATGGTTGTAGCTCCTTCCGTCCTCTAAACTTGGTGGGTTCTCCACTTTTGAAATCTTTGTACGAACATTTCTTAACTCCGGATCCTCCGACATTTCCGATGAGATAGCAAGCCTTGCGGCTTCAAAGAAGACCATGGCCTCAAAGAAGAGCAGCAGACCACCGCTTCCCTTTCAATCCTTAATGCCTCGGCTACACTATCCCTTACCAACTTTTGAATTGCCGCTTGAGTCATTCCGGTGTAGCTTTCTTGATGCCATATCTTCTTCAAAACAAGAGGAAATGTGAGACGTAGCAAAATCCGATGTTAATAATAAGCGCTTCAAAGAAATGTGATAAGAGATGATAAGTTTGAGGTTATTTTTCGAAATGATCGACGGGTTCCGAAAAGATGGGTTATGAGGTGTTGTAAGTGCTTCAATGTATGATGGTTTAGAGACTTAATGTGTGAATAAAGTGTAACTCGACATGTTAGTGGTGAAACAAAGGAGTGAGAGCGACTTTGCCCTATTTAAAAGTTTATCTCGGCATTCGTCGTTATCGATGATGAATCAGCTGATATAAAAATTGTGATAGGGAATGACAAGGAATTCTCCACGTTAGAGTATGGGGAAAAGATAATGGGATGGGCATTTAAGGGCATCCATGTGACAATCGTTTTGAAATGAAAGTAAATAACTCGAAAAATGTACGTATAAATCGCATGCAAAGTGAACATGCACTTGTGATGAAATGATGAGATGCTATGATAATGTAGTTATAGTCTAGGGTCAATGATGCAACCTAGTTCTCTATAATCAAGCTCGATGCCAATCTGTCACACCCCAAATTACTGCTTTTGCGGTGGAATGGAATTCACGGGATTGATTGTCATAGCATCACAATCACAGTTATATTGAACGACCTAAAGTGTCGTTTGGAAAATACATCGTTTGATTTAATAAAACAATCGAGTTTACAAAGTAGGTCCCAAATGAAAATCAACTTGTGCGGAAATAAGTTTGTTACAATTCAAACGATGTTTTAAAGTATGTAAAACCCAGTGAGACGCGTCGTCATCACGACTCCATGATGTGTCCAAATGCATGCCATGAAGTGAATGCCTTAGATACCGAGATAAAACATGCTAAAAGTGTCAACACAAAGGTTGAGTGAGTTCATAGAGTTTGAGTTGAAATGTAAAGCCTTTCAAAATCGTTTATGCAGCAAAGGCATTGAAAATCCACTCAGTTCCAAGTTCCGCCCATACAAAACTTGCAACCTGTGTGTTCACAACCCATTGCCAAAATGTGTAAAGTTTATGTTCAAATGCATGATGTCCAATGAATTCACATAATAGTGCATGACTTAATGTATCAATGTTTACTTGACATAATTATACCAAGACATTTAGTTCAATGAAAATCCCCATAACTCAATGATAATTCAAGACATTCACTCAATGATAATCCCAAGACATTATCAATGGTAATCCCAAGACATTCACCCAATGATAATCCCAAGACATTCATTGATATAATCCCAATAATGGTAATCCCAAGACATTAGTTCAATGGTAATATGATGTAGAATATGACTAAACATTCAATTCGAGATAGTTTAGTTTGCAAATAGATATGAATGTCATACTTGTGAAAATAAATGAGCATGTATCTCCCCAAGCATTATGAAAACAAGTAAAGGTAGGGGCTATGAAACTCACGGTAATCCATAAAAGTTAATGTACTTGTGAAAGTAAATGAAAACAGTTTGAGCATGTATCTCCCCAAAAGTAATTGAAAGCAAGTAAAGGTAGGGGCTATGAAAACTCACTTGGTAAACCGAGGCGATGACAAAAGTGAGTACACCGAGGTATAATGTGAAACTTTAATCTTGACCTATGATGAATGTTATGATATGTAATGAGTTGCAATGTAATGTTATGCATGCATTTCAGTATGTTATTTATACCATTTGCGGGTTTTGAAAATATTACTTGTCGTCGAAAAATACTCTTTTGACGTCTTGACCCTTCAAAATCACTTTACAAGTTTTACGTCAAAATGTCATCCTACAATGGTTTTATAATGATTTTGGTGAAATTATCACTTTTCGTCGCAAAACAATGTCGTCGGAATTTTCATGAAATTAACAAAATGGCTTTGGAAAACTAGTCGTAAAATGGTGTCGTCGATCGTTAGAGAACGAACTCGACGGTTTTGGAAAGTTTGTATCGATATCTAGAAGTTTCAGTTCAGGAGTTTTCGTCCAAAAGGTCTCGATCATAAAGATATTAAGGGTTAAAGATAGTGATTTTGGCTAATTGTTGTGCGAGAAAATGAGTTTCGCCAAGTTTGAACATCCGTAATTAATTTACTATAACTCCGCTTTACAAACGACTTGTTGTTTTGAAAAATATGGCGGTGAACTTGATTTTACTAGAAGACATTTCGTTCCAAAAGTTTCACAACCTCGTTAAAAACAGCCGCAAACATGGTCGTTCTGACTAATGTAACACTTGTAACGTAAAAATAATATAGATTTTCGAAAATAATAGTTACGGCAAGTTTATGAAAACGTGCATATCTTTGTCGTTTCAAATCCGTTTTCACGTATAATATGTCCTTAGCTTCGTATCAAGTAAACTAATATATTTTTGACTAGTCGAAATAATTTGTGAAGCTTAAGGCTCGTTTTGACCCAAACAATGTAAAAACAGTTCTTGAAAATTCGAAAATAATATATTTCGTCGTCAAACTTTAAAATCCATAACTTCTTCGTTATAACTCCGTTTTATCCGTTCAAGCGCCACGGATTCGTTTTAAAGTATATTTTCTAAATATCAAGGCCAAAGTTTCGTACCAACTGTCGGATTTTCCAGAAAAATGAAACAAGGACAGAACCTAATTTATAGTTATCGAAAATAGTTTTTCTCGGACAAAACCTATTCTAATCCCTTCAAATCAACTCCAAAGCTAATCTAATCCTACCATACACCTTCTTAGGGTGTCATGGGTTCCTAATCACCATCAAGACCAAAGAATACCATGGGAATATTTATAGGATGACCAATATGTATATATAACTCTAAAAAAATCATGAAAAATGGTATAAATCACATATCATGCATACTTGCTCCAAAAATGAAAAGAAACATATGAAATGAAAAGGAAACATGAAAATGAAAAAAACATGCTTACAAGTGAAAATGATGAGGTGAAAGTAACAAGGATTAATCCTAAATACTCTTGGTTTTATTTCAAAACCATATAAAGAGTATAAACTAGATTGATTTAACACTTGACTTGAGAAAATTTGATGATCCTTTGAACCCTATGTGGCGGGTCTTATGGAGAGAAACAGAGAGAGAAGTTTTTTTCTAACAGGTGAAAATCTTGAAGTGAATGAATGAAATGAAGTGACTTTATGTTGAAGTATAAACATACACATTCAAAGAAAATACCAATCAAATTGAATGTCCCCCCTAAGAACCGGTTTTAGGGACTTTTGTTCCTCAAGATATCTTTTTTTTTTTTTAAAATTATAATGTATACATATACTTGTGTAATAATTGATAAAAGTGTAAGTATAGTGTAGAAAATGTACAAGTGTAGGTAAATGGAAATTTTTGGTACAAGTAAGTTTTAATAGAGTCAAAATAGAATGTAATGAGATGATAAAATTGTAAAATACATTCCTTGTGAAATTTGAGTGATAAAATAATTATCGATAATTTTTAAGAAAACGACGTAATAATTTAACTTTAACGATTTATGTACCAAATAAATTTGAAACACTAGGAAAACTAAAAATATAGTTTTATAAACTAAATGTAAGTTTAAAAATACATCGGGATCATTTTGAAAGTAACGGATTAAATATTCAAAATAATAACTCACGCGATAAAGATTATTAAATATAAAAATTACGCGATGAATGTGAAATGAAATGTCATGAATGAATTAATGAGATGCAAATGATGTCAATGAAATGTAGACTAATCTTAGTCCATATGAAATGTACGTGATGTTATGATCATGAATTCGCCGCTAAACCTTAAAGGTTACGCTGAATTTGAAACAAGTAAACCAAGTTTACGATAAATGTTGAAATAATGAGGCATAAATTGTGTCAAGAAATGACCGAAAGTACGGGTTGTCACAAACCAAAACCGTAACACTAACCATCATCAACAATGTGAATAGGGCAAGAAACCGCAATGGTTTATGTTGTCGCACCAATAGGCGTGAGGTATGCCGGAACCTACCCACTATGTAATCGATGTAAGTATCATCACCGGTCTTTGCCCCTATAAGTGCTACAAGTGTCAAAACGGGACATCTTGCCAGGAATTGTAGAGGCAAGGCCATAGATACATGTTACGGATGCGAGAGCAAGGACACTATCGAATCGATGTCCTCAAAACCAAGGTCAACAAGTTGAAGGTGCACATGGGAAACATACATATTAGAAGGAGAAGCTCGTCATGGTCTCAACAACGTGGAAGATTGAAGAAGTTCGAAACTATGGTCTTAATTTTCCTTATGTACTATGTCGTACTAAGTTTATGTCTTCCATCGTATTCGGATCTTATGACTTAAGATGTACTACTTTTGATGAACCACTCGTTGTAAAATATTTTCATTGCGTACTTTCTTTTCCTTCTAATTCGTTATCACTTACAAGGTTTAGATCTCTAAACATCGAGTTATAACAACTAAACCGAACGTCACATTATCGTTCCTTAATTATACATAGCCTAGCTAACTATGTCTAATTCTGGAGGGATCATGTTATGTTTGGAGCAGTTATTTATAAGTCTTAGTGCAAGCAGGGTTTTCACATATTCATAAAAGTCTAAGTGTTACTCACGGAAGATTCATCCAATATTTTCTTTACTATGATGTTTTGTACGCTCTAAATCATCGATAAGCAGTAACGACACCTCTTCATGTCTTTCCTCGATATTCATCACAAACTCAAATTGATAGACTAACATTTAACTAAATTGTGGACCGAATTCCTTTTGGTTGGGCGAATGTGACAACTCGATTTTCAGGTCATATTTCAAAACATTATTCATGCTTCATCATTTATCATTTATCGTAAACTATGTTTACGAGCATCAAATTCACGTAACCGTAATGGTTTAGGTGAATTCATAAACATTCATCGAGGACATTTCATATAGGCTAGATTTAGTCTACATTTCATTGACATCATTATCATCATATTAGTTCATGCATGGTTTTGCATTTTACCTTAAACGTTTATTTTCCTATTAAATAAACGCTATCGCGTAAACATTTATTTTGAACATTTGATCCGACACTTTCAAAAATATTCCTAATATATTTTTATACTCATTTTAAGACTATAAAAATTATATTATTAATTTACCCGATGTTTTTAATTTATTTCGTATATAAATTGTTGTATTTATATAATTACGACGTTTTTCTTAAGTTCGACACGATTATTATTATTTCACTCAAATTTTGCAAGAAATGTATTTTATAATTTTATGACCTAAATATATTTTATCTTGGCCCGTGAAAATTTATTTTTATTCAACGCTACCCTAAATATTTACAAATGCTACAACTTACCACTTAACTCATTTAACTTCAAATCTTTTACAACAAATCTTACACTTATTCAAGTTAAAAAAAAAAAAAAAAAAAAAAAAACATAAACAAAAGTGATAAGCACCCTTAGCCGACACAAGGTGAATCACCAATGAGATATTTGTAAATATCACCATACAAGTATTACACAAATACTTTTCACTTCATAATTCATTTGCAAAAGTTAGATCAAGTTTCCTTTGCTTTTCTCTCAAAATATCACTGCAGCGAGGATCAAAAGGAAGAAGCATTCAAGTTTTCAAGTCAAATTTAATTACACACTAGTATCATTTGTTGCTAAGGTTTTGTAATACAAACCTCAAGTGATTAGGAAAACCCTTTGTCCTTAAACCTCATCAATTACTAGTAAGCATTTCATACTCATCATCATATTTCATATTCATTGATATATTTATTTTATCATATTTGAGTAAAACATGCAAGTCATATGATGTTTGTACCACTTTTACATGATTTTAAGAGTTATATATAAATAAGTCATCCTATAATTACTCCTTGTTATAAATCACTCCGGTGATATTAGGAACCCATGACACCCTAAGAAGGTGTATGGTAGGATTAGAATAGCTCAAGTTGTTTTGAATTGGTTGGAATAGGTTTGGCCGTGAAAAACTCATTTCGACAAGTCTAATTAAGGGTCTGTCCTTATTTTGAAAATCTAGAAAATCCGACGGTAAGCACAATATTTTGGGCTAGATATTTGGAAAATATACTTTAAAACGAAAACGTGGCGCTTGAACGGATTAAAACGAGCTATAACGAAGAAGTTATGAATTTTTGAAGTTTGACGACGAAAACTATTAATTTCGAAATTTCAAGCATTGAAAATGTCACTCCTCACGAGTCGAAATGAGTCTTAAGCTTTATAAATTGTGTCGACTAATCAAAATATATTAGTATACTTTTGACACGAATCTAAGGATGTAGAAAACGTAGAAAACGGACTTGTAACGATTAAATTACACGCGATAAACCAAGTTGCCGTAACTTTATTCTATTAGCAAAATTAATAGTCTTTATTACAAACATACTACGGCAACTAAAGGACCATGTTGGCGGACGTTTTTAACAATGATGTAGAACTTTTTATAACGTGATGTCTTCTAGTAAAAGTAAGTTCGCCTAGCATATTTTCCAAAATGTCCAACCGTTCGTCAAGCGGAGTTGTAATGATAAAATACTGGCCGCTTAAAGTTTCTTGAAAACCACTCTTAAACACACAAGTACCATACTTAACCTATATTTTCTCCGTGATCGAGACCTCTAGGATGACAACTTAAACACTAAAACTTTGAGATTATCATCAGCTTCCCAAAACCGTTGAGTTTGTTTCCTAACGCCGACGTGCACCATTTTACGACTAGCTTTTCGAGGCCGTTTTAGTCACTTTCATGGAAATTTCAACGACATTATTTTACAACGAAAAGTTATATTTTCTTAATAAATCACCAAATGATTATCGTCGGATATTATTTCAACGTAAATACATGTGAAGTAATTTAAAAATGGTCAAGACGTTAAAAGATTATATTTTCGACGGGAAGTATTGTTTTCAAAATTCATAAGTGGTATAAATATCATCCGAATTGCATGCATAACAATACATCATAACTTATTATGTATCATACCATTCATAATAGGTCAAGTTTAGTGATTCACGCTACATTTCGGTGTACTCACTTTTGCCATCGCATCATTGTCCAAGTGAGTTCCATAGCCCCATTTTCAATTGTTTTAATGCTTTTATTAAACTCTTTGGGGGAGATACATGCTCAACTATTTTTATGACTATCATGATTATTTGAAACTACATGCTTAATCGAATCAATGTTTAGTCATATTCTATATCTTAATCATGGAACTAAATGTCTTGGGATAATCATTGAGCTAATTGTCGGTGGTATAATCATTGAGCTAATTGTCGTGGGTATAATCATTGAGCTAATTGTCGTGGTATAACATTGGGCTAATTGTCGGTATAATCGGTCGAACCAAAGGTCTTGGTATAAACATGAACTAATGGCCTTGGAGCATCTAAACTATACAATTATGTTTTATGTCAAGTAACTATTGATACATTGTTATGTATTGTTATGTGAATTCATTTGACATCATGCATTTGAACATAAACTATACATATTTTGGCAATGGGTTGTAAACACAAAGTTGCAAGTTTTGTATGGGCGTAACTCGAACTGAGTGGATTTACAATGCCTTTGTCGCTTTAAACGATTTGGAAAGGCTCTACATTTCCATACAAACTCTATGAACTCACTCAACCTTTGTGTTGACACTTTTAGCATGTTTTATCTCGGTATCTAAGGCATTCACTTCATGGCACGCATGTGGACATATCATAGAGTCATGGTGACGACGTCTTACTTAGGTTTTAGGAACTTTACAAACATCGCTTGACTTATAACAAACTTATTTTCCGCACATAGTAACTTTCATTTGGGACCTATCTTTTGTAACTCGATTGTTTTATTAAATCAAACGATGTATTTTCCAAACGACACTTTAGGTCGTTCAATATAACTATGATTGTGATGCTATGACATGTCAACCCTGTGAATTCCATTCATTGAAAAACAGTAATTTGGGGTGTGACACCATGAGTCTCATAAGTCTAAGAGTTGCACTTGTAATGCAATTATCACCCGTCGTTTACCTATTGAATCCACCATTGCTAGTAGATCAACTGATGTGATAGGTGGAAGTTCAACTAGGATCTTAGCCTTTTATTAAGTTAATTGTTTTTATTTAAAATGTGGGTAGTTAGATTTTAAAATTATTTAACTATTGAACATACTAAAATTTAACTTTGAATTTTTGTTAGTTGTGTAATGCAACACGAATTGTAAACGATAGTTTGTACTTTTCTTGAAGAAGACAAATATACTCTCCTTTCTTTGTAAGAAAGAGAGAGACTTATTCCCATCCTTTGTCCTTGATCGATAAATCTTTAATAGGAACGATATAATTGCCCAAATTCTAATTGAACTCATATGTAAACTTACTCATGAAATCATTTTGTCTTGCAAAAGCCAAACCGTTAAGTAAGAGTGTGAATCTTATTTTTTCAAACAGGCTTCACTACCCCTATTCGGTTTTGAACTCTTTGAAATGTATAATACATTTGGATAACTAGAGAACATGTTTCTATAGCTGTCAAATAATAATTTCTTGAGATTATCAAGACACCATATAAGTTTTAATTGGAAAACGGAAAAATTACCACAATAGTGGTAAATGAAATAACTAGCATGATTCACCTAGTTGTTTTCTATAACCCAATAAAGGTACTAGACCCTTGTGGTTAGGTAGGAGTAACATCCCCAAAACATCACAGCGGAAGATGGTGTCACTGGGTATTACCATAGCAGAAAGTACAAGTTATAAAAAACGAACACAAAATGAGGCGTTTTGAAAAATTACCATACGATAAATAATATCAGAATTATAACAAAAGGTCCCGAAGTATAAGATTACATAAATATTTTTCAAAAATATTATCGAATGGTGAATTTAGTGCATCCCCGTCCTTTAAACATTTTTTGCGGCTCAAATACTCCAAATCAATGCTATGCCTTACAAAACATGAGAAAATACATACTAAAAGTGTCAACACAAAGGTTGGTGAGTTCATAGGTTTAAGGTAAACGTAAATAAGATGAAGGCCTTTTTAAGTAAAACCTCATGACAAGTATATGTCAGCCTAATCCAGTTACAAATTCCCCCCATACAAACTTGTAACATCTCAGGTCCACATATAAATCCATGTTGATAAATATAAGTGTAAAAGTTAAGTACGAACCACAAGATTTTAGTGATTAGTTCAAGAATGTACCAAGTACGTTAGTTCAAGATTATACCAAGTCCTTTAGTTCAAGATTACACCAAGTTCATTAGAGCGAGATTTTACCAAGTCCATTAGATCGTGATTATACCAAGTCCAATAGATCGTTATTATACCAAGTCTATTAGTTCAAGTTTATACCAAGTCCGTTAGATCTATATTATACCAAGTCCGTTAGATCAAGATTGTAAGGAATTGTGTCTGAAAGAAAAAAATTGAAACTGTTTAGGAATGTAATAGGTAAATGAGTAATATATTTCAATAAAACGAACATTGTTTGTAAGTAATACATGCATGTAATCTCAAATAGTTCAAAACAAGTAAAAGTGAGGCTATGAAACTCACCGTTAATAGTGAAGAGGCAAAGTGTTAAAACAAATAACAAGCTTAGCGAGAAATATTAAGTGTACAAGAAAGTCACAAGCTTTAATGACGACCTAAAATATAGTAGTCGCGTTGTATATATATATATATATATATATATATATATATATATATATATATATATATATATATATATATATATATATATGTATATATATATATATGTATATATATATATATATATATATATATATATATATATATATATATATATATATATATATATATATGTATATATATATATATATATATATATATATATATATATATATATATATATATATATATATATATATACGTATATATATATATACACACACACACACACACACACACATATATATATATATATATATATATATATATATATATATATATATATATATATATATATATATATATATATATATATATATATATATATACACATATATATATATACACTATTCGATCGAGAAAGAATCTCTTTGAATGACCAAGTCATAATGAGATAAAAACCGATGCTTCTTGGTCGTGTGGAACATGGATTAGCATTATGTCATTTTTACAAGTGATCCACACACACACACACACACATATATATATATATATATATATATATATATATATATATATATATATATATATATATATATATATATATATATATATATATATATATATATATATATATATATATACACGTGAAATATTCCACACACACATATATAGATATATACATGTGTATATATATATATATATAGATATATATATATACATGTATATATATATATATATATATATATATATATATATATCTATATATGAGCTCCGGTTCCATTGAGAAGGTTTTTATTTTGAGAAGATTGAGAAATCTTCGTTTGAACAAACTAATTCATGTTTTTTATTTGATTCACAAGTAAACATCATTTTATGGTGATTTGAATCTATCAATCACAAATTGATTCACAAATCATTGTTAAAATCGAGTTATAATGATGATTCATTAAATTTGTACAGATGATTCAGTATTCTACAATATCGCAAAATCGATTGATTTTTAACATTGATTCCATTTTTTTACACATTTTGAATTTTAATCACTTTTGAAAACCTTCTCAATCTTCTCAAAATAAAAACCTTTTCAATCAATCCGGATTATATATATATATATATATATATATATATATATATATATATATATATATATATATATATACATAAAATATTCCACACACTCATTCGTTTTATAAAAGCATTGGGATTGAATTTGTAAACAAATAGCTCATTCGGTTTATAAAAGCATTGGGACCAGTCATCAGAAAAATATTCCACACACTCCTCAGCAGAACGGGGTTGTTGAAAGAAGAAATCGTACTCTTGTGGAAGCTACACGTACTATGCTGATCTTCTCTAAGGCTTCGATGTTTCTTTGGGCGGAAGCTATTGCCACGACTTGTTACACCCAAAACCGATCCCGAATACATACTCTTTACAGCAAAAATCCATATGAGTTAGTGCATAATAGGGTACTGGATCTCTCGTTTCTACGTGTGTTTGGGGATTTATGCTATCCAACCAATGATGGTCAATATCTGGGAAAGTTGAAAGCTAAAGCTAATATTGGAATTTTCGTTGGTTATGCACCAGATCGTAAGGGTTACCGAATCTACAACAAACGAACCGATATATCATGGAAACTATTCACGTAACGTTTGATGAGCTGATTGAGCAACTGGCTCCTGGACACACCAGTTTTGGACCCTCACCTGAAGTTTTGTCACCTGGACCAATTAGTTTAGGTCTTGTACAGAATCACACGCCTGTAGCTCCTTATGTACCTCCTTCAGAAGAAGACTTGAAGATTTTTTTTGATCTAATGTTTGATGAATAATTTGAGCCGACAATTGATGATACTCCTGCACCACCAGCTACTACTGTTCTTGCTCCAATCAACCCAAATGGTCCATCGGTCTCTATTTCCATAAGCCAAGAAGCTCCATCTGCTGACCATTCACCATCATTATCGAATCCTCAATCTTCTTCAGTACATCAAGGCAATGCAATAGATAATTCTTTTGAAGTTAACCCCTTTGCTACTCCTGAAGATGCTCCATTTGAGAATATATTTGCCACAGAACCCACTCTTGAGGCATCTTCATCAGGGGATCCTAACTCTGCCACATTAGTTCCTTATACTCAACCACATGAACATCTCAGAAAATGGACAAATGATCATCTATTGGATAACATCATTGGGAATCCTTATCGTCCTGTATCCACACGAAAGCAACTTACCACAGATGCCTTGTGGTGCTTCTTCAATTATGTACTATCCAAAGTCGAACCGAATGATGTCAAGACTGCAATGTCTGAGGACAGCTGGTTTAATGCTATGCAAGATGAAATTCACGAGTTCGATCGACTTGACCTATGAGAATTAGTACCACCTCCAGATTGTGCAATGATTATCGCTCTTAAGTGGATCTTCAAGGTGTGAAAACCTGTCAAGGAGATTCTTTGAAATTCTACCTGATCACAAGCAGTGCTTATACTGATCAACGGGGAATTGTGGTTCTTGCAACCCTATTCAACGAAAGTGAATAAAGACACTTTCGTGTGTTTATTGCTAACTGTTGTTTATAGGAACTCCCGACGGTTGCAGCTAATGGCCAATCAGATGTCAATTCATAACCACATGCTCACACTTCACACTCCCTAATCAAAGAAATCATGATAATCAAAATATATACAACAATGCTTCCGCAACTCTGATGCTTAATATCATGATCCAACAAAGTGTGAGCATGTCTGTCTAAAAGTCACAACATCACATGGAGGCGATACAACAAAGGATGATTTAGAGATTTATTGTGGCTGATAATCTCTAAGAAAGCTCAAAGATCACCAAGTCAGGGAACATTCAAAGATCACTACTTGAAGTACAAAGATTGCGGACTTTAAAGAATTAAAGACTACGAGCTATGAAGTTCAAGACATGTAATAGAATGCTAGAATTCATAATGTATTTGAGGTGACCTCCCTTAGGGGGAAATTGTTAGGATTTACTAAATCCAAGTTGAAGACTCGGTCACCCTGAGTTTTTGTTAGCATTAGAAAGTTCGTAGTCTTAAACGTTTATTAGTTAGTTAAGTAACACCATGGATGACAGACGGTTCTTTACCCACTGTACACCCGATCGACAGCCTGTAGGAGGTGTATTATGTAAGAGCTATAAATACCCTCTACCCTCCAAGGTTGAGGGTTGGAGCTTTCAATCATATGATTTTACTTTACCTCTCTAAAGTTCCCAACTTCTACGTTCTCTCTCTAATCCCTATACCATTCGACCCATAGATCATTGTTCTTGTGTGCTTATGATAACTAGTCTCTTACATATTTATTTTTCAAAAACAGATCTGAATTTTTAAATCCTAAAATATGGCGTATCGATTAATCTCGATACCGCGTATTTATTTTCTAAATTAAAAAGCTTAGATTTCTTATAAGCATATTAGAAAATTAAACATACGGCGCATTGATCCCTATCAATACAACATATATTTTTATTTGATTAAAAGGCTGATTTGAATTTTTATTTCGAGCATACGGCGTACCCAGATAACTGGATAAAACGTATCGTCTGCAGATACCAGCAAATTTTATTTTTCGTATTCGTTTTCGTTCTTTGTTTTCTGTAGTTATAATTTTTCAAACCTATCTTACTGATGTTATTGCCTTGATTTCAGGAAGTGCATGACCAGGAGTTCTACTGAACACCTCATTGAACCTTACAGTGAACCTGAAAAAGCTTTCCACTCTCTAAGGAAGCTTTTCAAGACTACAAGCCTTGATTGTGCGAGTTCATTAGAGCTCGATTACTTTTCTGATCAAGAATCTCAGTTTGAAGAACCAAAGAAACAATGACGTGCCCAACTATGGAGGAGTACATGATTAAGACCCGAGATGATAATGGTCCAAGTTTTGCTAGGCCTAATTTTGATAAAGAGGCCAAGTTCGAGTTGAAAGGTCAATTTCTCAAGGAATTACGTGAAAACACCTTGAGTGTATTGGAGCATGAAGATTCTAATGAGCATGTGGAAAGGATTCTTGAGATAGTTGATTTATTCTCAACTAAGGATGTAACTATTGACCAACTAATGCTTTGTGTTTCTCTATTTCATTTACAAGAGCTGCTAATAAGTGGCTAAATAATAAACCTGCTGGTTCTATTACCAAGTGGGAAGACCTTAAGAAAATGTTTTTGAAGAAATATTGCCCACCTACTCGTACTACTAAGAAGATGGAGGCTATCAATAACTTCAAGCAAGAGCCCGATGAAACTCGTTATCAGGCTTGGGAATGATTCAAGGATCTTTTATTGAAATGTCCTCAATATCATTTAACTACTATGCTGGAGGTGATTTTGTTTTATCAGGGTTTGGATGTGCCTACTCGACAGAATTTGGATTCTAAAGGGGCTGTTCCTCAGATGAGTGCAGTCAATGCTATAAAAGCTATACAGGAAATGGCTGATCATTTTCAAAAGTGGCATGATGGGACTTCTACTATAACTCAAAGCAGTGATACGTCTGATGGATATGCTGCTATTCAAGCTCAGATGAACAAACTTAGTAGAGATCTCAAGAAGGTAGATGAGAAGGTATATGCTGCTCAGGTTTTTTGTGAATTGTGCAATGGACCTCATTACACAAAAAAGTGTCCATCTAAGAAGGAAGGAGAGACACTTGAAGAAGCATACTACACCTAATTTCGCTAGCCATTTCAGCTATCAGGAAGGTATAGAGGAGCTGCTCCAGATTTTTACCAAAGAGGTAACGGAAATTCATCATATCAAGAAAGAAGACAAACTTTGGAAGAATCTATGAAGCAACTCATGGTTGATGCTGCGAAAAGACATGAAGAAAACTCTACTTTGATCAAAGAAATTTGTTCCTCAAGACGCTTCCATCAAGAATCAAGGAGCTTCGATCATGGCATTGGAACTACAAATTGGTAAAATAAGCAATGTACTTCAAGAAAGGGGATCTGGAAGTCTACCTGGCTCAACTAAAACCAATCCAAGAGATCATGTCAAGGCGATCACCACTACTGAAGAAGTTGTACCTAATGTATCTTTTCTTGGACGTTTGTTGGATGCTGAAAAGCCAAAATTCTTCTTTAACTCTTCCATAAGTTTAAGAATATTGCTCAAGGAGAAGTCAAGAATTGAAGAGGAGATCAAAGCTACCATGAAAAAAGAATGCTCTTCAGTTGCTCAAAATGATTTGCCTCAAAAAGAGAAAGACCAGGAAGTTTTACTTTACCTTGTAGTATTAATGATATGTCTTTCAATAAAGCCTTAGCTGACTTAAGAGAAAGTGTTAGTCTGATACCTTGTTCGACCTTTACCACACTAGGTTTAGGTAAATTAGCTCCTACTAGATTATTCATTGAATTGGATGATAAGACTGTGAAACGTCCCGATGGTATTGCTAAAAATGTTTTATTAAGGATTGAAAAATTTGTTTTTTCTTGTAGAATTTGTTGTTTTAGATATGCCGAGGACATTAAAATTCCATTAATCCTTGGAAGACCTTTCTTGTCTACTGCTCATGCTAAAATTAATGTGTTTAAATGGAAAATTTCTTAAGAGTAGGGAATAACAAATTAGTTTTTAAGAGTGATGATCCTATTAAGAGTATTATTAAAAGTGTTTATGTAATTTGATTAAGAGAACGTATGGAACTTTATTTAGAAGATAGGCTAATGGGCGAAACATTGATTCTAAATAGATCACAAGACCCAAATGATGGAGATTACATTAAATTAAATGACCTTAATGTGCCATTAGAGCTTAATGATCAAGTAATCGAGGATGTAAAAACTGAGATTGAGGATGTAGAAATTGTTGCCATACCAGTAGTCAATATGATTAATACTAGAAATTGTGATGATTTCGAAAGATATCATATTTTTTGCGATTAGGGTAGAAGGATCCACATTAATTATGCTTATAATTTGAAATTTTCGTGCATGATAGGTTATAAAAATGTTAACGCTAACTATTTCCCCATTCCTCCTATTAATGTTATGTCTAAGGATTTTTTTAATTCAATTATGAATAAGAAGCTTGAATATAAAGGGAAAAATGTGCTTGGAGTGTTTATGAATGTGCCTATTTTTGTTGGAAATGTTTCTATCATTACAGAATTTGCAGTGGTGGAAAATATGGATGCGTATCGTGACAAAGATATGGGTGATATTATCATCGGAAAACCATTTTGCAAAGTTGCTTGTGTTGAAGCAAAACAATTTACGGGAACCATCAACTTTTTCAATGGTAAAGATAATGTTATTTTCCACATGGCCCGCTCGAATCCGAGATTTAAACACCTCTCCAACGATAAGTGTAATAAGATTTGGCCGCTATTACACGTTAGTACACTTGACATATTACAGGGAATCGAGCATCCATATAAAAAGTTAAAATGGTTCTACAAGGGTGCCATTAATTTGGGACCCGAATATATTTGGGATGAGAAGACCGTTGAACTGCTCACACGAGGACACGTGAGCATGCATGAAACAATGTAGGAGCTAAAGATAAATCCAACTTAAAGACTCTAGAATAAAGAGAAGTGCTTCCCGGAGACAACTTGGAATTTTTACTATTTTAGTTTTCGAGTCTCATTAGACATGCACATCGACACACGACACAACCTATAAAAGGATGCGCATATCGACCGCATCGGTCATGTTTATCCTTTATTTTCTGCATTTTATTTTATTTTTCCACTTCGAACTTTCTGTTAGTTGTTTTGATATGACGTATCCAAGTTTAAGGATATGGTGCATGAAATTTCTAACTCGTGTTTTAGTCTAGGCTTGATACGGTGCATCCCATCCCATGGATGCGGTGTATTGATTGACCTAATAAAATTTTCAGTTTTAGTATTTTATTTTTATTTTGTTTTAAACTAACCATCGATTAATCAGAGATACACTAGATGTGATTTTCACGTTCATTAACACAGGATGATTACAAGGAAGTGGTGGTATACATACATTCTGTATTTTTTGTGTGTTGTAGCCATTCGGGCATCCAAACGTCATTGCACATACATAAAATAAAAATTTGGGCACAAACGCATCATAGAAGATCATAACGAGAAAATCTTAAAGGGAGTTTTCCATTCTAATTCTTTCTATTTTATGTTTTTAACTTTATTTTACAACGAGGACGTTGTTTATCTTAAGTAGGGGGAGGGGGATGGAGAATTAGAATGTTTCTTATCCTTATTTTTCAAAAATATATGTAATATGTACTTTTTGTAAAGTGTGTATTTCTTATGTTTTTTGTATGTTTCTTATCTATGGTTAGGTGCGAATTGCACATCGAATGGGAATGTGATAGTAGTAGATATTTTTAATTTCATGTGTTTACTACTATCACTATTATTTTTATTTCTAAAGGATGAAGTTATGATGGAAAAATTATCCAGATATATTATGATGGAGAAGTGGTGAAATTTTACACCATTAGATATTTCGTTTAAAAGAAATCGTAAAAATAAAGAAGAAGAAAAGAGAGAAAAGAAAGTATGAGAAAGAAGAAAGATGGAGAAAATCAGTTTGTAAAAGCTTAACCGAAGTTATATTAGCACTAATTGATTATTCATTGGTACATTATAAACCAGCGATGTAAAGTTATGTATTAATGGAGCTATCACCACTATTTGTTGTATTATATTTATAGATTGCAAGGGATTTGGCCGTTATGGGAATGCCAACTAAGGTTTATTCTTTGATTGAGATATCAATGATTTGTGTCTTTTTCAAGGGAATGTCGGGAAGTAACTAACCACATTGTTTCATTCTTGTATGGACTTAATTTTTTTTTGTGTGATTTTATTTTAACAACAATTATATGTTTCCCTTGTCATTACCCTTTTATCAAGTTACTTTATTTGTTTTTTGCTTTCGAGCATCCAGATAAAGTAATGGCTTAGTGAAAATGTCAAATGCATGAATAAGGTAGTGACCATCCAAGTTTTTGAGGAATCTAATGACACGCCAATGATTTGGTGTGTATTTTTGTAACCATCCATTATGCAAATAACGCGCCAGCGAATCGAGATACACACTAGTAACCATCCGTTGTTTGAGAAATCAAGGATTTGTGCCAGCGATCTATTGTGTTTGTGTAGGAGATGTTTGAACAAAGGTTAGGTACAACCCTTAAGCCTTATCATGTTTAACCCAATTTACCGCTTTAAACTTGTTACTCCTTAGCTTTAGTGGTGGAGATGTGTATCCTTGCCATGCTTATGATAGAATACTCGTCACGACTTAGCATTTGAGCGAACTACTTAAATGTTACCACATAGATTAGTTGAGTAATTTGAGTGTTTTCATTTTCCTATTTCGTGAGGTGTTTGGTTGTGCAATTGAGATTAAAAAGAATGAATGCTTAACTATAAAAAGACCCTAGATAATGTTTAGGATACATTTTCATAAGTTTAATCTAAGGTTTACTTGAGGACAAGTAAAGTTCAAGTGGGGGGATATTTGATGACATCAAATAACAACATATTATTAGCATCATTTATCCAATGTATATTGTTTGTTTTGTATTATTTTATATGAGAATAGATACTTAATTGCTTACCTTTATAAATCTCATTTATAAACAAGCATTTGGTGAAAGTTAGCTATTTTGGACATAAATTGGAGCAAAATGGATTAAGTTGGGAAATTCTACTGAACTAAAGACAGATACGTCGTATCATTCTAGACAGATACGACATACACCGAGACTTAGATGAATATGAAGACCATTGCCTGACTCTGAAGCAAACACCGTATGGATTTATCCTATGTGCCATATATGAAACCTTGGTCAACGAAGAATATTTGACTTGCTTTAATCCAGATACGCCGCATGACATCCCAGAGATGCGTTGTATCAATCTCAAGACTTCACAAGAAAATCCAAGATATTGAAGACAACATACGCCGCTTGAAGAATAAAGATGCGATGTATCATATGGCGGCATACGAATAATCCAGAATATAATAATCTTGGACCTCACACGAAGGTACCTAGATACGGCGTATCAGATAAACTGATACGCCGTATCGACTCTGTTTCTAGAATGTATAAATAGAGGATCGACTGCCAAATTTTGAGAGGGCAATCACACACAGGACTAGAAAACTGACCACACAAAGACACAACCAGAAGGATGAAATCAGAGCAATAAGAAGGTCCTACTAGTGCATAACCCCATAGGAAAATTGGCTTAATTTGTATTAGTACTCTTTAATCATTTGGTTAGCGTACTTTTCACTATTTTATCATACTTAAATACTTACAATCTTTTAAAGATTATATGATGTTTTAGCGGATGCTCATGCATATGTTTTGATTACATTATTACTTCATTAATATCATTTTTATGATTAATGTAAGCCCTAAGTGGTTAATTAATAAATTGATAATCATTAAGGTAGACTTTATGCGGATTTCTGATTAGTCACGACAAGATTAGTCTATTGAGAAAACTTAAAAGCCAAAATCTAGATGTTTAGCTTAGTCTAAACATTGGAATGAGATACACACTCACGTGAGCAACCAAAGAGAGAGAATAGATATAGTACTCATCATATAAAACTAAACAATTAGCCAATACATCTTCCTTACTATCGGCTTGATCTCTTATCTGATATCTATACTTCTATCTATGTATGTGTGTGTCATTTGCCTTATTACTTTTATTTACAGCTTTACTTAATCTAAACAACGTGCAAGTCTCTCAGGCTAAAAACCCCCCTTTCGTTAGATTAGGTTTAATTATACTAACTTTAGAATTAAAATACTGATATATATTTAAGTGTTGATGTTCCACTCTTAGTGATCGACACTTTACTTAGGAACTAGGCTACAATGATCGGGTACACTGCCCGTTAGTGTTTATTATAGGTTAAGTCGGCTATAAATTTAAAACTTGAAAACAATAATCTATGCCTACAACGAAACAGACACATCAATAAGAATACTTTGTAGTTTGAGAAGCTGTTGAGATGACTGTCTCAAAAAGATGTTGCGCTTGCTTCAAATACCCTATGGAATGTACCATGGCAATATTTGTACTATGATACTTGTACTAGAATGCACACGTATAAAATGACACTCATCATATTTTTCAAGCCTTTCATTTTGTGAGTTTGAAACAAGTATTCTCAAAGTTTAATCAAATAACACTTATCATATTTAGTATTTGGATAATGGAACCTGTAAGCAATCAGATTAAATAATGGATTGATATACCGTATGGTCTTTTCATTTGTACTACTATGTTCTATATTTTCTTGTTTAATCCATGAATAAATTTATTTATCCTAAATTGTCCATTATCAATCAACGAAACGGGAGTATTGTTGACCTAAGACAAATGTGAGTGATTGGTAATGAATATTAAATGGTGTGCCAGTAAAACTCATATATTATTCATGGCTATGAATATTGGACTACTCCAACCTACAAGAATTCACTTTGATTGATCGTCATTGGATATTCTCACAAGTGGTTATATTACTCGTCCTTAAACTTGAGATGCAAGTAGTACTTGCATGTGTAGATATCATTTTCTTGAAATAGTTAAACGTTGTCCTAATAAGGTAGTTTATAAAGGCTATTTCTTCATAAATGATGTGAAGCACATGAATGACACGTAAAGTCAAAATAGGATTTGTTCCTTCACATTTTTCCGGAGTTCGATACTATTGGGCCCTCGTTAGATCGATTTTTTGCGGCCGTGCCCAAAGTAAGTCAAAATGAGTCTTGTTTACGTTTGGTTATCTAGATTAATATTTATAAACTAGAAACAAAATAGTTAAACATTATGGAATGACTTTGATCTATATCCATAGTTTAACAAGTATCTAAAACAAAAGGATGTTTAATAATAAATCATTTACATAAACGCTTTATGAAACCGTAATAAGGTATTTCAGGAGCATTCATGTGTTGCTAGATGTTAACCTTTGCTAGTACAGTTATTTATGTGATCACATTCACAATTGGAAGCTATTGGTATATGCTCACGTCATATTAAACAATATACAACTAGAAATACGTGAGCACATGGGGCATACGTGTATTGTAAGCTCTCGGAAAATTTCAATGTAATAGCTTTAATCGTAAATTAAGCACGGTCTATTTTATCATGAAAGTTTCTAAACGTCACATTTGCATATCATTTGGCATATGCCCGATCAACGCAACTCGAGCGTTCATAAATATACCTGTTGGATCGTAATAAAATTCTCCACGATCTTGATAATCTTAAAATACGAACGAATGCGTAAAATTTGTAAAATACGAATTAAATTATAATAAAAATATATTAAAATTCGTATTGGGCCTCGGAACTCATCGGACTTTATACCACCTCGTAACCCAACCCAACTCGTTAATGGGCCTTGCAACCGGATCAAGCCCACACCGTTATCATTGTGGGCCTCGCTAGCTAATTTGAGCACAACGCCCTTAATAACATTTCGGGCCTAATCTAGGTGCAAGAATTAACAAGAAGAGCCCAACATTCTTTTTTTTACGGGCCTCGTCTAACCAACCCAATCCCAAGCCCAAGAGCTATCTAAGCATTATAACCAAAATCGATTTAAGGAAATACTAGTTGAGATTTCGTTTCGTGGACATTCAAGCCAACAAATGCGCCCAAACGAAACAAGCAAATACAAATATCTTGTTCCCTCATGTGATAGCGTGTGTAAGTGATGAAATAGGAGACAAAGCAACACACTTTTAGCCATCCTAAACAAGTATTATAATAGCCTAATATGACTTGACCATGCTTTGACTTTCATGACCAAAGGATAATGTGTTTTCTTTGCCTCTTATGAAGTGACTCAACCTCACCATGCCCTTGAAATTGGTCATGAATTTTGCATGCCAAGACCAACAAAATCACCTTACTTTTCCTTGGAAACTTGGAAAATCATGCTTAAAATAATAGAAACACATTACTTGCTTCCCCTTTATAAACCACCCTAACCACTTAGCAAAGTCTCACCACTCACTAGTTCACTTAAACTATCACACACCACAAAAAGAAAACCTTCCACTGTGGAGCCTAGGTTGAAGGAAACAAGAAGGAAAATAAATCGCTAAGGGTCTTTATGAATCGTATTGGGTAGGAGGTGTCACACCCCCAAATTACCTGTTTTGCAGCGGAATGGAATTCCTGGGGATTGACTGTCATTGCATCACAATCACAGTTATATTGAACGACCTAAAGTGTCGTTTTAAAAACACATCGTTTGACATTTAATAAATGTATTCATAGTTTACAACATAGGTCCCAAAAGTTTACAAAGTTTGCGGAAATATAAATATAATACAAGTCCAAACGATGGTTTTGAAAGAAAGTGCCATAATGTACAATGATGTAAGTCGACGCGACTCAAAAGGTGGTTCCTAACCATGCCATGATGAAAATGCCTTAGTTACACGAAAATACATTGCTAAAACGGTCAACAATAATGTTGGTGAGAAATCATAGGTTTATATAAATGTTTTATACGACTACGCAAGTATAGATCGTGCATGACAATCATGTCACGTAAAATGTTCTTGGTATGACAAACATGTCATATAAAATGTTACAATTGCTTTAAGCCCATGACACCAAACGAGACTGTTCATAATGTAGGCCCCAAAAGAGTGTTTGCGGACAACTCAATAATGTTATTAAATGAGATGCATCCAGACACTAGTTGGGATTCACCAACCCGGATGGAGGCGTGCCACCTCGATAGATCTATCCACTCACCCTCGCTTCTAAGATTAACTTAAGCAATGGGACTTTCAATTGGCAAATGCGGTAACTTAAGCAATGTAAATGAATTTAACATACTTGGTATCGTAATAAAATGTTGTGCAATGCATTCTCCCCGTAGGTTTGAAAATAATTAAAAGCATGTACGACGGGGCTATGAAAACTCACTTGATAAACCGGTGTGATGACAAGAGTGAGTACAATCGAGGTATAGGGTGATGTTTCAATCTGGACCTATTACGAATGATATGGTATGTAATGAGTTGCAATGTAATGTTATGATATGCATGCATTACATTATGTTATTTATACCATTTCGGGTTTTGAAAATAATACTTATCGTTGAAAAATACTCTTTTGACGTCTTGACCATCAAAAATCACTTTACAAGTATTTACGTCAAAATGTCATCCTACAATGGTTTCGTAATGTTTTATAGGGAAATTTTCACTTTTCGTCGTAAAATAATGTCGTCGAAAATTTCTTGAAAATGACAAAAATGGCTTCGAAAAACTAGTCGTGAAATAGTGTACGTCCAACGTTAGAGAACGAACTCGACGGTTTTGGAAAGTTTGTATCGAAATCTAGAAGTTTCAGTTCAGGAGTTTTCGTCATAAAGGTCTCGAACGTAAAGATAATAAGGGTTAAAGATTGTGATTTTGTCTAATTGTTGTGTAAAAGTGAGTTTCGCCAAGTTTGAGCAACCGTAATTAATTTATTAAAACTCCGCTATATAAACGGTTGATTGTTTTGAAAAATATGCTCGGTGATCTTGATTTTATTAGAAGACATTTCGTTTCAAAAGTTCCACATCATTGATAAAAACAACCGCTAACATGGTCGTTTTAGTTACCGTAATACTTATCTCGTAAAATAATATAGTTTTTAGGAAAATAATAGTTACGGAAATTTTATGAAAACGCATATCTTCGTCGTTTCAAATCCGCTTTCACGTATAATCGTCCTTAGTTTCGTATCAAAGTATACTAATATATTTTGACAAGTCGAAATAATTTGTAAAGCTTAAGGCTCGTTTTGACTCGAACAAGGTAAAAACATGTTGCTGAAATTTCGAAAATTATATATTTCGTCGTCAAACTTTAAAAATTCATAACTTCTTCGTTATAACTCCGTTTTTATCCGTTCAAGCGCCACGGATTCGTTTTAAAGTATATTTTCTAAATATCAAGGCCAAAATTTCGTGCCTACCGTCGGATTTTCCAGAAAATCAAAATAAGGACAGAACACTTTTTATACTTATCGAAAATAGTTTTCTCGTACTAAACCTATTCCAATCCCTTCAAATCAACTCCAAAGCTAATCTAATCCTACCATACACCTTCTTAGGGTGTCATGGGTTCCTAGACATCATCAAGACCAATATATACCAAGCGGATAATTATAGGATGACCATATATATATATAACTCTAAAAATCATGAAAATGGTATAAACAACACAAGTCTTGCATGCTTGTTCCAAAAATGAAGAGATACTTATGAAATGAAAAGAAGACATGAAAAATATAAATGATATGCTTACAAGTTAATATGATGAGGTGTAAGGAACAAGGTTAAACCTAAACACTCTTGGTTTTTATTTCAAAACCTAATAAAGAGTATTATCTAGATTGTAATACTTGTGCTTGAGAAAAAAAAAAAATAATGATCCCTTTGCTCTTGATGTAGAACCGGTTTTGGAAGAACCCAAGGAGAGAAGAAAACTTTTATCTAACTATGTGAATTATTTGAGATACATGAATGTGTAAAATGAAAGAGTAAGACTTATGTATATGTAAACTTTTCAACAATCAAGAACCATGCCAATCCATTAATGCCACCCTCTTGGACCGGATTTTAGGGATTTGTTTCCCAAATATTTTTTTTTCTTTCTTTTATTGCATATATACTTGTGTAAATAAAAAGTGTAAGTTAAATAAGTATAAGTAAAGGTAACTTGTCTATATTTGTGAAATTAGGATAGTGTTGTCTAAAAATAATCTTTAACGGATCAAAATAAAGTATATTGAGATCATATAAATTGTAAAAATGCATTTCTTGAAAGATTTGAGTGAAATAATAATTGTCGTGTAGTTTTTGAGAAAAGTGTCGTAATAATATAACTTGAACGATTTATATACAAAATAAATTTAAAACACTAGGTAAACTCAAAATATAGTTTTTATAAACTAAATTTAAGTATAAAAATATACCGGGATCATTTTTGGAAGTAACGGATTAAATATTCAAAATAATAACTCACGCGATAACGTTTATTTAATATAAAATTTACGCGATTAATGTGAAATGAAATGTCATGAATGAACTAACATGATGCAAATGATGCTAATGAAATGTAGACTAAACTTAGTCCATATGAAATGTTCGTGATGATATGATCATGAATTCGCCGCTAAACCTTTAAGGTTACGCGAATTTGGAACACGTAAACCTAGTTTACGATAAATGTTGAAATTGTGAAACTTGAGAAATGACTTGAAATTGCGAGTTGTCACATTCGCCCATCCAAAAAGGAATTCAGTCCCTGAATTCAGTTCGTGTTAGTCTATCGAATTTTTGAGTTTTTGATGAATAACGAGGAGAAAAGACATGGAGAAGTGTCGTTACGGTTGTCGATGATTGAGAGTGTCTAAAACATCATAGTAAGCAAAATATCGGACGAATCTCTCATAAGTAACACTTTGACTTTGAAATATGTGAAGATTTTGCTTGCACTAAGATTTATAATTAACTGCTCCCAACATAACATGATCCCTCCAGAATTAGACATAGTTAGCTAGGCTATGTATAATTAAGGAACGATGATGTGACGTTCGGTTTAGTTGTTATAACTCTCAATGTTTACAAGGATTTAAATTGTGCCGTTACAATGATGGTTAAAGTAAAAGGAATACAAAAAAATCTCGTAAGTAATAACAAATCGGAAAGAAAATAGGTACGATAGATGAGAATATTTTACAACGAGTGGTTTATCAAAAGTAGTACATCTTAAGTTATAAGGATTCGAATACGATGAAGACATAACTTAGTACAACATAGTACATAAAGAAAAGATAAGACTGTTAGTTTCCAAACTTCTTCAGTCTTCCGCGTCGCTGTGACCATGACGAGCTTCTCCTCCTCCTAACATGTATGCATTCCCATGAGCACCTTCAACTTGTTGACCTTGGTTTTGAGGACATTGATTCCGATAGTGTCCTTGTTCCCCACATCCGAAGCACGTGACTATGGCTTTACCTTTACAATCCACGGCTAGATGTCCCAGTTTTTGGCACTTGTGGCACTAGCGAGCAAGGACCCAGTGATGGAAATTACATTGATTACATAATGGGTGTGTTCCGACGATACCTCTACCTCCATTTGGTGCGTGACATAAACCATTCCCTTCTTGCCTTCTATTTTGTTGTTGATGATGGTTAGTGTTGCGGTTTTGGTTGTTGTTGTTATAATCTCCTTGGTCGTTTTCCCATTTCCTTTTGTTGTTGTCGATTTGATTATCGTCGTTGTTGTTGTTGTTTTGGTTATTGTTGTAGTTGGTGCGGTTGTTGGTATTGTGGTTATGGTTGGTGTTGGTGTACTTACCTCTCTTCACTACCTGGGCCATGAGCTTTTGAGTCACCCTAATAGCTTCCTCGATAGTTTGTGGATCAAACGAAGTCACATCTCCTTGAATAACCTCGGAAGTCCCCGATAAAAGCCTCTAATAACTTCTCGTTATCCGAAACCATCGATGGGCATAACACGCCAATTCTTGAAACCTTCGAATGTAAGTGTCAATATCATACCTAATTGTTACTAGTTCATAGAATTACATCTCCAACTTTTTCACTTCCGTACGAGGACAAAATTTCTTAGTTACCAAACCCTTGAATTGCTCCCAAGTAAGCTTGAAAGCATTCTCCATTCCCATCGGTTGAGCATATGAGTTCCACCACGACAACGCTCCATCAAGTAATGTACTTGTAGCAAACTTGACCTTGCTATCATCCGGGCAATTACATAGCAAAAACACGGACTCCAATTTCTCAAACCATCGAACCATGGCGGTGGCTCCTTCGGTACCTCTAAACTTCGTGGGATCTCCACTTTTGAAATCCTTATACGAGCAGTTTTGGCTCCAGACCCTCCTGCATTTCCTGCAGTTAGCAGAAGCTAGCGGCTTGAAGAAGAGCATGACCTCGGCTCAAAGCAGAGCACCACCGTTCCCTTTCAATCCTTAGAGCATTGGCTACGCTATCCCTTACTAACTTTTGAATAGCCGCTTGAGTCATTCCGGTGTGGCTTTCTTTGGCGCCATTTCTTCTTCAAAATAAAAGGAAAGATGAGACGTAGCAAAATCCGATGTTAAAATATGCGCTCTAAAGAGGTGATAAGAATGATCGTTTGAGGTTATTTTTCAAAATGATCGACGGGTTCGAAAAGATGGGTTATGAGGTGTTGTAAGTGCTTCAAATGTATGGTGGTTTAGCGGCAATGTGTGAATAACGTGTAACTCGACATGTTAGTGGTGCAATAGAGGAGTGAGAGTGACTGCCTACTTAAAGGTTCATCTCGGCATTAAATCGTTATCGGTGATGAGTCAATTGATGTGAAAATTATGATAGAGAATGACAAGGAATTCTCCACATTTAGAGTATGAAGAAAGAATAATGGAATGGGCATTTAAAGGCATCCATGTGACAATCGATATGAAATGAAAGTAAATAACTCGAAAAATATAAGTATGAACCGCATGTAAAGTGAACATGCACTTATGATGAAATGATGAGATGCTATGATAATGTAGTTATAGTCTAGGGTCAATGATGCAACCTAGTTCTCTATAATGAAGCTCGATGCCAATCTGTCACACCCCAAATTACATTTTGCGTGAATGGAATTCACAGGGATTGATTGTCATTGCATCACAATCACGATTATATTGAACGACCTAAAGTGTCGTTTTAAAAACACATCGTTTGACATTTAATAAATGTATTCGAGTTTACAACATAGGTCCCAAAAGTTTACAAAGTTTGCGGAAATATAAATATAATACAAGTCCAAACGATGGTTTTGAAAGAAAGTGCCATAATGTACAATGATGTAAGTCGCGCCTTGCGACTCAAAAGGTGGTTCCTTAACCATGCCATGATGAAAATGCCTTAGTTACACGAAAATACATTGCTAAAGCGGTCAACAATAATGTTGGTGAGAAATCATAGGTTTATATAAATGTTTTATACGACTACGCAAGTATAGATCGAGCATGACAATCATGTCACGTAAAATATTCTTGGTATGACAAACATGTCATATAAAAATGTTACAATTGCTTTAAGCCCATGACAAAGCGAGGCTGTTCATAATGTAGGCCCCAAAGAGTGTTTGCCGACAACTCAATAATGTTATTAAATGAGATGCATCCGTATTACTAGTTGGGATTCACCAACCCGGATGGAGGCGTCACCCTCGATAGATCTATCCACTCACCCGCTTCTAAGATTAACTTAAGCAATGGGGACTTTCAATTGGCAAATGCGGTAACTTAAGCAATGTAAATGAATTTAACATACTTGGTATCGTAATAAAATGTTGTGCAATGCATTCTCCCGTAGGTTTGAAAATAATTAAAAGCATGTACGACGGGCTATGAAAACTCACTTGATAAAGCGGTGTGATGACAAGAGTGAGTACACCGAGGTATAGGGTGATGTTTCAATCTGGACCTATTACGAATGATATGGTATGTAATGAGTTGCAATGTAATGTTATGATATGCATGCATTACGTATGTTATTTATACCATTTGCGGGTTTTGAAAATAATACTTATCGTTGAAAAATACTCTTTTGACGTCTTGACCATCAAAAATCACTTTACAAGTATTTACGTCAAAATGTCATCCTACAATGGTTTCGTAATGTTTTATAGGGAAATTTTCACTTTTCGTCGTAAAATAATGTCGTCGAAAATTTCTTGAAAATGACAAAAATGGCTTCGAAAAACTAGTCGTGAAATAGTGTACGTCCAACGTTAGAGAACGAACTCGACGGTTTTGGAAAGTTTGTATCGAAATCTAGAAGTTTCGAGTTCAGGAGTTTTCGTCATAAAGGTCTCGAACGTAAAGATAATAAGGGTTAAAGATGGTGATTTTGTCTAATTGTTGTGTAAAAAGTGAGTTTCGGCCAAGTTTGAGCAACCGTAATTAATTTATTAAAACTCCGCTATATAAACGGTTGATTGTTTTGAAAAATATGCTCGGTGATCTTGATTTTATTAGAAGACATTTCGTTTCAAAAAGTTCCACATCATTGATAACAAACAGCCGCTAACATGGTCGTTTTAGTTACCGTAATACTTATCTCGTAAAAATAATATAGTTTTTCGAAAATAATAGTTACGGAAATTTTATGAAAACGTGCATATCTTCGTCGTTTCAAATCCGTTTTCTCATTATAATACGTCCTTAGTTTCGTATCAAAGTATACTAATATATTTTGACAAGTCGAAATAATTTATAAAGCTTAAGGCTCGTTTTGACTCGAACAAGGTAAAACATGTTGCTTGAAATTTCGAAAATTATATATTTCGTCGTCAAACTTTAAAATTCATAACTTCTTCATTATAACTCCGTTTTTATCCGTTCAAGCGGCCACGGAGTTCGTTTTAAAGTATATTTTCTAAATATCAAGGCCAAAATTTCGTGCCTACTGTCGGATTTTCCAGAAAATCAAAATAAGGACATAACACTTTTTATACTTATCGAAAATAGTTTTTCTCATACTAAACCTATTCCAATCCCTTCAAATCAACTCCAAAGCTAATCTAATCCTACCATACACCTTCTTAGGGTGTCATGGGTTCCTAGACATCATCAAGACCAATATATACCAAGGGGATAATTATAGGATGACCATATATATATATATAACTCTAAAAATCATGAAAAATAGTATAAACAACACAAGTCTTGCATGCTTGTTCCAAAAATGAAGAGATACTTATGAAATGAAAAGAAGACATGAAAAATATAAATGATATGCTTACAAGTTAATATGATGAGGTGTAAGGAACAAGGTTAAACCTAAACACTCTTGGTTTTTATTTCAAAACCTAATAAAGAGTATTATCTAGATTGTAATACTTGTGCTTGAGAAAAAAAAATAATGATCCCTTTGCTCTTGATGTAGAACCGATTTTGGAAGAACCCAAGGAGAGAAGAAAAACTTTTATCTAACTATGTGAATTATTTGAGATACATGAATGTGTAAAAATGAAAGAGTAAGACTTATGTATATGTAAACTTTTCAACAATCAAGAACCATGCCAATCCATTAATGCCACCCTCTTGGACCGGATTTTAGGGGGATTTTGTTTCCCAAATATTTTTTTTTTTCTTTCTTTTATTGCATATATACTTGTGTAAATAAAAAGTGTAAGTTAAATAAGTATAAGTAAAGGTAACTTGTCTATATTTGTGAAATTAGGATAGTGTTGTCTAAAAATAATCTTTAACGGATCAAAATAAAGTATATTGAGATCATATAAATTGTAAAATGCATTTCTTGAAAGATTTGAGTGAAATAATAATTGTCGTGTAGTTTTGAGAAAAGTGTCGTAATAATATAACTTGAACGATTTATATACAAAATAAATTTAAAACACTAGGTAAACTCAAAATATAGTTTTATAAACTAAATGTAAGTATAAAAATATACGGGATCATTTTGGAAGTATGATTAAATATTCAAAATAATAACTCACGCGATAACGTTTATTTAATATAAAATTTACGCGATTAATGTGAAATGAAATGTCATGAATGAACTAACATGATGCAAATGATGCTAATGAAATGTAGACTAAACTTAGTCCATATGAAATGTTCGTGATGATATGATCATGAATTACCGCTAAACCTTTAAGGTTACGCAATTTGGAACACGTAAACCTAGTTTACGATAAATGTTGAAATTGTGAAACTTGAGAAATGACTTGAAATTGCAAGTTGTCACAGGAGGGAAAACGCATAAGAGTCTTGGAGACTTTTGGTAATCCGTTTTGGTTATAAGGAGAACACGGGGTTCAAATAAGTTCACAAACGCTCTAGTCTCACGTTCGTCTCCACTCTACTCAAGTGTGGTATGTACCCATCGAAACTCATTTTACTATCACTCTTTCATTAAGTTTACACACATGTGCATGTTGCATCACACGTTATACACATTCAACGCACCATTTGACACACTAGTTTCTTTTGTAAGCGTATATATAAAGATTCATGTTACACTCGACATTCAATATTACTAATAACCTCTTATAAACATGCCACACTATGTTCACAACATTAATAAACAAACTAGAAACTCCCTAAACTCCCTCCCTTACCTCATTCATTTTGAAACTCAACCAAAACCAAGCGGGCTCTGAAGCCCAAACCATAAGCCCAATATGCCCAAACAAATCTCAACGAGGATCATTCCGACCCAATGAGTTAGTATTAAGCCAATAAGCACTGAGTATAAGCTAGAAATAAATTGAGATCATTTTGCAAAAGTTTCGTTTTATAAAAATGATTTTCGGATATGTATTGCAAATACGTGAGACTTAGGGTCAAAAATGGAAATCTTTCAAATGTTAAAGGGAAGAATATACATAAGAATAGTAATTTATGAAAAGTCTAGGGGCTGAAAATGTCTATTTCGAAAATAAAAGGTGTATTATACGTATGCATGTATGCGCATGGAAACCACAAGGACCGATCATGTAATTTACATAAACTAGTTAAAATATAAGTTTGGGCTAAAAGTTTCAAGTTTGAAAATAAAGGTTTTAAGGTGTATAAAGCTAACTAAAGGGGCTGTTTTTGTAAATTCGGTTTACCAAAGGATTGGAAATGCCATTTCTGAAAATTTTGATATAAAATGTATTTCGGGTGAAAAGCGTAAACTTCTCAAACTAGAGGACTAAACTCGTACTTTTATAACTTGAGGGTAAAAGTGTAAATTTGGGAAAAGTTTAGAAAAACTTATAAACCCATCATAACCGTAACAATGAGTATTTTGATCATATGAGTATTTTATTTTGGATAACGTTAAATGTATTACGTATATATATATATTTATAAGATTATAATAATATATATAAATCCGATAAAACACACGGGGAATCTAAACACGTTAAAATATTCAACATATCTATTAAGATCACAACGGGGGGAAACATTTCACTTATGCGTAAGTGAGGATCATTAATTAAGGCAATGTAGCACATAAATTAACTTAAAACGTTAAGCACGCACTCACACTGTTGGATTGGACAATCCAATGATCTATTGAATAAGAATATTCAATGCTCTATTATTTTAGTCGCGAACCAAAATGCTCATTTTACTGAGACTCGCCATCTCATCATTTTTAGGTTTCGGTTTGAAACCTCCGCTACATTGTGCTTGATCTATTTGTGTGTGTTCGTTTTCATCAAGGTGAGTTCATAGCCTCGCTTTTACTTTATTTTGAAAACCCCAGGAGAGATACATGCTCTAAACTAGAACACAAGGGTTTTCCTAAATGCTCTATCTTCTTGATTATTGGTGCGCCTAAGTATTTAGCCACAAGTCCCTTGATCATGAACCATTAATCACCGCGGTGAGCGTAGATATCGTGAATAGTACTATGGGATTACGACCTCGTTTTGGTTATAAAGAAATAACCGGGGCACACCATACTGAATTTCTTTAGGTAATTGGCTATTACCTCCTTTGGGGCATACTTACGTACACTGGTAATTCTGTGTATGCAGTTGAGTTTTGGTTTTATGAGCTTAGCGCATAATAATCTGTGATTTTTCTTATGATATTGTTAGTTTACAATGATCATGCTCATATACTTGTGTTCAACTATTTTAAACCTATGGATTTCACTCAACAATTTTGTTGACCTTTTAAGCATGTTATCTCGTGTCGGTGAAGATTATGACTAAAGCGCGGAATGGGGCATGGCAAGGCTTATCCGGTGGTGTAAAACATAAAAGTTGTCATTTATTTCAAACTCATGATCTTTCTTTTAGGAAAAACACTTGATCTATTTACAACGTTTTGTAACAAACTATGAGTTTTCGATGAATGATAACTATTTTAATAAAACGTCTCTTTCGAGTCGTTTTCTATAATTATTGACTATGATCTCCATTCAAGTAACACCCGAATTAGTCTTCTGCTGTCATTAAGATTTTCGGGGGTGTTACATGTATACACTGAGGAAATACTTTTATAATGTAATTAATATTTATAGTAAGTATATTAATTATATTAGCTTATAATTCATGAAATGACTAACGATCTTTAATAAACCGTTAGACACTTTAATTAATTAATAGACTAAACAATTAACGTGTAGTGGACTAGTTAATTGGATAAAAGCCCAAATCAATGGGAAACCCATAGCGAGGGCCCATGTTCGGCCGATTAGGTGTTTATGGAGGAATTAGAGTCCAACTTATTCTCCAACCTTGCCGAATCCTATATAATGAGTTGCATAATTCATTATTAGTGATCCTTGGAAAACCTAGACAACAAAGAAAACTCTCCTCTCCTTTAAAACCACCAAAAGCGATTGACATAACCCTTTTTAAGGATTTTCGAATTTGATAAAAAAGAAACCGTGCGTTTTGTTGTTTAGTTAAGTGAATTGCAAGAACTAGTATTCGTGTGTTCTCTTGTGACGTGTAGTGTGTACAAACTTAGTGGCTACTTATTTTAGTAGCTTAAGGGTTTCATGAGAATCAATTAGAAGATCAAGATCCATTGTTTGATTCGTTGATCGTCATATTCAAATCAAGAGGTTAGTAAACATACATGTTTATTTGTTTGTTAATTCATGTACATTAAGCAGTTACTATGGGACATCTAATCCGGCTGCGTGCTGTAATACTAAGTGTTATTTCGAAATAAAAGAGAGCAAGAATGAGATGAATCGGTAAAAATACAAAGAAAAAGATGATTATAGATGACTAAAACAAAAGCGCAATAAATAAATATTATAATTCTACTAACCTCATTCTGGTTTAAAACTTGTTCAACAATAACATATATTTTTTGATAATTGATTTTCATCAACTATGAACTATCAAATATGAATAGCAATGTCCTCTACCTCTAGACATACTAGTAAGGATGGTAATGTGGTTAATACTACTAAGGCTTTTGGGATACTAAGTGATTTGAATGAAGATAATCTGGCTAACGTGGAGCTAAGGTCCAATTTAGATTCAGCTTGTGCTACAAGTACACAAGCTTAGGATGTGGATGCTGCTTCTAAGAGTACGAACAAGTCAGGGTTGAAGAAATCGACTTCCACATCGGTGGAATTAGGCGAAAAGGTTACAAGGACTGATCAGACTGACGACCAAATTGGTAATCAAAGTCTAACTTATTTAGCTAGATAACTTAAATATATTGAAAAGCTAATGCTCGAAGGGAAGCTTGTACTAGTGGGTGATGATGAAAATCCAATGACAGCAAAACTTGTGGGAACAAGCACACAACCGAGTTTGTTGAGGTTTAATGCTGAAGAAGATAGCGAGGGTGAAGTGTGCTAATACAAATAAGACGTAAAAATGTTTATTAATATTTTACGATCTTCTAATGTTTTGTCGATAACAAACGTAAAATCATTTTAACGTAATAACTAAAATATGTAAAGTGTTGATCGAATAAGTTACTAACTCATTTCACTAAACATATAATTCTCTATACATGTTTAGTTAAATAGTTTACATAAAACCCAAACCATTTTTATAAAACATTTATAAGTAATGTTGGGTACTAACATTTTATAAAAATGCATACTTGTTTAAATGTAAACTTGTAAAAGGCTTGGACTACCCATGACCCATGACCCATGACCCATGGAGCTTGACCCAAAACCCATGACCCATTGCATGACATCATGTTGGGTTAAACCCATGACCCAAAGTCCATGACCAATGGTGCATCACCCATAACATGTAACCCCATTTATAACCCAAGACCAAACCCATCTCACCGATAGCAAGATCCCTTAGTTTACATCGGTCGAATCCCTTTGGGAAGGGATCGGCGGATCCGGGTGAATAGTAGGCATGTCTATAAATAGTGAGCCATTTCTTACTTATTTATTACCCTCTTAGATATATCTTCTCTTTATGTTCTAACCTCTCTAACCTCATATCTAAGGATCTTCGATGTAGCTTTTCTCTTTGTGATTCTCTAGGTTCCTCTTAAAGGCGACATCACGACCTCTTAAAGACTTGCAAGCTCAAGGTCATGAGTTGCTAGGTTTTGTCTTCATCAAGACCACTAAAGTGAATCTTCTTGATGTTTCTTCTCTTTCTCCATTATTTTGTTGTTTTAGTTGAAGGTTTAGTATGTTGTGTTAATAGGTGTATTCGATATGGGGTGTCGATGTGTGTTGTGATACTTGGTGTAGAGGGTATTGGTTCCTCTATTGTAATGGAACTCGGTATCTAGCCATGTACCGGATAAAGTGTTGGCGAGTTAGGTTTGGTTCTACCTTGTGGAAGAACCCGGTATTTATCTTTGTACCGGATAAAGTATAAGCGACATTGTGAAGGCTTCTCCGCCGGTTAAAGTAGCTTTCGGTGTGTAGTGATTAAAAACTCTCAATTTGGGTACTCGGAGAGTGAAGTAAGGCAAGGAATGTGACCTTGTAGTCGAACCACTATAAATACTTGTGTTGTGGTTGTGTATCTCTTTCTCTATCTCATAGTATAGTTTATATATTCGTCTAACTATTAATATCCAACACACGCTCTAAGCAGTTGACATAAGTCGATCTAAATACTTTAAAATAAAGTTTTGATTTGTAAAACTATTCACCACCCCTTATAGTTTTCTACAATTGGCATCGAGCTTCATTACCAAGTTTCTTAGAGTATATTGTACTTAAAAAACTTGAAACGATCCGTGTATGTTTAAAAATTAAAAAGAAGGAAAATCTTTGTGAAAACTGACATCTAACTCATGTTTTAAAAAATGATAAAACTTTTTATACTTGGATATTGATAAAGTTGTTATAATATCTAAATGTTTTGAACATAACTTCTTTAAGAAGTATTCATGTTAGGAAGCTTTTAATAGCTCATGAAGTCTTGCTCATCTAGGAGTTCTTACATCCTCCAAGATAATATGGCAAGGTATGTTTCTTTTTCTTTATGTTTTTTGGTGTTACTTGTGCGCAATTAAAAGTGCTTATTTATATGGTATACACTTACTTGACATGCTTGTATCTACATGATTTGTTCTTTAAAACTTTTCGTACATTTATTTTCTTTATAGAGTCATATCAACACAAAAATCTTTTAAATCCAAATCACAACTTTCAAAGTCTCTATTTACTATTTTCTCAACACATAAGGAATAGTATTGCGTCAATCCGTCTCTCTTAAACAAAATTCAATTACAATCAACAAGAAGTGAAAAGGTTAAGTCGACACAAGGAAAAGTATTCCACATCTTGATCATCACAACACTCATCTATCCTCGTCTTAAACTTCAAACACGACAACGTATCTACTTTCATATATCTCTATTTCTCGCCTACTCATCCATCTCTTTGCCGTGTGCACTAAAATAGAAAATGAGTATTACCCCGTCTAGATCTTACTTCATCTCATAATATTATTCCACACTCTTACTCCTTAATCTCATAGAAGTAATGAAAACAACACAATTCGACTCTCCACTTTTCCGTTCTCGTCCCAAAGATACTCACGACAATTTATCCTCTCGTATATCTCTTCTTAAAACCTTCATCATTGAAGTATTTTCTTTTACAATGTATCTCTTAGCTATCCTCATATTAGGTGTTTAGGAACGTTAGTCATGATCTCGTTAAAAACAAGACACTACACCAAAACACCAAACACTATTTGTTTCTTGACTTCGAATCCATCCATTTTAACTAACGGATCCCTTATCAAAAGGATCTCGGGCCGACTCATCGAAAACAACTTATGTATTTCAAAACTTAAACAAACAATTTATTTTCCTCTCTTCATTCCACAAACAATCAAAATCAAAAACCTCTCATCCTAGGGTTTCATCTTCCTCAATCACAATCCTCTAATCATCTTTGTAAGTAATTACATTGCTTCTTTTAATTTTTCTTTTAGTTTAATTCTAGGGCTTTGTTTATCAAAAATTGATTCAAATGGGTAAAGACTAATCAAATCATTCCAATGCTTTATAAACAAGATATCTATTAAGGATTTTACTTAAGGATTACATTATTCTAGAAACACCCAAATTAGGTTTCATATGAATAATTTTTTTGGTGTTTGGCATTGTTAATAAAATATAAAAACCCCATTCACATCAATAATATTATATCTCTTTATATCCCACTGGATCAAGCTTTGGTGAAAAGATAACTAAACACTCATACACACTCTCACACAACTCATCTTCCTTGAAACATGAAGCTTATTTTGTTTAATTATCTTCTAGGATCAAAATGCCTAAATCTACCCAACAAGACCATCATGATAGCGCTCATTACATTCCTAGATATCACCGCAAGAATGATCTCTTTCCCAATGATTGGAAAATCTTTAAAATTCTCCAAAAACGCCTTATCCATGAAGGGCGTGTCGTTGAGGAATATTTTCTTAATAATACAAATATCCTCAAGTATTTTCCTCAATCAACTTCGATTGCTTTCTTCACATCAATGAACAAATTTCTCCGTGTTTATTTTCAAGTTCTACAAAAGTGTTCGATTATTCAAACGATTATGGAACTATTTCTATCTCCTTCACAATAAACAAACAAAAATTAGCCTACCTCGACCACTTTCACCGAACTACTTCAAATTCCATTTGCATGTACTCAATGATTGGTCCATCACTAATCAACACCTCACCCTAGATTCTCATCATACCTACTGTACCCTCTTGATGAACCCGTCTTGGTTCGAGACACCGTCTTCATACAAAGAATCGACCAATATCGAATGACTCATAACAAGGAAGTCATTCATCGTGATCCCTTTCAAATGGAACTCTCTGAAATGATTCCACCTTACAAAAAGTGGGAAAAAATTCTTAGGGAAAATGTCATTTTTTTGGTCGGGAATAAAGATTATCCTAATGCTTCTCTAGTTTAAATGATCTTTTGTCTCATTTATAAAAAGCCCTTCAATCTTGCATACTCGCCAAAAGGATGGTTGGTGTTTTCAAAACTTACAAAATGGTTCTTCCATATGGTATGCTCCTCACACGTCTCTTTATGTACATTAGTACAATCCAACCTTCTACAATCACCAATGACCATGCTCTTACAAACCATGTCATGGTGCCCCTCGCCGAAGGTCGTGCCAAAAGATTATTGATCAAAGGAAAAAGGCCACGTCCTCCTCAGATTCCTCAGACGAATTTGAAGCCGATGAAGACAATCCCATTTCAAACTACCGCCTTGATCCTATCTCAAATATCGAGAAACTTCCCAAACTTCCCAAAGAAACCGAAGAATTCAAGCAAACAAAGGGAATGTTCAAGTGTCTCGCTTAATTTATCACAAATATGGGAAAGAAGTAAAGGTGAAGAGATTGAAAGTTTTGCTTTAAACACTTATGAATATTTTCCAAACAAGTGTAGTTAATATCTTATAAACTGATGTACTTGTAACACTATGGCTTCTTTTTATTATTGTGGTCATGCTTATGTATGCTTGACATATTTGATCATTTTTCTTTATAACTGAGCCTAATCTCATTTGTTTGCTTACTTGTGCCTTCTACTTGTTCTACTTGCTTTATTCGACTTATATCCATGTATGTGTGTTGTTAAAAACATTAGTTATGGAATTTGATAAGTAAAATGAAATTTGACATGCTTATTGTGTTGTTTTAATTACCAGAAACCGGATCCCTTTGAAATGCCTAGCCAGATCCCTTGTAGAAAGGATCCGGAGGAACAAGTTATACAAAGCTGAGTTTTCTAGCATTTCTCATCCCTATCATCTTCCAGACCTTATAGGAGTAGATGTTCATGTCCTACCAGCCACATTTAAGCTATCCTTGGCCTCAGTAGATCTCACAAACTCCTATACACAACTTAGGATCATCATAAGATGTTTATGATTTATCATTTCTTTAATATTCACCATTATTCCATTCCGAAACTTACACCATCTTTCTCTGAACCTAATCCACCTACTCTCATATTAATTTTATTTTTCACAAATTTATTTTACGCATTTTGCCCTCAAAATCCTCTAAAATCAATTTTTGATTTCTTATAATTTTTAAGAATTTCTATAGTTTTCTTCTTGACCACCATCTGACTTCTATCTTCAGTAACCACTTTCTAAACCAACTAGTTTCATCTATGATCATTTATTGCTCCTCCTTAGGTCTCATCTCTTCATAAAACTCATCATCGAGTATATTCCAATCATTAGATAAGCACTCAGAGTATCTTACACTTAAGAAACCTCCTTTCAATCATAATACCAACCTACAAAAGCTATAACTCTTAAATTCTTAACCATTCTCTTTCTCTCTTTTTTGTCTCAGTTAAACCAGATCCCTTGGCTAGAGCAAGCCAGATCCCTTTTGAGAAGGATTCGGTGGAATCGGGAAAACAGAGACAGATATCTCTACTGTACATCATTTCAAATCCTTTTTTCACTCTAACACTCCACATTACCTATAATAACTCTCCTACAAGAGTGTATTTCAGTAGTTGACCTTAGTACATGCAAATGATTGAAATATGAAGGATTTTAGTTGTTTAAGCCTTAATTTTATGGATTTATCTTTCTCTTTATAAATCACTTGTGTTTGTGCTTCAATTCCACACCTCAACATCATTTTCACAGCTGCAAACTTTAAACTTCAAAACACTTCTCACCATCACTAAGGCACCAAGTGCTTGCTCATCATCTAAAAGCCATCCTAGAAAAACCGCTCATGTTGTGTATGAAATTTCATCAACCAAGTCCTCACCTATCAAGACACCCTCTACCAACTACATCCAAACTCCTCCTTCTATTGAACCAACACCACCACAGCTCGCTGCCATTGAACTGACATCACAACAACTTACTTTCATTGAACCAACACCACCAAAACTTGCTCCAACACCATCACTTGCACTTCCAAAATCAACCCCTCCTTCATCTAACAAGGCTAGCAAACCTACACCTCAAAACACACATATGTCAACTCAACCCACACGAGTTTCACCTCGACTTCTCTCTTTCACTACAGCTCATTCTTCACCACATTTATACATAAATTCTTTGGAGGACTTACCTCATAGACCTTCTAATCCACCACCATTGCCTACATTCTCGTTTACTGAGAGAATGAATACCTAATAACCTTCTCCACATAACATAGGTGGTAACATCAACATGCCACAACCACTAGCACACGTGTCACCTTCACCCTCAAATGGCCCATTTTGGGTAATGAGAATATTTCAACCACCACAACCGTACCATGTGGATCTTGACCCATCTTTACCTCCTCCACCTATACATATGCCTCCACCTTCTTCGATTGTGCATCCACAACCTTCTACATCAAACATACCTCCACAACCTTCCCTCTTAGGTCCATACATACCCTCATCACCTCAACCTCCAAGTCATAATGAGACTTGCTATCATTGCCTACAAACTCAAACCTTGGTTCATGAACTTCGTGATGAAGTACGCTTCATGTTCTATCACCTTCTTGACCGTCTAGATGACATGAGCAAACCTAACCATCTCTAGAAACCTTGAAGTGCAAGCACAAGTTGTCATCCTTCTCTAGCTTAAGTTTATCATTAGACTTTTAGGACTTTCTTGTTCGTTAGATCATTTTCTTAGTTTTAGAGAATTGACCAATGTTGTATCATTTCTCTTGTTTTCATTAAATGAATCTACATGTTATATGCTTCTCAACTATTTGACCATGCAAATGTGATTATGACTTGCTTTGTGGTCTATTTGTGATGTGTTTTTCCCTCGTATTGCTGCTAATAAATTCTAGGTATCCTGATCCTTTGATTTTAACTAGACAGATCCCTTCTGATATGGATCTGGCATATCCGGGCCTTTAGAAACTTATTTGAGCATTGATTCAGCTCATATACAGGAAATAACACACCATATACTTGCATACTAACCTTTGTTTTGTAGATTTTCAAAACACACTAGGAGTACCTGACGCCCTCAATAAGGGAAAGCTTTCGTCAAAGCATAATCGTTGCACATTTAGCAATGATCTCGCCTCCCTAATTACTTGTGCCCTCATCATGGGGGAGGAGACTTGCAAACTTGTATTTCTTCTATCTCTTCATTCTCTTCTTATCTATTATTATTCTAACTCTTCTTTCTCTACTAATCTCTTCAAATCTTGACTCATTTTTATTCTATCCCATTCTTACTTCTCTACACACTTTTCAAAACTACTACTCAATTTTTTTTCTTTCTTACGGGTTAGTTTTCTTTTCGACACTCTTTTTGTTTCGACAAAAAGGGGGAGAAAGGAGTAAAAACTTAAATTCAAAACATTACGAATTTCACTTTTTACTTAAAAATTTTATGTTTTCTCATCAACAAAAAGGGGGAGATTTTTAATACAAATAAGCCGAAAAACGTTTATTTATATATTACGATGTTCTAAGGTTTTTTCGATAACAAACGTAAAATCAATTTAACATAATAACTAAAATACGTAAAGTGTTGAGCCAATAAATTACTAACTCATTTCACTAAACATATAATTCTTTAAACATGTTTAGTTAAATAGTTTACATAAAACCAAAACCATTTTTATAAAACATTTATAAGTAATGTTGGTTACTTACATTTTATAAAAATGCATACTTGTTTAAATATAGACTTGTAAAGGTCTTGGACTACCAATGACCCATGGCCCATGGAGCGTGACCCAAAACCCATGACATCATGCTAGGTTAAACCCATAACCCATTGTATGACCCAAAGTCTATGATCCATGGTGCATTACCCATAACCCAGTTTTTAACCCAAGACCTGGACTGATCTTGCCAAGCAGCCGGATCCCTTGGTTTACAATGGTCGGATACCTTTAGGAAGGATCGATGATCCAGTGAACGATGGGCAAAAATTTCTATAAATAGTGAGCCATTTCTTCCTTATTCCTTACCCTCTTAGACATATCTCTCTATGTTCTAACCTCTCTAACCTTATATCTAAGGATCTTGTATGTAGCTTTCTCTTTGTGATTCTCTAGGTTCCTCTTAAAGGTGAAATCATGACCTCTTGAATACTTGCAAGCTCAAGGTCATGAGTTGCTAGGCTTCATCCTCATCACGACCACAGAAATGAATCTTCTTGATATTTCTTCTCTTTCTCCATTCGTGTGGTGTGTAAGTTGAAGGTGTTGGTATGTTGTGTTAATAGGTGTATTCGATATGGGGTGTCAATGGTGTGTTGTGATACTTGGTGTGTAGGGTGTTGGTTCCTCCATTGTAGTGGAACCCGGTATCTAGCCTTGTACCAGATAAAGTGTAGGCAACGTAGGTTTGGTTCTACCTTATGGAAGAACCTAGTATTTAGCTTTGTACCGGATAAAGTGTAAGCGACGTTGTGAAGGCTTCTCCGCTGGTTAAAGGAGCTTGTGATGTGTAGTGATTAAAAAATCTCGAGTTGGGTACTCGGGGAGTGGAGTAGGGCAAGGAAGGTGACCTTGTTGCTGAACCACTATAAATACTTGTGTTGTGGTTGTGTATCTCTTTTCTATCTCGTAGTGTAGTTTATTTATTCGCCTAACTATCAATATCCAACATGGGCTCTAAATAGATTGACATAATTTGATCTAAATACTTTGAAATGAAGTTTTAATTGGTAAAACTATTCAACCCTCCCTTCTAGTTTTCTACAAAGTGGAATATATTTATGATAAAGCGGGACTTTTATGGCTTCTAAGTCAAGTAGGAGTGGATACGGGACTAAGAGCTTGTACGACGCTGGAAGAAAAATAAGGATGATGATCCATATGACTCGAGATGATGACGATCATGAGTGGAATGCTCACGATCTAACCAAAGATCAATTGGCTTTCCTTGAAGCTTGGGATATCAAGGTTTTTGGGCGAAAGAAATCGTAGGTTATGTTTTGAGTTGTTCAAGCCAAATGTAATCTAGTTATAGTCGTTACTTCATTCATAGAAGTACTTTGTTTGTTATGTTATCCTTACCGCTATGTAACGGGATGCGATATGAGATTTCACCCATATCCGTTACACTTAAACATTTATTGGAGTAATACATTTACCGAGGAAACTCTTTACAAAAAAGTATCAAATATGAACTAACACAATAATAAAAAGTAGTTGTAATATAGTGTTTTATATAATAGAGTTTGTGGATGAACTTTTAGTAAATATTAATGTTAGGAATAAATATTAAAAAAAAAAGTTACCTTCTTTTACTTTTAGAAATTGCATTCAAACAAAATTGTCATGCATATTTTTTGTGCGAACATTATTAAAGAAAATATTTCATTAATCCAACATTGTTTGAAATGTTTATGTAAGGAAGTATGTAAGAGATTAAATTTAAGTTTTAAAAGATATTTTAAATATTGAACATTACTCACTTTTAAGTTTTCATGTTTTAAACTATTAATCAAAACATTTCAACTTTATATGTAGTAGAGATGTGAAAAGATTGTTAGAAAATTTAGTGCACTTGTGGAATTAGTTCAAACACGAGAATGGGTCGGGAGGTACAGATGTACATCCATAAGGTCCCTGAACACCCTGAATTTATAGTGGTAAGATTCAGAATGTTAGTACTGCTTGGCAGAGTTACTACTGCTAGTACTAATGTTAGTACTGCTAGGCAGAGTTAATATTGCTAGTGCTAATGTTAGTATTGCTAGGAAGTGTTACTACTGCTAGTGCTATGTTTGTACCGCTAGGCAGATTTAATACTGGTAGTGCTAATGTTTTACTGCTAGGCAGTGTTACTACTGCTAGTGCTATGTTAGTACCGCTAGGCAGTGTTTCTACTGCTAGTATTGCTAGAATCAACTTGTAACAGACTTTGACATATTCAAGTGGCAGCTACAACTGCTTAATGACCACGTTTAATTGGTCATGTAACCACTAGTAGCTATAATGGGGATAATTATGAGGTGATTAATGGGTCGATTAATCCTCATAATTTCATTTAACTAGCTAAGAGTAATCTCCTATAAGTAGGAAATTAGTTCATGCATGAGTGATATCATCTGGAAAACATAAACACTTGTAAGCAAAAGGGTTATTGATTTGTGCTTAAATCATTAACATACACTTGGTCTTATCCCAAGTAGATATTCGTGATACCGAGCATTAGGGTCGAATAGTTTACTTTGGAAAGTGATAACACGATTCCAAGTGATATCCGGTAACTTGTATTGGTATTTGATTTTCTATTGATTATCTTCACCTTGTTCGGGCTTATTACCCCAACAATCAAAGTAAACTATTATGTGATAATCAATGGTCTTTGCTATGAAGCATATAACTGCTAACTTCTCCAAACTAGATAAGTTTAAAGAGCTGGCTTTTAAAAGATGGCAAAAGAAGATGCACTTCTTGCTATCAACCATGAGTGTGGTGTATGTTCTGAGCACACCAATTCCAGATGATGGGGATGATGCTACTGTGAAACAGATCAGGAAGAGGAGCAAATGGAAGAATGATGATTACATTTGCAAAGGTTTAATCCTCAATTGTATGTCTGATTCTCTCTTTGATATTTATTAGAATATTGAATCTTCCAAAGAATTATGGGATTCCTTGGATGCCAAATATATGGCTGATGATACATCAAGTAAGAAGTTCCTTGTAAGTAATTTCACAAATTATAAAATGACTGATTCAAGACCAGTTATGGAACAATACAATGAACTTCTTGGTATACTTGGAAGGTTTATACAACAAAAAATGCATATGGTTGAGGCTATTTCAGTCTCTTGTGTCATTGATAAACTTCCTCCTTCTTGAAAAGATTTCAAGCATACCTTGAAACATAAGAAGGAGGAGTTGACTCTTGTTGAGTTGGGCAGTCATCTGCGCATTAAGGAATCTCTCAGGGTGCAGGATAATGACAAAACAAAGAGTAACAATGCTACTGGTGCATCTGTTGTCAATATGGTGAAGCATAACAACTCCACCGGTACAATGACAACAAGGGTGGCGTAAACATCATGATATCACAAGAAGCAGACCCAACAAGAAGGAAACACCTACTTGTTGGAAATGTGGCAATCTGGTCACATTAAAATGGATTGCAAATGTGTTAATATTGGTGGTAAAACTAATGGATCGTGCACTAGTGGATCGTGGAATGGTTCAGTTCCTCTAAAAGGTCGAACATGTTTAATGAGTCTCTTCATGTTTATTATGTTACATATGTATCTCGAATCTAACTAAATGTAGGATGATGATATGGTGGGTTGACTCGAGCAGCATTCATGTGTGCAAAGATAGAAGCTGGTTCAAGACTTATGAGTCACCGAATGATGGTTCTATTCTTCACATGGAAATGAGTCAACAGACTTGGTGCATGGATGTGGTTGTATAGATCTTAGGTTTAGCTCTGGAAAGATTGTAACTTTGTTTAATGTTATTCATGTTCCCGATATAAAGAAAAACTTGGCTTCAAGTAGTGGTTTGAATACTCATGGTTTTAAACAAGTTATTGAATCTGATAAATTTGTTTTGTCTAAAAGTGGTGTATTTATTGGTTTTGGATATTTGTGTAATCAAATGTTCAGGTTGAACATTGTTAATGATTGTGATAATTCAGCCTTTGTGACCACCTCTGACCTGACTGACTCTACCCTCTAGCATGCTAGCAGACTTGGCCATGTACACTATAAAAGGATGCAAGATATGTCTAAGGATGGGTTAATCCGACATTTGACATGGACCTTTGAAAAGTGTAAAACTTACATGTTGACCAAAATAACTAAGAAACCTTTTCGTGGTGTTAAGCGTGAAACTAAGCTCTTGGAGCTAATACATAGTGACTGTATGATTTCCATGCCACTCCTCTTTGGGGAATAAGAAGTACTTTGTGAAATTTATAGATGATGCTTCTAGGTTTTATTATGTCTCTCTGTTACACACTAAGGATGAAGCATTAAATAAATTCAAAGTGTTTAAAACTCAAGTTGAATTGCAACTTGGGTCCCAGATCAAAAGATTAAGGACTGATAGGGGTGGTGAGTACATGGATACTCTATACTTTCATCTGTTGGTATAATCTATGAAACAATCTGCTCCTTATACTCCTTAGCAAAATGGTATTTTGAAAGGAAAAACAGTCTTGAAGGAGATGGTTAATTCCATGTTGTCCTATTCAAGACTGAGTCAAGGGTTCTGGGGTGAGGCTATGTTAACAACTTGCTATTTATTAAATAGGGTTCCCAATAAAAGGAACAATGTTACCCCTTATGAACTCTGGACTAAAAGGAAACCCAACCTAAACTACCTTAGGGTTTGGGGTTGTAAGGCTATTGTAAGACTCCCTAATCCAAAGCAGAAAACTTTGGATGAAAGAGGCATTGAATGCATCTTTGTTGGATATGCTGAGCATTCCAAAGATTTTAGATCCTATGTTATAGAACCTAATGAAAGTGTTTCAATTAACTCTACAATTGAATCAAGGGATGCAATCTTTGATGAGAATAGATTCTCATCAGCCCCTAGACCAAGTCTGAGAATTCCTAATGGAACTCATGACATTGGTGTATCAAGGTCCCTGATGAAGTGCCATCAGAGGTCCCTGATGAGGTTGTGGTTCAACAACCTGAACCTATGCTCAGAAAGAGTAAAAGGGTCAGAAAGCCAAAGTCATTTGGACCTGAGTTTCAATTATACTTAATTGAAGGAACAAGGGATGAGGTCTCTGATCAATACTCATATTGCTTCATTGTTGAGGACGATCCCAAAACATTTGAAGAAGCAATGAAGTCCCATGATGTTTCTTTTTGGAAAGAAGCAATCAATGATGAGATGGATTCCATCATGGGCAACAACACTTGGATGTTGGTTGATCTACCACCTGGGTGCAAACCTCTAGGTTGCAAATGGATTTTCAAAAGGAAAATGAAGGTAGATGGAACTATTAAAAGTTCAAGGCTAGACTAGTAATTCAGGGCTTTAAACAAAAGTCGAATAAACTATTTTGATACTTATGCTCACGTGGCTAGTATCAATACCATAAGGCTAGATTGATTGCTTTGGCATCAATTCACAATCGATTATTCATCGGATGTATGTGAAAACAACTTTCTTGAATCGTGAATTTGATGAGGAGGTTTATATGAACCAACCTCGGGGCTTCATCATGCACGGCAATAAAAACAAGGTGTGTAAACCGATTAAGTCTCTTTATGGACTAAGGTAGGCACCTAAGAAATGGCATCAAAAGTTTGATGAAGTAGTTTTGTCTAATGGTTATTTAGTTAACCAGTTCGACAAATGTGTATATAGCAAATTTGATGAATCGGTAAATGAGTCATCATTTTCCTATATGTTGATGACATGTCGATATTTGCATGACCAAAATCAGTTGACTGACAAAGGAATTTTGTCATCAAGGTTCTACATGAAGGACATGGGGAGGATGATGTTATCCTTGGAATAAGGATTAAACATGAAAGTAAAGAATTTCTATTTCTCGGTCTCATTATATTGAGAAGGTGTTAAGGAAATTTAATTGCTTTGATATTACCCGATAAGTACACCTATGAATACTTGAGAAGGCGATGACTAATAATGGCAAGGTCTGTATCTCAACTTGAGTATTCTAGGGTAATTGGCGCCTAATGTATGCCATGACTTATACAAGACCGATATTACATTTGCGATGGGTAAAGCGGCGGTATACGAGCAATCCTAGTGCTCATCACTGGCAAGCAGTTCAGAGGAAACTAAAGTATCTGAAGAGAATTATGGATTATAGTCTCTAATATGCGGGTTATCCTTTAGTGTTAGAAGGATACACTGATGCAAGTTGGACCAGTAACACTTAAGACAATTCGTCTACCAGTGGTTGGTATTCCTACTTGGTGGAGGTTCAATTTCTTGGGCATTCAAGAAGCAAACTTGCATCACCAGTTCAACAGTGGAATATGAGTTTGTGGCCTTAGCAGCTGCTGGTAAAGAAGCTGAATGGTTGAAAAACTTGCTTCTTAAGATTCCATTGTGGCCTAAACCTATAGCACCTAATTCTATCCGTTGTAATAGTGCAGCTACATTGGCAAAGGCTTATAGCCATATGTACAATGGGAAGTCTAGACACTTAGGTTTCAGACATAGCATAATTCGTGAACTTATCATGAATGGGTGGTATCTATAGAGTTTGTTAGATCTCAACAAAATTTAGTTGATCACTTGACGAAGGGTTCGGCTAGAGACTTGGTTATAAAGTCTGCTAAAGGGATGGGTTTAAGTCCAACTTAGTTACTGAATGCTAAGACACCCAACTCCCTCCTGAGGAAACTTGGGAGCTGAGTTCAACGTGGAAAGTTGAACATTCAGTGAACTGGAGCACATGTTTATATATACATCCCAAGGTTGTGCTCAGAACCTGCTGAAAAGGAGGATCAAGTCTTTACTTCTTAATGGTTAATTTCTTTGAAAAATTGCTTGGCAGGAGCATGAATAAAAGAGGAACCACCTATATGAATGTTGAAGTTTTGCCGCTTCAGGGAGCTTTAGACTTTTGGCTCTTACAACATTTATGAATTTGGATATGAACACATGGAGTGTATAGTGTCAGGAGCTTTTAAGTGTTTGAAATCTTGTATGTATTTTATCTTCAGGTATTCAAATGGGTTGAAGGGTTCAATTCTTAGAACACCCTGATTCTTGAATATTTGAACGTGTAATGTACGAAGATGGAAATTCAATCCTCAAGATATTTTCATTTATGCACATGTTTTGTTTAATGTTTAATTTTCATGCAAAGGAAGTGAACTAAATTTGGGAGAATTGTTGAAAATTTTAGTGCACTTGTGTGATTAGTTCACACCGGTAATAGGTTAGAAGGTACAAAGTGTAAACCCATAAGGTGCCGAACACCACGACTCTATAGTGGTAAGACTCATAATGTTAGTCTTCTTGGGCGAGTTAATCTTGCTAGTACTAATGTTAGTCTTGCTAAGCGAGTTAATCTTGCTAGTGCTAATGTTAGTACTGTTAGGCAATGTTACTACTGCTAGTGCTATGTTAGTACTGTTGGGCAGAGTTAATACTGCTAGTACTAATGTTAGTAGGCAGAGTTAATATTGTTAGTGCTAATGTTAGTACTGCTAGGTAGTGTTACTACTGCTAGTGCTATGTTAGTACTGCTAGACAGTGTTTCTACTGCTAGTGCTGCTAGAATCAACTTGTAACAGGCTTTGACCTATTCAAGTGAAAGTTACAACTGCTTAATGACCACGTCTAATTGGTCATGTAACCACTATTAGCTATCATGGGGATAATTATGAGGTGATTAATGGGCGATTAATCATCATAATTCAATTTTAACTAGCTAAGAGAATCTCCTATAACTAGGAAATCGGTTCATGCATGAGTGATATACGGAAAACATAAACACTTGTAAGCAAAAGGTTATGATTTGTGCCTAAACCATTAACATACATTTGGTTTTATCCCAAGTAGATATTCGTGATACCCGGATATTAGGATCGAATAGTTTACTTGGAAAGTGATAAAATGATTCTAAATCATATGTGGTAACCTGTATTGGTATTTGGTTTGCTATTGATTATCTTCACCCTGTTGTGGGCTTATTACCCCAACAAAGATCTACAAAATTATAGTTCCTTGGGGCTTCGGTCCCCGTTTTTGACATGCAACAATGTATGATCATGAGTTTTAAGAGCAAAGGAGCCAAGGATGGTATGGCATAGTAGGGAAAAAAGTAATATAGTCGAGTTGAAAGTAGGGTGAAAGCGAGGCCGAGAAGCTCGAGCTCGTTTAGGCTCGAGCTCGGCTCGTTTATATATAAAAAGCTCGAGCTCGAGCTCGAGCTCGCTTCGAGCCCATTTTGAGCTCGAGCTCGGCTCGTGAAATTTTTCACAAGCTCGAGCTCGGCTCGTTAACCTGGCTCGACTCGTTAACACAAGGCTCGAGCTCGTTAACACGGTTATTACATTATAGAAAATATATATCGTATATATTTCTAGGGCTCGTTTGGCTCATGAGCCTAAGCGAGCCTTTGTATAGAGCTCGGGCTCGAGCTCGATTATTAAATGAGCCCAAACTTAGGCTCGAGCTCGGGCTCGAGCTCGTTTAAACTCGGCTCATTCGAGCTTTTTACCGATCCGATCACGAGCTTTTCACGAGCGGCTCGGCTCGTTTCCACCCCTAGTTGAAAGCATTTTATACTGGGTTGATCATATAATTGTGAGTAGGTTGAGCTGAGCTTGATCATGAAGCTGATAGGCTAAACTCGTTGATCGAATAGCTTCACCATTATTCTTTTGCGTACGTTTAATTTGTCATTGGAACGAGACATTGCAGATGCTTTGAAAGCTTGACGAACTTGAGCATGAGCTTGACGAAAGTTTGTTCCAATGAAGATTAAATAAAGTCAGTTCGAATTAATTAGTTCATAATCGTTTGCAGCCCTTGGTCTCAACAGCATTGAATTTGAAACTCAAAAATTTCCATTAGCAAGCTGGCTTAAGAATTTTCAAACCGAGTCATCGAGGTCGCAACAAATGTTAACGTTCTATTATATTTTGTAATATATTAAATCTTACTACTCCTAAAAAAATAATAAAAAATAATAAATAAAAATAATAAATAAAAATGTACTAAACTTGTCACCCTTTCTTTTCGAGGTGTGAACAAAATTTTTATTTTAGGGTATTATCTTTCAAATTCATCCTCTTTAGAGTATTTTGCAAAAAGTTTGACATTTTGCCCTCTTACCAAGAGCAAATGATTGCAAGTATGATACTTTTTTTATCATTGCCATAGTTTTTATTATGTTAAATTTGGATATGTATTAAAATAATTTATAATTGTGTTAAATCTATGATAAAATGTTTTGTTTAAGTTTACACTATTTACGTTCAAACTCTTTAAAAGTCTAGAACATCGTACCACGAAAATTATTAACAAATGCCTTGAATTAATTCTTAGTAAAGGAGTAAAGGTGTTGGTCCTTAAAAACTTTAGTGGTTTGCAACATGATATGAGTTTAAATAAGTATCTCGCGTGCATGGCGTGTGGGGTTCAAATAAGCGGTTTAACCCTTACCATTTAGGCGGGAAAAGCCGATTCCATTTCATCATTTCATTTGTATATAACACAATTCATTTCACATTTGTAAGCGGTTTTGATTTTGTAATTCTCTCTTGTAATAAAACACACAGTCGAAGCGTATAACAAATCCCATTAACTAATTCTTGAGCTCAATTCTTATTGTTTGTGTTTTTGGTTAGTTATAGTCTTATTTGAATCTCGTTGATTCACAGAAGAGTATATCAAGCTAGTATCAAAGATCATTTCGGCATCTTAACCCATAAACCTATTTAGTTTGATCGTCGCCGATCAAATTCAGCCAAAATACATTCGCTTCCTATCACAAATCGTTACCCTTGTTAATTTTTATTCGTTTCTTGGCCAAAACACGCTTTTCCAAATGCAATTTAGTACATTATTTATTCTTTAAATTCTATTTTCCAATTGAGAAGTACATGTCCTTCTGCAAAATGGAAGTGGGCGGTAGTAAATTATCTTAATAAGTAAATAATGTAAAGTTAAAACAAAACATTTTTATCATAGATTTAACACAATTATAAATAATTAAATAAATTATCTTAATACATATCCAAAATTTAACATAATAAAAACTAGGGCGAATGATAAAAAAAATATCATACTTGTTCGTTTTGCTTTCTTGTGGGTAGAAAGCAAAATGTCCAACTTTTTGCAAAATACCTAAAGAGGATGAATTTGAAAGTATAATACCCTCAAAAAAAATAAAAATTTGTGTTATTCTGCTGAAGAAGATAGGGTGTGAGTTTAAGATTTTTTTAACCATTAAGGCCGATAAAAAATAAAAATAAAAATCCTCTAATATCCCTTCTTAAATATTGTATATCTATCATGTTTCATTATCTAATATGTTCACGAAGTTCAAAAGGATTATGTGTGTAAGCTAAGTGTGCTTCATCAATTGATCACGTTATGTTATTGTCTTGACTTCGAACAATTTTCCCCAGGCACATAGTATATTAAGTAGTCACACGTATATTTCTACATAAAACAAAACGACTCAATTTCAGCTAGAGGTGACAAAATGGCGGGCGTGCAAGCAGTGCAGTGCCAAAACAGCATGGGTTAGAATAAGACGAACTTAAATGGCCCAAGGCCAAACGAGCGTATGTTATAAAATCGACTAATAAAATCATAAAATGATTTAAATAAATTTTAAAGCATAATATCTTATTTATATTAAAAACTTAATATAAAAATCTTTAAAACAATCGTAATGTTCTACAATTGAGAAAAAATGTCTTATTATTAGTCTTATTTAAGTTTTAATGGGTATATATGCATTTCTAAAAAGAAGAGTAGTAAATGTGGTAGAATCTTTTACAATTTGACCATTTAGCATTTTTTTTTTTTTTGACGTTTGACACCTCTAATTTCGAACTGGCGAAATGAAAAACATGTTGAACCACCATCTTGTGGCTGGTTGGCTGATCCAGCGTAGCAAACTTAACTTCAAACCGCATGAGTTCCATAATGGTAAAGAAATTGACCACAATTTCTTATTGTTTCTTAGATTAGCCATCTATTGAAGAGAATGATCGATCTACCAGTTTGAGTATGTTTAGTGAGGGTTTCAAGTTTCGTTGTCAATAAGTCGAAGAACGTAGAAAACACTAAAATATTACTGTAGGAAGTATTATGGTAGCTAAGGAAAGAGGAACTGCACGGGTATATAAGTATATATAGAGCCATAGATGAGTGTGACGTGTGCTTACGACGGCGAATAAGAGGGACCTTGTATAAATAAAAGCTTGTATTTTCAATTTTTAAATTTGGTTTATATATTCAAAATTTTAGCACCTATTTGAACATAAAAAAAAATGATGATTAAAACTCGTAACTCCTAAACGATTTTACTATCATAACGACGAGTTAATGTTGAAATATGTTGAGTTGTGCAAGCTCATGTTTGGATATAAAGTCTAAGGGCTTTTTATGTCAAGTTTTTCTAATGTTTGTATGTTTAGTTCTTGATAGCGAGGTTTTCTATTCTACGGGGTTAAAGTGTAATTTGCTTCTATAAAAGCAAATGCCTAACCCTCGACATTAATCAAGTCATATTTCTCACATACATACATCTCTCTCTCAAGATTGTGATTGGTCCGGTATTGGTATTCTGTTAGTATTACGATCATCTTGACGGGTTTATAGTTTGGTAGGTGTTATTGAGAGTTGTAGTGAGGCTACTTTGTATCATAATCATTGTGAGTGGGATAGATAGGATCCTTACGAGGGGACTATCTTTTCTTACATATATGTTTGATGAGCACACGTTTTGTGGTCTCATCTTCTTGTATATTCAAATAATAAAATATTCACCAAGGGGTGGTTGGTACAGGTGATTTGATTGTGTTGTGGTTGATTTTGAGATCGGATATATAATTTTAACATGGTATCGGGGCCGCGGCTTTGATCTCCGTTGGTTCTTGATATTAGGGTTTTAGGGTCCGATCTCAAATTTGGGGTTTCTTGATTTTGAGCAATTGGAATCTTTTGAGGTCATTTTCTCGCAGTCGTGGTGTTAATTGCTGGTTTTAGTGGTGGATCTTGGATTTCTCAGTTAGGGTTTTTTGAAACTCTAATTTGGTAAATTTGGGGATCTTGATTCTCGTGATTCCCTGTGGTGTTATTGGGGTTCTTGGTTGGTTACTGACTCTCTTGACTAAGTGAATCAAGAGTGTTGGTAATCTGGTCATTCCGCTGCATTATCTCTGTAAGGTTTATTTTTCTTCCTTTAATTATTTGAGTACTTTAGTTGTAACACCGCAAACTCGTGGGGTAACATCTTGACCTGCCTCCGAGAGGTACGAAACCTGCTCTTCTCGTAGATAGGTGTAAGGCTGGGTACTACAGTTTAATTGGGTGTGAGTTTTAGTGTTCTTGTTAGTTTAATTGGTATTAGCTTTAGTTAGTTGTTTCTTGGTTTGTTTCTTGGTTGTTATATGTTTGTCTTATTTCTTGTTATTATGGTTGAAATTCTTATTAGTTCTTTGAATCACTGGTAATCCTTTTAAGCGCATTCTAGTGATAACTCTAATGTTTCTAGTGTGCATTTTAAACTCACTGGGTGCGATAATTCTGAAATGTGGTCTACTACTATGAAAATTGCTTTAAAGGTAAAAATAAGATGGGATTTGTTGATGGTTCTTGTGTTAAACCTGTTACTAGCCCAGTTCTATCCCAGCAATGGGAGAGATGCAATGCCATTGCTATTGGCTGGATTCTTGGGTCCTTGTCACCTAAGTTGTACTTAGGACAGGTTTACTCAGAAATTGCATCTGAATTTTGGGATGAATTAGAGGAAACTTATGATAAGATTGATGGTTCTGTTGTCTTTAATGTGATTCATAAAATTAATACTCTTAAATAAGGTGAATTGTCTGTGCCTGAGTACTATCATAAGTTTAATTCTCTATGGAGAAAATTTGACACTTTAACTTTGTTACCTGCTTGTACTTGTGCTGCTCATGAGGGTGTGTTGAAACATAATCAGCTTATTAGACTTATACAGTTTCTTATGGGCTTAAATGAAGTATATCAACCAATTAGGAGCAATATCTTGGCTAGGGATCCTTTACCATATGTGAAAGAGGCCTTTAATGTGATCTCTAGGGAGGAGTCTCATAGAGGACTCCACCCAGTTCTGGTTCTATGACAGGTTCAACTGTCGCTTTTATTACTAAGACCAATAATAATTCAAACTCTAATAACAATTTTGTTAGGTGAAATGGTAATGGTAATAATAATAATGGTAATGGTAATAGGGCACCTAATCCTAATCTGGTTTGTAAACACTGTGGTCTAATTGGTAATACCATTGAAAGGTGTTTTGAGTTAAATGGTTATCCACATGGTTTTAAAAGAAACCCTAACTTGTCTAAACAATCTGCTGCTATCAAAAAGTTTAATGCTAATGCAGATGTGTCTCAACCATCAACTTCTTCTGGCTCTATGATTGGGTCTTTCACTAATGAACAAATGATGAAACTCTTAAGTCTCATTAATGAAAAACCTTACGCTAATTTCTCTGCAAGTATGGCGGTATATCTCCCACTTTCTTCAATAACAATGTGATGTTCAATGCATTTTAGAAGTTTTTGGTGCCAAGTCTAGTTACGTGAGTTATAATGTTACATTTGGTTGGGTTATTGACTCGGTGCCAATCAACATATGGTGATTCCACTAAGAATATTTAATGTTGTTAATATTTCTAGTCTTATGTTAACTGTTGGTCATCCTAATGGTACTGTTGCTAAAATTTCTGCTATTGGTAGTCTTAGACTTACTTCTAGTGTGGTTTTATTTGATGTTCTTGTTGTTCCTGAGTATAATGTGAGTTTGTTGTATGTTAATAAGATGATTAAGGATAGTAAGTTCTTTGTTGGTTTTGATGAGCATAAATGTTATATTCAGGATTTGAATCTGGGCAAAATTATGGGGACTAGTAGTGAGTCTGGTGGACTCTATTTGTTTGATGAAACTATTTGTGGTGAGTCTAATCTTGCTATGTGTCATTATGTGTTTGTTTGTCATGTTTCTAATAAGTTATGGCAACAAAGGCTTGGTCACCTCTTGATCAAGTCTTGTCCACTGGGTAATAAAATTTGTTTTAAAAGGTGGATCATCTTTCACCTTGTGATGTGTGTCCAAGCTAAATAAACTAGAGAACCTTTTCCATTAAGTGAACATAAAACCGAATCATTGGGATCTTATTCATTGTGATGTTTGGGGCCCTTATAGGGTAACTAGTAAAGAAGGTTTTAAATATTTTTAACTTTGGTTGATGATTTTAGTAGAAGCGGTTTGGGTGTATTTACTAAAATCAAAGGCGAGTTAGTGATCATATTACAAGTTTTATAAAACTTATCTTTACAGCTTTAACAAAAGGTTAAGATCATAAGATCGATAATGGAGCAGAGTTTGTCAACAATCAATTATCTACACTTTTTCTGAATTAGGGATGATTCACCAAACTTCTTGTGCCTATACTCCCAACAAAATAGGATTCTTTGAGAGAAACATAGACACACCTTAATATTGCTAGGAGTCTTATGTTTTGGGGATTCCTGAATATGTGGCACGAATGTGTTTTAACTGTTGTGTATTTAATTAACATGCTTCCCTCCTTTGTCTTGTCTGGTGCTTCCCCTTATTTTCTAGTATATGGTAAGGATCCTAGTCTCTCTCACATTAGATCTTTTGGATGTCTATGTTACTCTACTGTTTTAAATTCACATGATATGTTCAAACCATGAGCTTGAGAGGGGGTGTTGAAATATGTTGAGTTGTGCAAGCTCATGTTTGGATATAAAGTCTAGGGGCTTGTTATGTCAAGTTTTTCTAAAGTTTGTATGTTTAGTTCTTGATAGCAGGTTTTATATTCTACATGGGTTAAAGTGTAATTTGCTTCTATAAAAGCAAATTCCAAACCCTCGTAGCATTAATCAAGTCATATTTCTCACACATACATACATCTCTCTCTCTCTCTCAAGATTGTGATTGGTCTGGTATTGGTATTCGATCATCTTGATCGGGTTTATAGTTGGTAGGTGTTATTGAGAGTTGTAGTGAGGCTACTTTGTATCATAATCATTGTAGTGGGATAGATAGGATCCTTATGAAGGGGACTATCTTTTTCTTGTGTATTTGTTTGGTGAGCACACGTTTTGTGGACTCATCTTCTTGTATATTCAGATAATAAAAATATTAACCAAGGGGTGATTGGCTGGGTGATTTGATTGTGTTGTGGTTAATTTTGAGATCAGATCTATAATTTTAACAGTTAAGTTTGTACTTGTATGGCTGTCTCTTTCTTTCTAGCTCTTGTTCGGATTGGCTATTTAGAACCTAGCTTCATGAACTCAACGTACTCTTTATCTTTAATGAGGATACGAAATGCGAGTAATTGACTTATGAGAAAACTCTCTTTTGTATGGTTTGAAGTAGCTTTGGAAAAATGGTTTAAAAGACATCCATCCAGAGATTTCAATGCAATTCTTGAAAATCATATATAAGTATAAAAAACGTATGAAAAGCAATTGTTAGGATCGGTTCAATTAGAAGATAAATTTGGATGATACGATTCCTTATACTAGAAAACAAAACCGAACAAAAATCATCCATTTAAGCACTCGTATTTATTTAATTTCGAAACAAAATTTCAAACAATAACCTTAATCAGCCTCTTTTTCAAGTTATATAAAGAAACAACAGTAGAATTTGGGGACAAAATTAACAATAAATTCGACTATCTATGTCATATATCCCTCCCATAATGTGACAAGTGCTCCATGAACGTGGGTGTGTTTTCTTCGACCAATTATAACTTCACATAGTTAGAGTACCACCTTTTCTAGAAATTGGATTAAAAACTTCTTAGGTAATAAAGTATTAAATTATTATTTCGAAATTTTCTTATGAGTTTTATTTATTTATCATAGAATTGATAATTTTCGGCAATAAAACTGTCTTTCGTGGACAATGTTTTGAAAACTAAACGGAAATTGAACCGATTTCTTTTTGGTTCGACGGTTTAACTGCATTTTAAAACCAAACTAATGCATGATAGATTTAAGATCGTTTGAGGATGAAAGATTCTTTCATCTGGGGATCAATCTCCACCCTTCATTTTATTAGATCTAATGGATGAGATTAATCTCAACAATTAAAAAAATCCATTTTCATCATTTTTTCAAATATAAATATATTCAAACCGTTAATCGTCAAGCGAAAAAAAATATACAATTCTGACGGCGTTTAATTATCTTTCTATAGATAGACACTTTGATATACTTTCAACAAAAAAAAAATTCGTGTTTTTCACTTTTTTTTTTTAAGTTTTTTTCGTTTTTTTACGTTACTGAAATTTGTATGAAAAAATCATATATGATTTAACACTAATTTGAATACCACATGTGATATTAGTGTTAAATCATATATGATATGTATATCATATGTGATTTATCATATATGATTTAACACTAGTATCACATATGATATTATATATCATATGTGATTTAATACTAATATCACATGTGATCTTCAAATTAGTGTTAATTCATATATGATATTTCATGCAAATTCCAGTTTCGAAGAAAACGAAAATAGAGCGAAAAAATTGAAAAAGCGATTTTTTTCTTTCAAAGTATATCAAAGTGTCCATCATAGAAAGATAATTAAATAAATCGTCATGATGGTGTAATTATTTTTGCTTAACGATTAACGGTTTAAGAGATATTTAAATTATAAAAAATAGGTGAAATAATAAAATTCTTTTAATCTCAACCATTGATTTCTTTTTAGATGGATGGTGGAGATGAGTCACTGGTATGTAAGAAAAGTTTGGTATGTAAAATAACTCTCTCTACATGATAAAGATATTTTATTTTATATAAAAAAATAATAATAAAATAAATAAAGAAAGCTACGAGAAAATGTCAATTTAGTTCTAAGAAACTAGAAAATGATATAAAATGAAATTTTGAAAAGCAAAATCTTGGCACAAGTAGCCTAACTCTTCACTTGCTCTCTTGAATGGTAAAAACAAATTTTCTTATTAACCCGTCACGAGCTTTCAATTCACGGTTCAACTAGTTTTAAGCGATGGTTCAACCGGGTTTTTCTATAAACCGGCTTCCGGTCACTCAACCGATTCATGGTTCAACCGCCGAGTCAACTTTCGGATTTGAATACATTGCTACTAACTTATGTTTTCAACCTATATTTCTCCATCATTATTAATCTTCTTCAACTTTTATTTCTACTCATTCAAAACCCAACTAAAACCTCAAAAGTTTCTCAAACAAGTTTTTCTTTCCATTTGTTCATCCTAAGGTGTATATTTCTTCATCTAACATAAGGGTACTAGCGAAAAGACTAAGTAAAACAACTAAAAACAAAGATCTCATTACAGCTAGTTCATCGGTTTGTGTCCGTTTCGCTAGTTTTTTTTTTCCAGTTTTCCATTGCTACTAGGTTTGACTTCACGGTTTACGAGCTACCCGAACCAAGCACATTTGGTTCTTGGTTAAACCGCCGATCCGATCCGCTTTCAAAACCATGTTTGTAGAGGTTGATAATTTATCGACCTATATGAGTTTTGCTAGGTAATTTTTGAGTCTAAAGTTAAATTTTACTTGTTAGGTTATCAAAAATAACATAGTGAAATTTCTCAAAGAACTTTGCTACACCATAATGCTTATAGAAAAACATTCATAAAATTGAGTTGGTTATTTGTGATTGGATTAACAAAAGAAAGAGAGCAAAATTATAGCAAAAACACCAATCAAAACAAGGACAAATCATTTTGTGAAAGTTTTTTTGTAAAATTCATATGGGCATTTAAAATTTAAGCGTATGCCTAAAAAACAAAATTGACTAAGGTGAACAAAATCAAGTGAAAACATAGTTGACTTTCATGATAAGCGCTAACTATGAATGTTGCGATGTGTGTTTTTATGGTTACTGGCGAAAAGAAAGGTTTTGTCCAAAGACTTTACGGTTTCATCCTACATTTGAAACTTGAAGTTTTCTTAAGCATACTACGGATGATGGCCTTATAACTTGGTGGCTTATAACCTATACTTATTATAACCATTTTAAGCTCTTAGTTGGCCTTTGTTAGGAATCTTGAGTTTTGAAGTGCTCTTATATCGGTTATGGGATACTAGGCTTACCATAAAGTAGGTTTTCATTTTGTGAAAGGAATGTATGTTTGGTGAGGCGGTGTATGATGCTAGGAATAGTGAGAGTCAAATATGAACCTACTAGATCCTAGCAATCCTTTATCTATAGGAGGTTAGGTTGGTTTCTAAGTGAAGGTGTGTGTTCCCTAGCTATTGATGCCTTAACCTCTTTACTTTTTATGATTAGATAGTGAGGTGAGTTGATATTTGAACTTAGGGCTGAAAGTTAAGGAAATGTAGCTAGGTGGGTATAGCCCTTCATTTTAGAGTATGGGAGTTATAACTTACATGATGATTCCTAGTACATGACATTATAAGTCTATTGTGGATAATTGTTGAATGGATTATGATGTTCATGTAGTGGGAAATGTAAATCATGGAGTTATGGTATTGGTGCATAAAAAGGTGAATGTTTGGTGGGACTTCTTGTTGTTTGTGCTCAAGTGCAAAAAGTGAATGATGTATTTGAGAAAGGCTATGTAGTATTGTCTGATATGTGTTAATGTAGTATCTGATATCTGACATATCTTAGAGTTGATAGTTGTATCTCTATTTAAGAATGTTCAAACAGTTTTTTATTTTATTACATTGTAAAGCTATTGATTGAAATTTATATTTTTCACCTTTGCACCAAAAAAAGTGAAAACAAAGTTAAAATTCTCCGTGGACCAATGTTTTCCTTCTTCACATCCGGTCATTCGGTCAACGAATTCATCCATTCTTTAATTTAACGAACTGGGCAGCTGGCGCGTTTCGGCGGGGTGATTGACATCAGTTTTTTGCAACCATGTTGGCCAAAACAATTTAGCAATACAGAGTAAAAAATAAATAAATAATTAAAATTAAAAACCCAAAATTCATAAAAAAACACAAAATCTTAAAAGAAATAGAATTAAAAAAACTCCCAAATTATGAAAAACCCCTTATTTAAAATTTTATTTTTTAAATATGCATGATCTGTAATAATTGTTAAACCTGAAACCAATGAAGGTGATTTTTTGTATAAAAGAATTGGTACCTTTTTGTGGTTCTGGATTTATTTTCACCGAACTGATTCCCCATCTTCTTCATTATTGTGGTGAGCTAATCATCCACGAGTGTATGTTAGTAAAACTAATTTACGGAAGCTTGAGGTTGGGTTATGTGGGTATATCTTCCAATCATAGCACTATATTTTGTTTCAAAAATTCCCATACTGCCGTAGTTTTTGGATAGTATTTTTAATCCCGATGCGATCCTTAATTCAAAAGGTAATGTTTCTTTGATCATCACAACTAAGATATCAAACATTTCAATTTCACTTGGGCCATCGGTTAAAATTATCATTAAATTGTTATTGATAGATGTTAAGTATTAGTATAAATAAATTTGTTTTTTATTAATACCTTTATTCAAGTAATGACATAAAACCATTAATCCAACAAAACCGAGAAAAGTCAAAAATAATGTTGGATACATAATGAAAATTGTATGTTATAAAGACAACAATCCCATAGGTTCTTCAAAGCCTTGTCTCTAAGCAAATATTCTCTTCTATTAGTAACTGTAAGGAGCAGGTTGTTATGACCTTCAATAGGAATGATAAGGTAGTCAGATCGGTCCGTAGTGAGCTTACCTCCAAATTTTCCAAGATGAAGTGAGTGACCTTCCTGTCAAGGTTCCTAGGAAACAAATACACGTTTTCTTGTACTTGAAGGTTCCCTTATCGTTCCATTAACTTAAATTGAGCAATCACTTGGTTAGTAAAAGAGTGGTTGCTAAAATAAATCATTGCTTTAAGTTCTAAGAGCACCTAAATCTAGAAAATTGGAAGTGTGAAGTTGTAAATGTAGAAAAAAATTGATATTAACAAAAAAACAACCCATTTTAAAAAAAATCAAGAAACCTGACAGGATATCTCTTCTCCTTGTAAGAAAATATAAGCATCTTTGCAAAATACCATAACATAATTATACTAAGTTTAGCATAACATAAGTGTACCTAAGTGACTTGCACAAACAGGTTCACGTTAAATATTTTGATGAAAACATTACGGTCCAACATTGGCCAAACAATCAAGGATGAGGCTCGGATCGCAATTCACAGGCACTCGGCGCTTTGACATAACTACACCCACATAATAGAAGTGGTTACCCGCCAAGATACGGGACCGTGAAAGCCGATTCATAGAAGAGTAATTGTGCAGAGAATTCATCATTGCCCCGGAAAAGAACAAACCCAAATTAATCATGGCCTTGTAACGGGGATGTTGTGGCAAGAAACATGGCTGCAATTATTATGTCAACGCATTTTCTATGCCATCAATTCCCAATAGCAATAGGCAGCCATTATAAAACATCCACAATAAATATTATAATAGTTTTATAATGAACTACCTATTGCTATTGCGAAAAGGGTGCTTGAGTCAAGGTGATCCACAATCATAACCAGGCCCATTATATATCTTATACATTTACCGGGTTCAACTATTACCTTTTAGCTGTGGCCCAACATTGAATCCGTAAAACCTAAAATATTACGAATTCAAACCAAGCATATTTAAACCTTTGTATGCAGACCATATACATGTTTGATAGTGAAAAGTAAGGCTCAGATCTACAAATTTCCAAACGGTACGAAACACCGGCATGGCCGCAACCACATACAGAGGTGTGGCTGCCTCGCCAAGATATGGGTCTCATTAAACTGTATTCCGATAAACCATAAATGTAGAAAACGGTCATCATCGCCTTAATAATATTTGGGAAAACCTTCAATGACTCGGATGATTAGTCTAACTTTAAGCATTTCAAGCCCATCAAATTCAAAATACGCTTTAGTTTCACAGCCCGAACAAAATAACAAAGAATCGATATTAAACAAACTACGATAGGTAGTAATGTTGAACATCGGTCGTTTGCAACCAACATTCGAGTAGGATTGCCCGCCAAGATCTTGGTGTTGACCACAAAATTTATAAACGATGAAAATTTTCATCATTCTTGGTAGCTGATAATCACAATATTTTATTTTGAGACTAACATGGGTCAAAGTTATTCTAATTCCACATAACATGTTGTAGAAATAAGTTGCTCACATTCCTAAATCCATAAAAAATACGACAGTGGCCTCAAGTTTGCAAAGGAGGTGGCCTATAACGAGACAAATTTCAACATAATCGAGCTCTCACCTCCCTCAAACTTTTTCTCTTCAAGCGATCTTTACACAATGGTGCGCACGGACGTATTGCATATCCCATTGAAGTAACAAAAGAATTTGAGAGGAAGATGAGAAAAGCAACTATCTTGAACATCGTGTGTCAATATTAACAAATGAAGAATACATTGTATTCTTTATTTGCCAATATTGACACCTAATATTAGATGTTTGTGATAGAAAATATGTTCTTGCATATTTTAGTTCCGTTCCATAAAAGGCCCTCGTCAATAATAGACTATAATTTTCAAAGAAAGATGGGAACAAAAGTAGATGATGCGAAAAAGTACACTTTGCACTAATTGCGTGTCATACCATTCTCTTTGGTTTCGCATCTTTCTTTGGTGAAATGCACTCTACCAATGATTAGAGCCTTTGTGGAACCGAACGGCAACATGCATTGATGCGCTCCAGCAGTCAAGGTTTCACACAAGCACGCCACATGTGAATGGCGGACCGTAAGAACCTTAAAACGGCTCGAAGCGAACTCAATGAAGATCCGAGGAGTATAGTGTTTTCCGGGTCGTTATGTCCCAATGAAATGCAATGGATCACCCTACGAATAGTGATCGCGAGATTTGAAGCGGAAAGGAGATTTGGAATATGATTATAACTACGGAAAAAGCCAACAAATTACAACGGCTTAAATGCAAATTAAAAGGAAATTAAAAGATAAAATCTATTAAATAAACGCTATCACTATATTTAAAATTGATGAACGTTTAAAAATTAAAACTTAAAACTTACGTTTAAATAAAAATAACGTAAACGATAAAAATAAAAAGTGAAACTTATACAATATAAATCCTAAAAATATGAAAAATACATTTTTACAAACCTAATGATAAAAGAAAATATTTAGAAAAAGAAAATTATTTTTATAACTAATTAATTAATTATTATTAATTAAAAACTAATTTTAACTATTTAATAATTACCTAAAATACAAGAAAATAGGAAATAAAGCTAGAAAATAAAATTATGACTTAGAAAATCTAAAATATCAAAATAGAATTTTCAAAACTATTTTTGTATTTTTCGATTATTTTTCTATTTTCTAGGAATTTTAAACTATTAAAACTACTTAAATTATTTAAAATACAATTTTAACTAAGAAAAATATGGAAAATACTTTTTGGCTTTTTATATTTATTTAAACGTAAGAAAATTGAAAAATTATTTTTGAAGCTTTTCTTAATTTTTATATTAAATGCTATTTAAAAAGGCCTAAAAATTAATTTAAATTAAGAAAAATAGCAAACAAGCTTGGAAAAATCTGAAATTTCAGGAAAAGTCTAAAATAATATTAGGAATATAAGAAAAATAGAAAAACAAGGGCTTGCATGGAGGAATTAGAAACTGATAAGTCAAGTGCTTATAAATAAGCACTAGAATAAGCTAAATGAAGAAAACAAGCCACCAACTGTTAATAGAAGTTATAATAAGCTAAGAGAACTAAAATGCAATAAGTCTTAACTATCCTAATCCTCTAAATCACAAGCTAGCACAGATTTGATTGTTTGAACTTTAAGCTTAAAACAGAATCTGGGGCCAACTTCATGACTTATTAAAAAGCTACTGAATAAGCTAGAAACTAAAAAGCAATTATTGGAACCTCAAGATAACTCGGCTAAGAACATGTAAACTAAAAATCAGATCCAGAGGTGCTCGGATGAGCTCTGCAAGCTCAACAAAAGCGCTTAAAACATGCGAGCTTAATGCCTGTGATAGGGCATTTAGCAACATATTGACAAGCTTTTTGAAGCTTCTACAAAATTCACAAAATTGTAATAAAATGGAGATAAACAAATAGACCAGGAGGACTTTCTGAAACCACAAGTTTCATTGAAAATGATTCAGAAGTGAGCTCATGAAAAATCTTCCTATTTGGCTCAAAACTGAAATTTGCAATTTGACTTTTTGAGCAAGAAGTGGAAAGTTGACTTAAATGAGATTTGGATCCAATTTAAGGACTGATTATGAACTTAATGGATGAAATAAGACTAATGCTAGCTATATCTAATACATTTAAACACAAAATAAGAATTGGATTTGTTAAAAATCCAACAGTTGACAGATTATAACAGTTGTGATGAATTTTTGACTTTAGTGGTTTTTATGCACAAGTGAAAGACTTAAATCAGTTCAATAGGACTTAATAAGCATGACCCAATAGATTTTAACCACTACAAACACCTATAAAGCGATTAGACAGGAGGATCCAAACACCCTTTATTACAATCATTATGAACTAAAAATGAAGCTAACTAGTGATCCAACTTGAACCAATGACCAAACCGAGCTATCATGACCATATTACAACTATATAAACAGGTTTAAGCGGTTGGTGATCACAGATACTTAAACAAGTATGAAATGCAAATGGACTAAAAATTGGCGAGAACTCACCCACATGTATCCAAATTATTTGCGGTCAAAACCGAACCATAACTACTAGGCTAGTCTAATCCAACACCAATAAACCTCTGCAACACCCATTATCGCTTCCATTCTAATTTGAGCTCCATTGACTTTTGTTGACTAAAATGGAAAATTGTTTGAAACTGTAATGTGAGCTTATACAAGGCTTTAACAAGCTTAAACAAGCTTATTTGAACATGAAAAGAGATTATTTGAAGCTGTTGAATGATACTTTGAGATGGAAATTTTCAACAGTAAACATTAAATTTGGAACTTAGATGAAAGACTTTGATTGATACTCAAAAGTGACTTACAAAGGTTTGTAAACTTGAAATTGATACAATGAAACTGAAATTACATCATTTTAATTTAAACTAAGACAATAATTAAAAAAAACGACATAAGTAAAATTTTTATAAACTAACTACCACCTTTCTTGCTTCCATCTTCATTCTTTTTATACCCAATCTTATTCTCTCTCCATTCTGAATAGTTCCCACCATATTCTTGACCATTGGATTGCAGAATTTGATCTTGGCCCTTAAATTGAGTTTTGGCGGGAAAATGGGATTTAACAGTTTGGGGTTGAGTGTTGGGGGAGAGATTGCATTAAATGCATCTTGGAGTGAGGTGGAGGAGGGGGGACATGGAAGGAGATAAGGTGAGGAGGGGTTGTGTGTTGCGGTGTTTGCAGAGATCAGTGGGAGGGTGAAGGTTTTGGCGCGTTGGGTTGTGTTTGACCAAGCTTTTGACTGTGCATTAATATAAAAGGGGTTCAAAATGGGGTCCAATGGTTATGGCAGGGTCCATTTGAATTATGACAAGTCAAAGGTGTAAAGGTATTAATAATGACAAGGACTAGTGTTGTCATTTCTGAAATTGCAAGGACCTTGGCTGCCAATTCATCAAAGAGGTTTCAAGGGACCAAAATTGACAATCTCACAAAGTACAAGGACCAAACTTGCCATTTTCACATTTTCCAGGGACTAATTCTGCCAATTTTGAAACTTGAAGGACCATTCTTGTAATTTTCTCAAAATTTTGACATTTTTCACCAAAGGACTAAATTTGAAAAGTTATGATTTTAAAAGGACCTTTGGTGACTTTTCTTTTGAAATTTTGACTCAGGGACTAGCTTTGACAAATTTTGAAAGTTGAGGGACTGAAACTGCCAATTATGCAAACTTTGCTCATTTTTCATCTGATTTTGAACATTTTGCATCTGAAACATATAAAATGTAATTTTGGAATATTTCCATATTTTGATGCATTGAGCATTTTAAACGCTTTTGATTCAGTTTGATAAAAATGATGAGTATTTACACACTCATCAATCACCACACTAAACTATTGCTAGTCCTTGCAATCTTTTGAGAAAACTTAATGGATTTGAAACTCTTTACCAAAAGCCATTACTTACGAGTAGCCAAATGTTTCAGTTCAAGTAAGAACTTTGGTACAATCGATAACCAAATGATTTTGAGCAAATCATCGACTTCAATGATTTGATTTGTCTTTACGGAAGCCGTTGCTCGGACTAGCCAACTCTTAGATAAATTATCAATATTATCTTTGGTGGTGATTACCAATTATGGATTTTCCTTTGCCTTTACCACAAGCCATAAACTTGCGGGCTAGCCAACTCTTCACTTTTTAGGATATGGTGATGAATACCATACAATTTTGGGCAAATTGCAAGCCGTCAACGGATTTGAGATATCTTTACCAAGAGCCGTTTGCTCTGAATTAGCCAATCCTTTTGTTTATTAGACAAGGCGGATGATAACCAAATGAGAAAGGGTAAAAACTTACTCCAAAAAAATTTTTGGCCAAAACGGGGGTGGTATAATTATATGATAAAATTCGTGAGAATTCCCCACACTTAGAAATGAATATTGCCCTCAATATTCAAAGTACCGCGGTTATGCCGAAACAAAGAACGTGAAAGGGAAATACTACGGCCTTTATTTAGAAAGATGTTTTTTTTTTTTTTTTTTTTTTTTTTTGAATGCTTATATATATATAATATGGGCAACTTCCCACACTAGATTGGAACACATGGGTGAAAACCCATGTTAAGCTACTGTTTTTGATTACCGAGTCGCTAGCTTGACTTGACCCCAATTAATTGGTGCATGGGAAGCAAAGTGGAAGAAACAATCTCCATCGGACTTTCATTCAAGATGTTTGGACAAACATTTGAAGCACGTGAAAGTTCCACACCGATGAGATATACATAGAACCGACTCACAAATGGTACATGAAAATGCGGGATCAAAGATAATGTCTTCATTCCCGAAGGAGTGAAGAAACGGAGAAGTGATGAATATATGAAGAAAAGAAAGAAAATCATGATAGAAATCATGATTAACTCTTCATCCTCAATAGGAGAATTCATAGTCTCATGAATCTCATCAGTTGAGCTCAATTGGTCTAGACATATCTCGGGTGTGTCTAGATCAAAGTAGAAGTTATCATACTCCGGCGGAGATATGATATGAGTGAGTTCATCTGAGAACTCCATGAAGGTGAATGAATCATATTCAGAATTGATATGAGTGGGTTCACTAATGAACTCCTTCAATGTACATGATTCATAATCGGGGAGAGAATTGTGAGAATGAAAAGTGGTACTGCCACTAATCTTCTCTCCCATATTATCAAAACAGGAGGCTTTCATTTCCGAAATAGAATCATCGGAAGGAATGTCACTACCCTTAATGGGGGTAGGAGATGAAATCGGTTTCTCTTTGAAAGCCTCAATTTTAGAAACGAGAAGACTGACATTCAATAATGTTGCTCGAAGAGCTTCATCTTTGATTTCAGTGTCAGTAACTTCATCATTCTCTTCTTCTAAGCTAACAAGCTCGGAAGGTGAATCTTCCACATAAATGATGTCTCCACAAGATAACGAATCATCATCATCGAATCGGAGGACATCTCAACATGATCATCTTGGAAGACAAGAGGAGGATGGTATCACACACATGATCAAGAATTCCTCAGATTCTCTTGGGATTGGGACAAGGTCCTCAACATTAGACTTTATCAATTCGTCCGATTCCTTTTCGTGAACAAGTCGAGATGCTCGTCCCCATGTTCGAGATAGTGGTGGGAGCCTCGGGTGTGATAGCGGTTATGCGAGATGGAATCTCAACCTTTGGGATATCAATGACCGAGGGAGTTGAAATATTATCTCTAAAGGATAAAAACTCTCCTCGTCATCGTCATATAGAGCCGCCTTGAGAAATTGGGAGCGCCTTAGAGTCGCTTGCTCTAGGATTAATAATTCTTCCCTAGATTTGCGAGCCTCTCGTTCTTCTCGCTCTTGCCAGCAATTCTCCTATGGTCTTTTCACCACTCACTTGATTCTTAAAGTTTTGAGTCATATCATCAAGTGTTTTCATTGTGGTTTCAAAATCACAGGAGATTTCATGAGATAACGGCTCGGTGGAGTTTGAACCGTATGGTCTTGTGGAGGTTGAAAATTGTCAAACATGTGAAAGTCATGATTGTTACAAGGAACGGGTTCCCTATTTGACAATCGAGGTGAAATGGGGACCTCCACAGTACTCACAAATGTAAAGCTGCTGAGTCCGGAATGGTGAATCATATGGATTTTGGTCATAACCAAAGTTACGAGCATCACCGGAAAAGCGCTCATAGACAAACGTGTTTCCGGATTGACACTCAAATCCTTGGTGAGGACCTCCACAAAATTCACAACAAAAGCGTTGGTTATATGAAGATAAGTCGTGGGGTGGGTAATTGGAAAAGTTTAAGGGGTCGTTAAATGAGTTCGATTAGGATCATAATCAAATGAATTCCTCGAACCACAAAACAAACAACTCCGTTATGAATATCATTACCACATTGTACACAAGTACACCAACGATGGGTGAACCATAAAGAGGCTCACCACAACCGACACAAGGAATAAACGATTGCATTTGAAAGTTATGAAGAGAATCGGTTTATTCAAAGAATCAACAAAACCAACATTGTGATCCGAATGACTATCAAGTCTCAAGAACATTCGGAAAAATCGGGAGGTGGGACAAGTGGTGTGCTCGAGAGCTAGCAATTTCCACCACTTCCGTTATGGTCTCGGTTCGGTTCTTGAGAAAGCGTGAAGATTAGGCAAGTCATTCTTGCTAGTCACGGTGTGTGAACGGGTTCATCGAATCAATTCTAATTCTGACCTTTTTCATCGGTTTGAATTTGTTCGATTAGATTACAGGCTCTATCTTCAAAGAAAGTGTCCTCGTAATTCTCGGTGGGTGCTTGGGGTAGCTCAAGTTTGAACCGGTTTGTCAAGATTAGAATGTATTTCGGGTTGTGGCGGGTGGTCGAAATAACTTTGAAAAGAATTTTTGATGGATAATTCATACGATTTGCAAAATTAGCTTGAACTAGGCCCCACACCTTCACACACATTTTGACGATGATGTTGACGATTGTCGACATAAGAATTAAACATATAGAGGATTAAGAAAAGAATCAAATGGTTGAGAGGATACGAAGAATAGAATTAAACCAAAAGAGGGTAAGAGAAATAGAATCAACGAATAAGAGGAATGAGAAGAATATTTTGGGGTTTTGGATAAGAAAATATAAACATATCTGGATGGATGGTATGAACAAAGAGTGAATATCCAAATCACTAATCTGCTAAGCGTAAGATTATCGGACCTGACTCCGGCGCCAAAATTTGATGCGCTCGGTAATGTCGAGGTTTTCGCACAAGCCCCGCCACTGTGAATGGCGGCATCGTAAGAACCTTAAAACGGCTCAGAACGAACTCAATGAAGATCTGAGGAGTATAGTGTTTCCCGGTCGTTATGTCCCGGTAGTCAGTGCAATGGATCACCCTACGAATAGTGATCGCGAGATTTGAACGGAAAAGGAGATTTGGAATATGATTATAACTACGGAAAAAGCCAACAAATTACAACGGCTTAAATGCAAATTAAAAGGAAATTAAAAAGATAAAATCTATTAAATAAACGCTATCACTATATTTAAAATTGATGAACGTTTAAAAATTAAAACTTAAAACTTACGTTTAAATAAAAATAACGTAAACGTACAAAATAAAAAGTGAAACTTATACAATATAAATCCTAAAAATATGAAAAATACATTTTTACAAACCTAATGATAAAATAAAATATTTAGAAAAAGAAAATTATTTTTATAACTAATTAATTAATTATTATTAATTAAAAACTAATTTTAACTATTTAATAATTACCTAAAATACAAGAAAATAGGAAATAAAGCTAGAAAAATAAAATTATGACTTAGAAAAATCTAAAATATCAAAATAGAATTTTCAAAACTATTTTTGTATTTTTCCGATTATTTTCTATTTTCTAGGAATTTTAAACTATTAAAACTACTTAAATTATTTAAAATACAATTTTAACTAAGAAAAATATGGAAAAATACTTTTTGGCTTTTTATATTTATTTAAACGTAAGAAAATTGAAAATTATTTTTTGAAGCTTTTCTTAATTTTTTATGTTAAATGCTATTTAAAAGGCCTAAAATTAATTTAAATTAAGAAAAATAGCAAACAAGCTTGGAAAAATCTGAAAATTTCAGGAAAAGTCTAAAATAATATTAGGAATCTAAGAAAAATAGAAAACAAGGGCTTGCATGGAGGAATTAGAAAGCGATAAGTCAAGTGCTTATAAATAAGCACTAGAATAAGCTAAATGAAGAAAACAAGCCACCAACTGTTAATAGAAGTTATAATAAGCTAAGAGAACTAAAATGCAATAAGTCTTAACTATCCTAATCCTCTAAATCACAAGCTATCACATATTTGATTGTTTGAACTTTAAGCTTAAAACAGAATCTGGGGCCAACTTGCAGCCTATTAAAAAGCTACTGAATAAGCTAGAAACTAAAAAGCAATTATTGGAACCTCAAGATAACCTGGCTAAGAACATGTAAACTAAAAATCAGATCCAGAGGTGCTCGGATGAGCTCTGCACAAGCTCAACAAAAACTACTTAAAACTCATGCGTGCTTAATGCCCCCGCAGGCATTAAGCAACATATTGACAAGCTTTTGAAGCTTCTACAAAATTCACAAAATTGTAATAAAATGGAGATAAACAAATAGACCAGAGGACTTTCTCGAAACCACAAGTTTCATTGAAAATGATTCAAGTGAGCTCATGAAAAATCTTCTATTCGCTCAAACCGAAATTTGCAATTTGACTTTTTGAGCAAGAAGTGGAAAGTTGACTTAAATGAGATTTGGATCCAATTTAAGGACTGATTATGAACTTAATGGATGAAATAAGACTAATGCTAGCTATATCTAAGACATTTAAACACAAAATAAGAATTGGATTTGTTAAAAATCCAACAGTTGACAGATTATAACAGTTGTGATGAATTTTTGACTTTAGTGGTTTTTATGCACAAGTGAAAGACTTAAATCAGTTCAATAGGACTTAATAAGCATGACCCAATAGATTTTAACCACTACAAACACCTATAAGGCAGATTAGACAGAGGATCCAAACACCCTTTATTACAACTGTTATGAACTAAAAATGAAGCTAACTAGTGATCCAACTTGAACCAATGACCAAACTGAGCTATCATGACCATATTACAACTATATAAACAGGTTTAAACAGTTGGTGATCACAGATACTCAAACAAGTATGAAATGCAAATGGACTAAAAATTGGGCGAGAACTCACCCACATGTATCCAAATTATTTGCAGTCCAAAACCAGAACCATAACTACTCTAGGCTAGTCTAATCCAACACCAATAAACCTCTGCAACACCCATTATCAGCTTCCATTCTAATTTGAGCTCCTGTTGACTTTTGTTGACTAAAATGGAAAATTGTTTGAAACTGTAATGTGAGCTTATACAAGGCTTTAACAAGCTTAAACAAGCTTATTTGAACATGAAAAGAGATTATTTGAAGCTGTTGAATGATACTTTGAGATGGAAATTTTCAACGAGAAACATTAAATTTGGAACTTAGATGAAAGACTTTGATTGATACTCAAAAGTGACTTACAAAGGTTTGTAAACTTGAAATTGATACAATGATGGCGAAATTACATCATTTTAATTTAAACTAAGACAATAATTAAAAAAAAACGACATAAGTAAAATTTTATAAACTAACTACCACCTTTCTTGCTTCCATCTTCATTCTTTTTATACCCAATCTTATTCTCTCCATTACGAATAGTTCCCACCATATTCTTGACCATTGGATTGCAATTTGATCTTGGCCCTTAAATTGAGTTTTAAGGAAAATGGGATTTAACAGTTTGGGGTTGAGTGTTGGGGGAGATTGCATTAAATGCATCTTGGAGTGAGGTGGAGGAGGGGGACATGGAAGGAGATAAGGTGAGGGGTTGTGTGTTGCGGTGTTTGCAGAGATCAGTGGGAGGGTGAAGGTTTTGGCGTTGGGTTGTGTTTGACCAAGCTTTTGACCAGCATTAATATAAAGGGGTTCAAAATGGGGTCCAATGGTTATGGCAGGGTCCATTTGAATTATGACAAGTCAAAGGTGTAAAGGTATTAATAATGACAAGGACTAGTGTTGTCATTTACGAAATTACAAGGACCTTGGCGCCAATTCATCAAAGAGGTTTCAAGGGACCAAAATTGACAATCTCACAAAGTACAAGGACCAAACTTGCCATTTTCACATTTTCCGAGGACTAATTCGCCAATTTTGAAACTTGAAGGACCATTCTGTAATTTTCTCAAAATTTTGACATTTTCACCAAAGGACTAAATTTGACAAGTTATGATTTTAAAGGACCTTTGGTGACTTTTCTTTGAAATTTTGACTCAGGGACTAGCTTTGACAAATTTTTGAAAGTTGAGGACCAAAGCGCCAATTATGCAAACTTTGCTCATTTTTCATCGATTTTGAACATTTTGCATCCGAAACATATAAAATGTAATTTTGGAATATTTTCAGTATTTTGATGCATTTCGAGCATTTTAAAGCGCTTTCTGAGATTCAGATTGATTAAAATGATGAGTATTTACACACTCATCATGCATAAAATAGTTTCAGAGGCATACCAATAAGATAAGCAGTCACATCTTAAATGTGAGAGATAAGAAGGCCAGTCGGAGTTACCTAAAGCTGGCAAATGAGGTGGCTTATAAAAGACACATGATAAATAAAATGGATCATTACACACATTACTTTGTAGATGGATGGTTTAAGCTCGTAAATCACACTGGAAGTCAAGAAAAGGACTTTAGTAGTGTTAAAGGCCTTTTTTTAAATTCCAATATGAGTTATAAGGTTAAACCATCTGCCTAGAACGTAATGGTAAATAATACATATATAAAGCTAGTTGTTTAGGTAAGGAAAATTGGGTAGACCGCTACCGAGGCATATCACTTTATGGACCACGCCTTTTAAAATTGAAAATAGACGGGTTGCCCACCGCTTTTTTGGACCCAACCGGTGCCATGTGTCCGACAACTTATGACACAAGTACGTATTTTTAAGGTATATGTCATGTATTGTAACGTATTGTTTTTGGGCAACTTGTATTGTTTTTTGGGCATCTTTATGTTTTTTGGGCAACTTGTATTTATACACGAGGATATTTTTGTCATTTCACTTTTATATGTTGAAAAAAAAACAAAAATACAAACGCCCACAAAACACAGATTTACGGTACATGTCCTTTAATGTCTTGTGTTCCCAATCACTTTCTTCTTTCTTCAATACAATTTGTTTAACAAAATCTTTCTTTCTTCTTTTGGTCTATTGACTTCATATCTTTATCCCAATCTTTCTGCTTTTGTTTAGAAAATATGTCTGACAATATCCCACTGGATGTTCAACTAGATATCATCCGTAGGCTACCTCCTAAGTGTATACTCCAGCAACGTAGTGTTTGCAAGTTATGGAAGGCTAGTATAGATTGTGGAAGCTTCATCTTTAATTACGGTGTTCGTCGTAATGATCAGTGTTTATTTACGCTAACATTCGATATGGGTGACCAAGGTTTTGTGTTAGCTTTAGATGAACAGCTAATCGCTACGCCACTTAATACTGATTTAATGCTTTCATCTATGATTACAGTTGGCAATTCTAATGGTCTTTGGTGTTTTGTCTATGGTTCTAATCTAATGACTGTTATTTGGAACCCGGCAATCAAAAAATCACTTGCAATATTTGTCCCGGTTTACACGCATCAAATCGAACGTCAAAAGATTTGTTTTGGTTTTGCCGTCCGTCCGGACACTCTTGACCCGACGATCGTGAAGGTCTCCTATCCTATTTTCGAAAGTGGTTTCTGGTATGTATTTGTCTTTTCTTTGAACTCGTTAAGGTGGACAATCCTTGAAAATTTCCACCCCCTCGTGAAATTATTAAATTGAAACGTAAAAGTCATGCAGTTGTAGGTCGTTTTCTCTATTGGACTGGGAGTGAAACGTTAACTAATGAGGAAGGTGTTATTTATAAGATTTATATGTTGATTTCTTTTGATTTGGTAACCAACCAATTTAAAGTTATAGACCTACCATAGATTTTAAAAATGAACTCCCGCCCATTCAATGTTTTCGATCTTGGAACCTCTAGTGATTTACGGGACGATCATTGGTGAAGATATTCCATTGTTTTGCGGATGGTTGTTGGACGTCAATGGTTCTTCCATAACATCATTTAGAAGCCTATTCTCCATCCCTACCCAATATTCGGTTCGTTTGCTCGGGTTTACAAAGGATCAAGCTCCAATAGTGGAAGCGTACAACGGCAATCATTTGGGTCATTCGGTATTTGTGTACAACAAAGAACTTGAATTATTTGTCTGCATGGGAATGTTAGGAGATGCGGGATCTTTCTACATCGCCCCATACAAAGAATCTCTTCTTTCGTTAAATCACCTGCACCATCGTTGTTTATAGTATGTTTTATTTTAACTTACCATTCTATTAATGTTTTATTTTTAACTTACACCATTATATTCATGTTCAACAGGTTTGTTCGGCAGAAGTTAGGGATCATGCTTAATGGGAATGAAGCTTTGTGGTTTTAGTACGATGTCGTATGTGAAGGAAGCATGGAGTGGTTAGCTTTTTCTCGCGTCTTCTGAATTTTATAAATCAAGTGGTTATATATTATGTAACCATTAAACTCATAATTATGTAGTAATCGTAATATGTAGTAGGTTGTCTATATGTCAACGTATTTACTATTTCCTATGTTCTTTAACCCCATTATACATCGTTGTATGTCTAGCAGTTGTTTCAATAAACAATGTGGCAACTAAAGGCAACTTCTTTTCTTATTGACTGTAAACCAAGGGTCCTTCTAGTTGTTAACGTATTCTACAATCAACTTTCCTTATATGCACACTTGAACTACTCTATCACACTAGCAGTTGGTTAAAATAGCTATGCAGCCCGTAATAGTAACTGTTGACTATGTGTTCTATCACAAGCGATGGTTAAAATAGCTTGTAAGTCTACAACCATTACATTTTACTAGCGGTAGTTAACTAGCGGTAGTAAAATTAACTATAGCGGTAGTAAAATAACTAGCGGTAGTAAAATAACTGTAAGTATACAACCAATTCATTTTCAATGTTTGGCGTTGCTTTCATGATTCAATGTTTTCAATTTTACATAGTTATTTCATTTGTTGTATCATCAAAATACATACCTAACTTTGAACTTAGTTTGCGACACATTAAACCTGAAATATTGAATAAGCCAAATATGTATCACGAACAAACATAATAAGAGCCATCTCTTCATCTTGATTAGTAGGTTTTCTTGTATGTTGCAAGATCTTGTAGTGCTTTTTACTACTTCTATACCAAGAGCCATCTCTTCATCTTGATTGGGATCAAGAGTCTATGTCATTGCATCAAGTTCATGTTCACTATTTTCTTCAAAATCATCTTCATCTACGTCATGTTCCTCGTACCCTCCATCGTCATTATCATTCATGTTGCATGCACGCATAATGGTAAACCAATATAATACATCAATAAATAATGTCGTTTGACGAATAACAATTTATCCTCACTTTACAATCATTAACAATGGCCCTAATAAACCATAACATGTATTGTTGGTATTAATGTAGTTGGATATAATTAAAAGCAAACAACAACAATAGAGAATAAATAATCTACTAAAACTCACCTTTAGTAAATTTTTCACAAGAAAATCTAAAATATTCTATTTAAAGTATCACAGGATCAACATTAAAGGAGGCGACGTTTGTTTTCTCGGATATTTGACTTTTAATGTAGAAGACTAATAGGTTTTATTGGGCCCATCAAATATTTAACGGCACATGACCTAGATAAGTAAACGGATGGTTGTAAATGACCCATTTTCCAAGTTCAGGTACCGCCCTCGCCTTAAAAGTTCAGGTAGCAGGAGTTCCATTAGCCAAGTTGGAGGTAGTCAAATGGGTTTTGGCCATATTTTACGGACCAAATTTGAAAAGCTTGTATCTTGGGCGCGAATCAATGAACCAACCCAACAACCATATATAATGATCATAACACACCCTCGTTCGACCATCAATTGCAAATCAACAACCTCATCCAAAGCCTCCGTTGACAATTAAAAACAACAAAATTTCCTTGAAAACCATGTCGTTTGAGCTAATGTTATCCCCATTATGAGAGATTATATTAGCAACATGCCGATATCGATGATCGGTAACATTTTGAATCGGTTGCCAATAAGAAGCGGTGAGCACCTCTATTTTATCTACAAATTGGAGGTTTAAGTGGACCTTGCTCACCGAAGTCATAATTGATGAGGATTTCTTTTATTATTTAACATATAAGTTTGATGGGAGCCATGTTACTAGACTTTTAAATCAGCTTACGGGTCCCATAAAAAAGTTTGTCTTCTCTGTAGATCCCAAACCGTTGTCTGGGATGGAAGACTTGAATTATGAAGAGATTCGTGATTGGCTTATGTTTTTGGCACTGCAAGGAATTGAGGAGCTGACAGTTAGAAACTGGTATGGACAACCAGTTACATTGCCAACCGAACTTTACGGGCGTATTGAATTGAAACATCTTGAAATTCATTGTTGTGATTTTCCTAGTTTGGTGTTTTTCACTAGTTTTCCAAATTTATTGAGCTTAGAATTGTGTTTAGTCAAATTTCTTACCGGTACAATTTGGGATTTAATTGCTGGTTGTCCCTTACTTGAGTCTCTTAGATTGGATGTTGAGAGTACAAACGGGATGAAACTATGGAATCTTGCAAGTCTTAGGAATTTGAAGAAGTTACATTTGTCATTCGGTATTTCGAATGCTGTCACGACAATCATAGCATCCAATATCTTTCACCTGACAAGACTTCCATCTCTTGAGACCCTTACATTGGATTTTGACTATTGCACGGTAAGACCGTTTTGAGATTTACACTTCTAATTTTACAATGTTAAATATATGTGTAACTGTAACGACATTTAATCTTTGAAACTAACCCAAAACTCGACTTGTTGTAGTTGATGGTGTGATGGTAATTCCGGGATGAATGTCCCTTGCCGTTTGTATCCCTCGTTAATCGAATCTAAAAGGAGTTGATTTTGGCGAGATCATATCGTGTCACTCATCGTCCAAATGATTCGCGGATCTCCAAACTTGAAAAAGCTGGAAACCGAGTAAGTGTAATACTTTATTACTCTATTTCATACGTATCAAATAAACATCGTTAGAACCGCCATGTTTTTCTATCTCAATACTATTTGATTTTCCAGGGTGCACACACGCTTAGTGTTTTACCTTTGGAACAACCTTCATTTGATTTAGACACAACCACATTCGGTCATGGGCGATTCGAGAGTGATTTTTCGATCATTTCCTAGATCACGTAATGAATTACACATAATAAAGTTTATACTTGCTTGTTCCACGTCGTTAAAGAAAATGTATATCGGGCAACGATTTGATGGACGATGGTTATGATAATATCAAGACAATTGGGAGTTCGCTAGGAAGTCGTTGAAACTCCCGATCTTCCGTCACACCGTTGTAAAATTGTTCTAGTGGTTGTAGTTTTATGTATGGTTTGAATACCTGCGTCAATTAAATTTGTGTACACAAAGTTTGGTGTGTGTTTATCAAGGGTTTATGTAGTAATCATAATATGTTGTAGGTTGTCGTCAGATGAAACGTTGTATGTCAACGTATTTAGTATTTCCTCTGTTGCCATTATCCATTTTATTTCATCTCGCTAACTAGCGCTTGTTTCCAAATATCAATTTGGCAACTAAGCATTGAACGTAGGGCAACTTCTATCACTAGCGCTTGTTATAATAACTAGCGTTGTGCGTATGATACTAGCGATTGTAAGTATACAACCTATTCGGTTTACTAGCATGAGTCGATATAAGTCGTAGTAATTAGCGTGAGTAAAATTAACTAGCAGTTATAATTTGGCAACCAATTTATTTTATAATTACAGATGTTTAATTTAAGTAATCAAGCATAAAAGCATTGTACCATTTTTTGACGTTTAGAAAAGTCGCATAAACCTCAAAATAATCAACTCACTCTACACATCTAATAACATGAACCGTTATGTGCTTACGTCAAACTGATGATAAACTCACTCTACACATATAATCAACCAATTAGGAGCAACCAATTGTGTTGCTCTTTATAACAATTTTGGGATATTTTAAAATCCGTGACCTAACAAAAATAATGTAACATTTTTTATTTCCGTTTCATCAGTGTTCACTTGAATAGTATGTTTGAAAACAAATATTAATGTTAACAAATTTGTTCACACCAATAAGGGTTGCTTATGCACGTTTGACAAACTGAAGTAAATCATTCATATCGGCGCTTTAAATTTCACTTTTAAAATTTGAACTTCAAACAACCATATTGTACTTCAGGGACTTTTTTTTTATTATAACCGATTTTGGAAAACAGAAACAAAGTTGATATTTGCGTCGCCACTAGCGGTGGTTTGAGCGAACCTAGCGAGGGTTTGTTAAAGCGTAGTAGTGGTTGCGATTAACATATGCATATAATTGAGAGTTGGGCAACCATGTTACGAGTAGCAGAAGAGTTGGGCACCATTGATGTTTATTTCAAATTGATTGCAAGCATTGTTAGGTGTTGCGAATTATGATGTGTCTTGGTCTAAACTATGTTTTGCCCTAGCGATGGTAACTAAAAAATTTTTTATCCCCAATTGAATCCAAATTAATATTTTAATCTTGTAGCGAGCTTGTTAGTATTTTGGACGTATTTATCCCCAAATGTGCTATTCTAATCAAGAACGCAACCGTTATCGTCATCTACTATCTAGACACGACACCATTTTTTGACACTTAGAAAAGTCGCATAAACCTCAAAATAATCAACTCACTCTACACATCTAATAACACGAGCGTTATGTGCTTACGTCAAAGTGAAGATGTTGACGTTTTACAATAACTTATGGTCTATAAAACACCGGATATAATATTAATACGAATACTCGAATAGTATTAGCGATTACAACCTTGAAGTGTATCGACTCTAAATATGCCAAAAGTTATATCAAACTCTAGCGTGGACCTCCTTTTATAAGCTAAGGAGTCCTTTACAATATACAAGATAATTATACTTAGCATACTTATCTAATACAAAACATCCTTCCCAAGAAATTCTAGAATGTTACATATTAAACCGACACAATGATACTAGCAAAGTGAAAACTACATTAGCAAAGGGTACGAGACTTAATTGTGAGTGTGGATTCCTTCTTGTTTGCTATCATTTTCTTGAAGGATTTTCCGTCGTTTGGTTCTCCGGGCGTCCCGATTTTCATATGGGATTCCTGCGAGAAGTTCGATTGGCTTCTCAACGGGTTTCCGTGTAAACCGCCCCTATGCCCCTATGCGCGGTAATGGAAGAGCTTTTAGTGGGGTTGCTTTTCCAATCCGCAGCATATTTTATTTTAGAGCAATGGTAGAACCACAAATAATTCGTAAAAATACATCCACACGCCGACGTGATAGGTTTGAATTGGAGTGAGAGAGAAAAGCGTCACAAAATACACCAATCATCCCTACACGATAGCATGTGATTTTTTACGAATAATTTATGTGGTTTGCTCTAAAATTAATCCCATGGCGCAACCAAGCTCGTCATTTTACCTTTAACCCGTCTATCCAACCCGATATGCCAGATTAGTAGACGTACACTTGGTTCGGGGCCGGGTTGCAATTCTAACGACCCCAGGACGACAAATTGTTTTAGTAGTCATTTAAGAACATGAGTTTCGGTTTTGTGGTACGCATATGGTCGCTTCCACAAACCTCGCGGGTTATGTTTTTGTTTCGCGAGGGGGTAAAGGTTTAGGCTATGTATGGGCTATGTTTTTGTTTTGGAACCTACGGTGCTTTTGGAACCAGCGGTGCGTGGGCAACGGGTTAACATTTTCAACTTCTCTTTGTTGATTTTTGTTGGTGGAGGAATGGTTTTTTTTATGTGCTTTCCTTTATTTACCTCGCGTATTTAAAGCGATGATTTTACTTGTTCTTGCACGCGGTATAATAATTTCCATTTACTATTTTGTGGGTAGGCACGTGCCTAGGCTCTGGGCATCTATTTTTCTTTGGATTTGTCATAAAATTTCTAGGAAGGAACGTGAATATTTACTTGCGATTTTCTCTCCTTTTTGGTATTTGGATAAGACTTATCCGTAATTACAAACCGTTTGAATTTATCGGTTTATTATCATCCTTTTTGTACCGAAAGTTTGCTATGTACAAGTACATCCGTTGTTGGTTTTGAAAATGTTGCTTAAGCACGTTTGACAAACCATGTAGCCTCCTTTGGTTTTTCCAAAACGCAACCATGTTGTGGTTTTTATCCCCAATTTAATCAAAATTAATTTGTACTTTCAAAACAACTGTTTTAACTCTTGTAGAAGTTGTTAGTATTTTGGGCGATTTATCCCCAATTGTGCTATTCTAATGAGCAAACGCAACTGTTATCATCATCTAGTATCTACACACGAAAATTTCGACAATCAAGTTAAAGTTATTGGCCAATTTCCACCTTCCAATTTGCAACTGGGCAACTAAATGGCATCATTGGGCAATACTAGTTGCACGATCGGGCAACCATAATTCTTAACCATATGATCATAAAGGATACACTTAACAAAGATAAACCTAACAACACTAAGTTTGGCATAGAAGCACTATCGCATGGTTGGCAACATAAACTCATAATTATTTTCTACAAGAACAAACATTCATAACAAGTGGAACCATTCCTTGTGCACTAGCCCATTTTTTCTATGATCTCGAACCCTCTTTCGGTTTCGTGATAGAAACACGCTTTGTTAACTTCCTTCTTTTGAAAGGTGTTGCACTACCGCACCGCATGCCGTCCTCTTCCCGCCATACCATGTTTTTGAAATAAAATTGTGACAAAGGTCGTAGCTCGTGCACAATGTAGACGTCCATGGATCCATTCTCATCGGCAAGGTCATACATTCGAACGTCATTGTGCATGTGCAACAATGTTAAACCATCTTCTAGTGCATTATTTGGTGCGAGATAAAATAAAGCCCATTTTTCCCTCCAATATCATTCAAAACATGATCAAGCACCCTAGTAAATGCAACCCTTGTGGAGCTAAAACACCGGACATCAAGAAGGAGACCGCCTACATAGCGGAGTGGGTGAAATTCAAATTTCCGTTGTGGTGCACTTTAAATATGACTTCTTTGGTTTCCGCCATGTCCTATAAAACATAAACCCTAATAACAATTTGAATAACTTTTAATTAAATAAATATTTAATAATAGAATATAAAATATAAAGTGCACATTTATTTATATTCATGTACTCTATAAATATATGAACGAATAAGGTAACAAAGTACATACGGGAGTACAAGAAACCCGGATTTGTTTATAAAAAGAAGAAAAGGACAATGATTTTTTATTTGGATTCTTCGATGAAAGTGTAAGCATCCTAATGGCAACTTGGTGAAAGACTTTAACTTGGTGAAAGACTTTTTACTATTCTAATAAGATATTCAAATGACTAGTTCCATTGTGGCAATAACTTTGAAGAAGACTTTTACAAAAACACTAGTAAAGACTTCAAGTGTTTGAAGCTATTGTCAAAAAGCTTTTGTATTTATAAAATTTCATTTTCACCCAACATTAAATATGCAAATGCTTTTTGCAAAGGAGTTGTTGGTTTTGCAAAAGCTTTTGACCTCAACCATTTAATTATGTTCGAATGCATCAAGTCTTTTATGGACAATATGTGGATGTTGATAGTTGAAGATTATTAATTTGATTTAAAAATACAAAACCATTTCCCAAAAGCAATCGACATCCTTACCAAGAAACAGTGAAAAGTGAAAACAAAATAGCCAAATGCTAGAGACCTAGAGTTCACAAAAAGTCAAAAAGTAAAATGCAGAGGCCATCGATACTCTAACTCTTTGTGACCACAAAACCCATTTGCAAACACCAATTATTACAGCTTAGTTTGGATTATTCACACTATACACCAATTCAAATTGTCAATAAATAATACAGCTATCTACACAAAAACTAAAAACACTTTTCATTTGTGAAATTTACCTTTCACTTCTTACTGTGATATTTTTGTAAATTGACATTTAGATCAATTAGATTATCAATCATCACAATCATTTACAAAATGGCGTGTTCTTTGTGTCAAGATGGTACATGCACTCCGAATTGTACTAATTTGCACGATCCTTTATTTAAAGACATGATAGACCATTTCAAGAGAATGGTAATTGCTTGTGAGCCGGGAAAGACTTTCCCAATAGAAGGAAATTTTAGAGAGAAACAAGAGCTGATTGATAAGAGGAAGAGAATGATTGAACAACTTCCAGAGTATGAATGTGAGTATGAAGATATGAAAGCGCTTCAAGAGGATCCAAGATGATAATGCTAATTTGGAAGCAACGTGTGAAGAGGCGATAATGATTTTAAGATTTACAAAGATTATAATGCCGATGTTGAGCGAAGTATGAAGAGATGCAAACCAGTTTAAGAATTTGAAAGATCATAATGTTGTTGTCAAAGCTAAGTATCAAGAGATGGTTGAATGTGCCAAAAATCTTATCAATGACTCAAAGAAGTTGCAACCGATGATGATTTTAGGATTATGAATGTGTTTTGTATATGTTTAAGAATGTGCTATTTTGGACCGATTAGGTATGTAAGGTAATAAGTATTTATCTAATTAACAAGGTACTAGATTATCGCATCAAATTTTATGTTATGATTTTATGATATCATTTGTGAAAACATAAATAATCAAAATAATAGCCAATCTCGATATTCTTCACATGCGAATATACTCTAACTAGACTTAATTGCAATACTAAACTCAAAATTCCATTAGTTATTGATATTATTCACTAGGAAACATAAAATTTCCAAACCTCAAGAGTCAAGATGATTCTTTAAAGGTGCAGTTGAAGAAAAGGAGAATGAAGGGTGCAGCAACCACTTTCAAGATTGTTGCATCCACCGCTAGTATTGGAGTAACCATCGCCGCTATTATTACACAAGTATTTGCCGATTCAGACGTTTCCACCGCATAGGCAACCATTGCTACAATTATAACCACATCAATAACACCAACACCAAAACCAAAAAGGTCGACAATGAGATTGCCATACAATTGGTCAACCAAAAGTAATCTCACCCTATCCTCGCACCTAGACATATTGCTAAGACTCTAAACATTGGTGAACCTGCGCGTAAAGATGTAGTTACTCAAACCGATATTGGAAAGGGTAAAGGATTGTAGATCCAACTTTGGTGTTTCAAAGTACGAGGATCGAGATAGCTTTTGATGAAAAATTGCTAAAAGATTACATATTGAAGTAAATGCTAAAGAAATTGCTACGAGAAAAGGAAAGGGCAAAGCGAATAAGCCTTTAAACAAGTTGTAGAAGAGAGGTAAACGGAATGATGTATTTTACCCTACATAATTATAAAAGATTCAGTTTACTCGTAACGATTAACTTAGATTCGTAGTCCTAAAAGAGTCAACAAAACCAAAAATAATTCTGCCATAAAGGATTCTATACCAACGTCGTAAACAATTGCATAGATGATGCATATAAACCACTCCTTATAAGTCTACAAACCGGCACTAAATTTTTAATAAATCAAGTAATGTTAAATACATAACTAACGACATCTAAGATACACATAAAAAGAGCAATGGATTATAAAATGGAATTAACACCTATCTAACATAGCTATTCATCGAATAACAAAAAAATTTATTATAGCAAAGCAATTGGAAATAATCATATTTAATAAACAACGAGAACAATATTTACGTACCATATTTGGGAACATTTTTTAAAACTTGATCAATCGAATGTGGTTTTGCAATCAACACCGTACCTTTAAAGATGGTGACATAACCGACGTTACAAGGAAGAAAGAAATGACGAAGAAGACGGTTTGATTTGTGAAAATAGTATTGCGAGAAGCAAAACAGAGAATACCGATAACTATGGATGCTTTATGGGTTAGTGACTTTGGATTTTGAACTCTTAATTAATGGATATTGTACTTTTACTATTCAAATGTGTACTTTTTGTCTAACGAAATGATGATAGAACCTTTTTAAAATTATACGGTTGCCCAACGACTTTTGGTTGCCCAAAAACAATACCTTACACATACGGGACACTTGTCGCAATGTGGTTGAGTTGCCCAATAACAGCGGTTGCCCTCGGTCTACTTTCAAATTTAAAATAAAAGTGGTCTATAAAGTGATATGCATCGTATGCGGGTCTATTTGTGTCATTTTCCTTTTTAATGCTAAAATTTATCATATTGTAGTATTATCTTTCATAGTAATATCGTTTAATTTTTAAAGAAGTTGCCACTTTTAGCTAGTGAGTTACATGTAGTTAAATAGGGAAACACGACAAAATGTTGCAACTGCTTGCATCAAACTGGATACACAATATTTTGTGATGTTTAGCTATTAACAATAGCATGATGTAAACGTTCCATCCTTTTCTCTTTTTATTTGTCTTTGATGTCCATCTCCTATTTGAACAGGATGTACTTATAAATTAGGCGTATATAGTGAGAGATGAGAAATAAAAAGAGGATAATGCCAAAATGATTTGCACCAAATACACTTGTACAACATCCTCTATTTCTTTCCCATCGCTCATTATTAATTATAGTTTATGAACAATACTATTATTGCATCACCTCACCCCCTCTAGTACATACCGATTTCATTAAAAATAGTAATAGACAAATTGCGACATACACGAACCCTCTAAGATCCCTCTCAAATCCCTTTTTCCATTTCAACACCCTTGTGCAAAGGACTGCACCATACGTATTGCTAGACTGTTGAGATAACAAAAGGAATTTGAGGGGAAGTTCATACCAGGATGTTATGTTGAACATCATATGTCAATATTAAGAAATGAAGAACGCATTGGACTTTAAAGTGGAAACACTTCAATTAAGTGGAACATGTCATCGACTGGAATCTTTGCATTGTAAATTCTAAGATGTTATTCATCTGTCAATATTGAAATTCGATGTTTGATGTCTATTAGAGCCTAGGTTCTACACCATATGTGCACTAAAATGTATGCACACATAGGATACCAATAAGGAAAATTTCACTTGTGTCTCGGCAAATATGTTGGCCTAATGAATAATCATGGTCCGGTAGGCAAGTAAGAAAAGGAAAGAGAAATGGTAACATACCGAACAATATAAATTTTCAAAATACGACCGCTTTCAAGTGCTAGATAAAGTAGAAGCAAGCGATTTAACATCTCAAGTATTCCACATAGTGTCCGGACCAAGGCGGCAATCCTCAGTAAATGGAGAGAATACATCAGATTATTAAGTATGATGAAAAACTGCTAAGCAAAAGGTAGATGCACAAAGTATATATATATATATATATATATATATATATATATATATATATATATATATATATATATATATATATATATATATATATATATATGTATATATATATATATATATATATATATATATATATATATATATATATGTATATGTATATATATATATATATATATATATATATATATATATATATATATATATATATATATATATATATATATATATATATATATATATATATATGTATATATATATATATATATATATATATATATATATATATATATATATATATATATATATATATATATATATATATATATATATATATATATATATATATATATATATATATATATATATATATATATATATATACATCATCACCGATATACAAATGTGGCATCACAAATTCAAATAATACTTGTATGTTTTACTTACATACCGTAGTAACATGTCAAATGAACTCAAACATAGCCACACATAAGGTTTAGGCCTCGTAATACTGTAGATGAGCATCCGAACTATTCTTCACATAGAAAATAACAAAGAATTAACGATGGACAAAGAGACACCAAGGCAGCTTAGTATTACTCAACTCTGGTATCTGCTCATCCATCATTACTAATTCATCATTTTTCTGATACTTGAAGGTTTGTCCATAGAATGAATGCAGGTGGTACTCCATAAATAGTGAACATCGTCGCTGCAAGCAAGGATATATGAGATAAAAGACATTGAGTCATGAAAAAGTTGAAATAAATAACCGGGCTCAGATCTGTATATATTGTTCAACTCATAAAGTTGTTTCTAATCCATAATGGTCGCAAACGGATATAGTTGCAAAGTAAGTATTGAACTTTGCAATATGCTTGTTGTTGCGCCAACTTACGCTCGATTTTCCAAGACACATTCATTTGAAGCAGACACAAAAGTCATCATAGCCTTATAGATTGGGTGCATAACCGGATAAAAGGATATGTTAACCGCCATGTCTCGCAAAAACAAATTTATTCATGATGCCCGCCAAGATACAAGCCGCATTCATCCATCGTATTCTAGCTACAAAAATCAACTCACATAACACAACCATATAAAATTCTATTTACCCCAAGATAGATGAATGTATGTGCCACACCCATAGATATGACACATTCTTAAAATTTAAATTATCGATTCGCATAAGCAAAGCATTATGAAAGTAAATATGATGCTGCTGGTGGCTACAAAAGAATTAACCCGCCATGGTTGCAAATCCAATAATTTAACCCGCCAAGTTCCGGATTACCTCAACTGCAAATTTGCCTAGAAGTGGAACAACAGCGTAAGTCCATGAATCAATATATTTGAAGTATAATTGCTACATATGAATAACTTAGAGGAAATATGCATCCATGTATTAAGTGTCGCTATAGCAAAGCGTTAAGTGTTGTAAACTATTTTATATCCTATTGAATCTCGTGCATAAGTAACTTGGCAACAGACTTATGAATAATAGAAGAAAGAATAAGAATCTTTTTCACTAAAGAAACTGAAAACTTAAAACTACACACATGGAACATAATTTAAAATTTTTTGAACAATCGATGTTGCTTATCTTTTTCAACTATATAAGTCTTAGATCCACAATGATAAATTGGACATAATATATCGCCCATGGATGCAACTCTAATTCATATCATATTGCCGTGCCAAGATACCCATATAAGCATATTATGTCACTACAACATTCAAGTGCAAATATAGCTATCATCATTTCCTTAGGGTAAAGAGGAAGGGAAGCAGTGTAAAAGAAGGGTTAACCCGCATGGTCAAATCCAATAACCAGCCTCGCCAAGTTTCGGGTCATCTCGATCAGAATCTTGCTAGAAGTGCAACGACACAATGACGCTTTGTTTGTTAGCTTGAGAGTACCGCTAAAAGAACATTGCAACAACGTCGTCCACTGTAATAGTAAGAAAAACAAAACAACATAGTTAACCCTTCTAAGTTCCCCCTCAAATTCCTTTTGCCTTTTCAATACCCCTTGGGCAAAGGTCTGCACCATGTGAGTTGGTAGATTGTTGAAATAACAAAAGGAACTAGAGGGAAAGCTAAGAATGGGTAACTATTTTGAATATCGTATGTCAATATTAACAAATGAAGAACATGGTGGATACTAGAGCTCAAAGCCAAGCTCTAAAGAGAATGCTTGACTCGATGTGCCGAGTACTAAACACATCTCTCGAAGTCTCAAGCAAAATCAAGCACCACTTCCTCTCCTCGAAACCTCTTCGTGGTGCCGCCCTAGCTCGAGCTTACTCCATTACAATACAATCCTCACTCAACAAAAGAAAGGTATGGACTCGAGAACCATCCTAAAAACCAACAAAACCAATCCAACAAGAGTCTACCCCACCGAGACTTCCACATCCTCTATCCCCACCGAAGATGACCAATTCAAGAATCGATCAACTTGTGAGGAAGCTAACGATAAGATGGAATCCATCAAAAGTTCCCCGAATCAATCAAGGAAACAAAGTCACCTCCTCTAGTTCCGCTAAGTCAAAATCCACCACCAAACCCAAGCGTAAGTGTGATCTATGCCACTATACCACCATACCACCGACAAGCTGTTATAGAATCTTGTTTTGTATGATCCGCAAAAGGATGATCACAGAACTTTGATCACTTACAATATGTAAGTTCACCAAGAAAGCAAACTATACCAAAGTTGGTCATCAAGATGCTTCAACCTCCAAATCGCTAAAAAGTTTAGAGCAAAACCCTTCCTCCTTGCTCACACTTCGTGGTTTTAATGATCATCATCATGATGATTGTCTCATGAACACATGCCGTGATATTTATGAAATCCAAACTCATGAGACATCCAAGCATGACAATGTCATCCAAGCAAGGAGAAGTTCCAAACAACCCGAGAATCACCGAGTCATTCTCGTGATCCAAATGCAAACTTGTGGTTGCATAATGCACTCAACCACCGACCATGAGTCAATTGCCAAATTCAATAGACCTTTAGGCCCAAGCCTACTAGTATGTGAGTCGACAAGAGAAACTAATCTAGTTTACTATTTGTGCAGACACGCCAGAAGCCTATTTGGCATCTAGATAGTAGATGCTCAAGAAGCATGACTGGTGTTAAGGAGTATCCTGATAAGTATGTAAAAGAACCAGACCCAAGGTAGTATTTGGTGATAACTCATCATGTCCCATCGAAGGTTATGGTTCAAGATACCGCAATGGAATAGTTTTCTAGAATAGCTTATGTCAATGGTCTCAAATACAATCTCATCGTTGTCACCAACTCGTGATGCAAAGTATATTGTGCAATTCAATGACAAACAAGGCACCATTTTCAATGCCAACAAAGAAGTTGTTTTTATTGCTCCCTTAAGAGATGATGTTTATGTCTTAGACATGTCAACACTCTCAAATGGAACTTGTCTCTTTGCCAAAGCCATCAAGCATCAACCGGGTCGTGGCACAAGAGACTCTTACACTTAAATTTCAAAACATCAACAACTTGGCAAAACAAAACAAGGTCCTCGGCTTACCATCACCGGTTTTTGCAAAAGATAAACCATGCTCACTGTGAAAATTCAAACACCAAAGAGCATCTTTCAAAATAAAACAAATTTCTCAATCAAAGTCGCCTTCCTCCTCACGACATGGATCTCTTTGGACCAACACCCTAGATCAATCCAAAGATGAGAAGTATACACTTGTTATTGTTGATGAGTTTTCAAGATACACTGGGTATACTTTCTTTCCAAAAGAGTCGCAATCGATACTATAATGTCATTCATCGTGAACATTGAAAACCGTAATGACATTATCGTTAAACAAATCGTAACCGATAATGGTACTAAGTTCAAATGAAGAGCTTGAGAATTTACGTGATGAAAAGGAATCTCCCAAAATTTTCATCTCCTTACACCCCCGAACAAAATGGGGTAGCGGAAAGGAAAAGCAGAATCCTCATTGAGGTCGCTAGAACTATGTTAAATGGCTCACCCTCTCTAAACATTTCGGGTCAAGCAACAAAACAAATGTTACACCCAAAACAGTCAATCGTTGTCAAAAGACATAACAAAACCCCATATGAGATATTCAAAGGTAGACTTCGATAGAAGCATTTATGTGTTTAGATGTCCTGTGTTTATTCATAACCACAAGGATCATCTAGGCAAATTTGATGCTAAAGCTAATGATGGATACTTTCTAGGTTACTCACTAATCTCTAAACCCTTCAAGGTATTTAACACAAGGAGACAAAAAGTTGAGGAAACCTTTCATGTCATCTTTGATGAGAGTTCATAAAGCATCAGGTTCACCAACACCTCGTGGAGGAAATAGAATTGATAACTCATCAAGATATCCTCCCGATGAGTATAACATCAAATCAATTCCGTGATACCAAGTCGATCGACATCTCATATTATGTCTTACCTCACAACCTTACCCAACCAACTATCGGTGAATACATTGATAATCAATCGCCTCACCGGGATAGGTAACATCGAACCAAATGTTCGTGAACCCGTGATTCAAGAAACCCAATCGAACAAGATATCTCAATAGATGATCTAAATGATTATGTGGCTCCCCGCACCGATCTCACCCCGAGTTTCGATTACCTCTTCAAGCTCGGATCCTAGACCACAAAGTAAGAGGACAAAATCTCAGACATTGAGCTTGTAAACATCATTGGTGAACCCATCGAGGGCATGCTTACAAGAAGCATGGTTGCTAAACTAAATGCAACTTCAAAGAAATGAATGTCTATATGTTAATTACCTCATCGAAATAGAACTCAAAAGTGTCATGAGGCTCTAAAACACCCAAGCCGGGTTCGAGCCATGCAAGAAGAACTTCAACAGCTTGATAAAACAAGGTCATGACCTTGATCAAATGTCCTCAAGATATCATTGTCATAGGAATGAAGTGGGTTTTCTAAACAAAACCGATGAAAATAGCACTATCATTAAAAACAAAGCCATACTTGTAGCCAAAGTTTACAAGCTAACAAGAAGGCATTGACTATGATGAGACATTTGTTCTTGTTGCAAGAATGGAAGCCATATGGATCTTCCTTGCATATGCTACCTACATGAACTTCAAAGTTTACCAAATGGATGTAAAAAGTGCATTCCGAATGGTGAACTCAAGGAAGATGTGTATGTTCAAGAACCTCCGGCTTTGAGAGTAGGAATTTCGACTATGTTTGTAAGCTTGACAAAGCCCTTTATGGACTAAAACAAGCTCCTGTGGCATGGTATGAAACTCTCACCTTCCCGATTCAAAACAAGTTTGTCGAGGAAAGATAGACAACACATTGTTTATCTACTGAGGAAAATAAAGATGTGATATCGTCCAAGTATATGTTGATGACATCATCTTTGGCTCAACAAACTACACTCTTTGCAAACATTTTGAAAAGCGATGACAAAGAAGTTTGAAATGAGTATGATGGGTTAACTCACATTCTTTCTTGGACTACAAATCGAGCAAACCGATAAAGGAATCTCCATCGGTCAAGAGAAATACACCGTAAATCTCTTAAAGAAATATGAGATATCATGATGCGCCTCGATGAAGACACCAATGGTCCCTCCTAACAACATTGGACTGATCTCACCGGTAAATCAAGAATCAAACCCATTTTAGAGGATTGCCGCTCACCGATGTATCTAATCGCTTGCACCTGACATACAATTCTCGCTTTGTCTAATAGCAAGATATCGGTTCAATCCCAAAGAATCCCATCTCACCGCACCCAAAAGAATACTCGGACACGAAGGAACTCCAAGCCTTAGACTCTACTATCCAAAGTGCTCGTGGTTTGATCTCAAAGGATATTTTGACTGATTATGTTGGTCGCAACATGGTCGAAAAAAAGTACCTCGTGGTTCATCAATTTCTTGGAGGAAAATTGGTTTGTTGGAGTGCTAAAAGCAACAATCGGTGGCTATGTCTTCACCAAGTCGAGTATGTGGCTACCGCAGGTGTTGTGCCAATGTTTTATGGATGAAAAGTCAACTCGGTGACTATGACATCCATTACAAGATGGTACCCATCTTCCGTGATAACACCAAGCTATTGCAATCTCCAACAACCTTGTCCTTCACCAAAGAACCAAACACATTGATATCGATATCATTTCATCAAGGACCACATAATGAAAGGAGACATAGATCTTCATTTCATCCCTCATGAATATCAACTTGCCGATATCTTCACCAAACCCTTAGATGAACCTACCTTCGTGAGATCGAAAGTCGAATTGGGAATGCTAGACATTGAAAGTCAAGAACTGAAAACCAATCCCATTCTCAATAAGTTTTATCTCGAAATGGTTCATCCTCCCAGAACAAAACCCCAAAACAACCTCTCACCGAATGAGTAAGACTCATTCAGGGACCCCGACTTTAGACATTGAGCATTGAATGAGTAACTAAATGCACCAAGTATCGATTACTTAAGTGTCCTAGGTTGGTAACCATGCCAATTTAATATAGGAATATATGTCTCTTTGTTCTTTGTCATCCAAGTCAAGGGTCTCTCAACACCACCTCATCCCACTTGGCATTAAATGCCTCCTCTCACATGAAATATCCTAATGATATTTTATTACGCGAATGCACTTTTACCGTGCATCGCAATCTGCTTCCTTAAAAACCGAGATTTTATCAAGGGTAGTGGAGTGGTGGCATTAAATGAGGAGATTCAAAACATTTTCAAAACCGACTTTACAAATCCTCTTTTATACAAGTTTCACACCTCTCACCACTCTATAAATACCCACTTCTAAACCTCATAAACACACCCAAATTAATTTCTAAAGCAAAACTCCATCAAAATACTTTCTCAAACCCAGAAAATTTGTGTGTTCTTCAAAATCATCAAACCATTTTCAGAAAAATCTTCTCTATAAACATTTACAAAAGTTTTTTTTATCACAAACTTAAGAGATTTAAAACTCTTTGATTGTTCTAGTTCAAATATTCTTTCAAAACACTAAAATCTTTAAATGGAAATGGCTAGAACTCAATCTCTTCAGTTTGCATCTCAGTGGGTAAGGAATCTCAGTAATGTTGAATTTAAAACAAACAACGTTATAGGAAATTTGAATACCCCCTAAATGTCCCTGCGTATAAGGACATAATGAAGTTTTTATTCAACTACCCACTAAAAAAGGCCTTTGTTCAAAGTCCCTCTATATTGTACCAAAACCTCCTCAGGGAGTTTTGGGCAACAGCCATGGCCTTTGACCGACACCCTCTACTGATGAGAATGACCTTAGACCACTCAGGAAGTATCTCATCGAGTTCGATTTTTAATGGGGAAAATTCACCAACTTCGGATTATAAATTTTTGCACTTCCACGTGGTTAGTCTATAATTCGAAACTATGTGGCTCATCCCCGAACCCTCCACAATGAAGGATGGGTTAAAACAAATTGTTTTAGATCCAAAATTTTGGGACAGAACCCCGTCACCAAGAACTTATTTCCAAGGCTTGGAAGATCCTGCTCACATTTGTGACTCGTGTTTCGGCGGGAACCACTCATCCACTAAACAAGTTAACTCTATTCAGTTGATGGTGGCATATTTCTTGATGAACGGGTCACTTTCGACATAGGGGAGATCATTTCTGATGATCTTGTAACCAAGCTACAAAGCAAAACTAGGACGAAATACATTTCGCACCTTAGGTTGGTCTCTTGTGCTTTGCAAGTGTTCTTGGGTTGTAATTATCCTCGTGAACTAAAATATTGTGCTTTACCCGCATCCCGAGTCAATCAAATTTTCAATAGGACCCATCCCTTGTCAATAATATTGAATTGACACCCATATGGTTGTCAGAACAAACGGAGGACTCAAATGTCTCCCAACCATGCTCCTAAAAGAGAAAGGAAGTCTCAGTGGAACTAAGACCAAACCCAAGTCTCGGGGCCTCAGCTTCCCGAACACACCCTAAAAGGCAAAAGAAGCCCAAGACTGACCTGCCACCCACTGGAGACCAAGCAACATCCACCTCGGTGACAACGAAGGACACTGATAAATCACGATCAGTGCCCTTGGTCCCAACTACTACTCCCCAAGATCCAGAGAGAAACATACAACCCACCGGTAGGGAGCGCCCACATTGCCCAAGGATGACATTCGCAAATCACGCTTTTGTCCGAGGGCCAACCGAGTGATCCCAAAGACTCGGAGGAATTGAACAACCCACCGATAGGGATCTCACCGCCACCGACTCCTCCAAAGGCACTGGAAACCCCACCGTGTCTCGGGGTCACAAGGGATAAAGACTCGGAGGAAAGAAACAACCCGCCGATAAGGAACCCAAACCAATCCCGACTCCAAGTAAGGCATCGAAACGCCCACCGTTGTATGAGGGTCACCGGGGACAAAGACTTAGAGGAAATATACCACCCGATATGGAACCCATCACCACCATCGCTTATCGACGTTGCCGAGGTTAATGAACTACTTTTCTTTGATGAAGAACAAGTCGAAATTGAAGATGAAATTTATCACAGGAGAAGAAGTGGACGATGATGTTCAAACCGAACAAGAGCATCATCTCGATCCACAAGAGCCTAAAGAGTCACCTTTCCGGCTGAAGATAATGACTCGGCTCTTTGCATCTTCCCGTCTCAAGAATTCGTAAAGTTTGACAATACTCTTCCACCGATGAGAGGCAACTAGTCATGTGGATTACTAAAGTTTCAAGGATGTCAGATTCAGGGTTCTTGAAACACAATGGGAACAACACATCAAGTCGCCGCCTATATGCAGATCACGAAGGTCGAGGTACATGCCTTTGATGCAAACACTGATGAACACAGAGATCTCATGTACCAATATCTTTATAGACTGGATGACAACTTGGTCAAATTTCTAAAGCATCTTCAGGGTTGTGGAACAAAGATTGATGAAATTAGGGACTCAGTCAAAGAAGACCCAACACTCAACTCAAAAGTGCTGGAGGCTACTGAGGCTTACTTGAAGAATTCCTCATACCTCACTGAACTAATCAACATGCTAAAGTCAGCAAATGTTGAGGGTCTTCAGTCTTCAGTTCAGTCTCTTCAGGAAACACTAGGTTCGTTGGATACTTAGGTGACCACTTTGGCTAAGGCATCATCTTCAATGGCTTGGAATCTTGGGCCACGAATGACTGCCTTGGAACTCTCTCAGGCTACTCTGGCTGAAAAGGTCACTAATCTTCACAAAGATACAATGGACATCAAGGCTATAATCACTGAGATCTATCAAGCCTTCAAAGGTCAAACAACATCAACTACCCAGTGTCCGAGGCAACTCTTGCCCTTACTAATGTTGCGGCAACAGTTGAGGGGGAGAAGACCACTGAAGAGACTTCCTCTTACAATCGAGGGGACCCAACTCAACCACTCTCTCGCAACACCAATTTCATCGGCCCCACCAGCCAAAGAACACCCACCTCATCATTCCCACCACCAACAACAACACCGAAAGTTGCACCTATCATGACAACAACAACACCATTGGTAGCATCATCTTCCTCAGCCAGACAAAGGAAAGGCAATAATGCAAACACCGAGCCCGAGAAGATCCCCTATATGATCGACAATGACTAAGTGCCTATCGTCTAAGGAAGAAGAAGGAGGAAACTAGCCGAGGAAGAAAGAAAGAGCAAAGAAGCACTGGTACAAGTTGTTCCGAGGAAGCCGAGAACATAGGAATTGATCCTAAGAAGCTTGAAAAGGGTCAGTAGGACAAAAGTTCAAGGATGCTCAGTCGCTAAAATGGTCAAATGAAAAAGAAATTAGATGAAAAGAACAAGAGAGTCGCAGCCATCAGTAAGAAGAATTGACCACTACAATCGGTCAATGACAAGCGTAAGGTTGCTTGAGAAAATAATCGATGTCGAATCATCCCAAGTCCAAACCATCGGCAATGAATGTCATGTGGGGGATGATAAAGACACTTCAAAGTTCATGATCCTCGAAATTCATTGACTTTGGGATCACTTAACTCGATGAGCTTGGTCCTATTATTGAAAAGAAGCGAATACGGTGGTTAAGGAGTCGATGAAAATGCTCAAGAAAAGGTATGAAAGATCGAGAGAAGCACCAGCGATATCGGGATTTAGCCTACCTTAACTACACCTCAAGGATCTCAACCACAATCATCACAGGCAAACGAAGAGGTTGAGTTCCCACCAAGATCAAAGTGCCCGGACCGGAATGTAATAGGAGCTACACGAAGGTGTGAAGTTTGTAAATTGTCTAGTGATTGAAAAGCCCGAGAGGACTATTCTTCATTGATGTCTATGGAAACCCAACATCCAAAGGCGGAGTGACATTGATCGTGTATGTGTGGCCACAATGCCGAGCTACATACCAGTGGCCTCTTAAATTCAGACTCCTACAAATGTCAGGTTATGTGCTGACTTAAACGCCAAGATAAGAAAGCACCATGATAGAGAAACACTCATCACAAAGAAAGTAAAGCTTGAAACACTAGGGATCCATCTAGATTGACATCATTATCATTTATCTTTAGTACTAGTGATAGGAACCATGTAATGTGATCAATAAAAGATGTATGTTTTGTTAAAATACTCGGTGTTTCTTATTGTATTCATTAGTACATTCTGGGTAAGAAGAAGCCATTTGCTCACTTACATCGATCAAACACTTAGGCTATTTGTATATCCAAATAGGGAGACTATTGGGTTCAAGAATACCCAAACCCTTAATCTAGGATTTGAATAGAAAATACCCCAAGTGTTTAGACCGTTAAACACTAACAGTCACCGAGTGCATAGTCTCTCGGTGAGCCATCTTTAGATACAAGAAGAGGCGAAGAAGAAGTCCGCCCACCAAGAAGGCGAAACTTAAAGGGTGAAGACTCCAAGAAGGAGATGTTGGATTCATGAGTGATGACAATAACTCATCAATCTTTAAACTCCTCACCAACTACTTACATCAAGACAAATCAAGTAGAAGATCAAGACAATGAAGACTAAAGAATGAGCGGATAAGGCGGGATAAGTACGAATCGGATAAGACGAAGTCCGATCAACCAAAGTCAACTTTCATAGAATGGCAAACTATCGTGCTCGGTGTCATCAACGACTTATGGAAAGCTACCTTGTCTCATATTTGATATAGTCTTTAGAATGAGACAAAATACATCAAGATTTTGTCTTCTCAGAAATGTCGCTTGTCACTTAGGATAAAGTTAATACTCATACTTGTATAAATAGCATAAGCGATGGAGTGAAAGTTTTAAGCTTGTGAATTGTAAAACACACACACACAAGCCATCTTTCACTCCTCCAATACAACTCGTCCCCGAGATAACTCTGGTTCCATAGTAGTTGTGCTTGACTTAGCCCGAGCTTAGTGAGAGTACCAACCCTTTGTCATTTCAATCCCAAGTACTATTCGCAAGTACTTGGGTAATGTATTTTTTATTGATTTCTAATAAAGAATATTATGTTGAAAATTTATCAGTGTGTTTTGCTTACATCTTACTTCAGTCATTGATTCACTATTATATGTTTTTAAGCTTCTTTACTTTTGCCAGGTCTTGTTCTAGAGATTCAACCTGTTTGGCTAAGTTGGTACACATATCCATCAATTCCATTTGTTGCCCACTGCCCTCAACACTTCCAGCTGTGTGACCTGTTGGGAGAGGTGAAGCATGGGGTAATGGCTCAGATTCCTCCCTAGTTAGACTAGGTTGAAGTCTAGAACCACCACTGCTTGTTCCTAAACCAAAAGGATCAGGGACATGCTGTGTTGTAATGAGAGAAGTTGGCTGTTTTGACCTCCTCTCATAGGTGTGAGAAATTGGTGGTGTATAATCAATGTTTGGAACAGTGATTATGGGTGAGTGTTGTACCTGTGAAATCTTTGCAAGCAATTGAGGAAAAAGAGGTGTAATAGTCCTATTGCCATCTTTGTTCATATTTTGAAAAATTTAGGCTTAAGGCAGCGGATTTTATAGATTCTTGTATGGGGTTGCAGTTGAAATTCATTTAGCACTGCTTACACAAACCTTGGATACATCAAAAATTTTGTTGAACTCTTTACATTGCCTTGCATACTTGTAAATATATATTTTGACCAATTAAAAGTTCTATCTAAAGTTAGAAAAACCAAAGGGTATGCCATGGTTGAACTGAATTGTTCATAAGAAGTTTTCTTAGGACTTAGGAAAATTAAAAGAGCATGTATCAAAAATATCCAATGGGGACAAAAACCACTCTTTTTGAAATTAGCCTTTTTCTCGGTGGTATCATACCTCATGGATGAAAGATGTATGAATTTCGGGCATAGGTAATGTGATGATACCATTGAGATCATCCAATTGGAGAATTCTCCTCAAGGATACCTCAAGAACATCAATAGTTACCCCGTCACAAAGTGGCTCAAGAGCATCCATCGTTTCATGTGTATCTCTAATTTCAATGGTTATGGGTGAGCGTAAGTCCAAAACTGCTTGATTTGAGAGATATAGAGTGTGGGATTAAGAAGTAAAGCATACCTTATATGGATAGTATTAAGAAAGTCCACAACTGATGAAAAACAGGCTACTCTTCTCGCTTGACTTTTGTAAGTAGGCCACTTGGTTGTGCTCATCTCGCAAAAGTGATAGGTGCCATAGAATCTTTTGATGAAAATATATTGTGTCAAGATGAATTGTATAAAGAACTTGCTAATTGAAAGATAAAGATATATAGTGGTAGGTTTAAGATTTTTGCAAGAAAGACTATCTTTGGAAAATATTTATCTTTAGAGGATAAATAGCAATTAGGAAAGTAGATAATCTTCCAAAACTTTTACCCTATATATATGGAAACAATGTTTTCTTTCAACGGCTAGTAAAAAATTAGTTACTGACACAATCAGTTGTAACGGTTAGATCAACAAATGGTAAAATAACATCGTTAGTGGAAACCGTGAACTAGCAAAGGGTATTTTTCACAAAAATTTTCAAAGAAAAGTGGTAAAGAAAAACATATGAAAAATGAATCGCTCTTTATCATAGTTTTTAGCAAACTACCCACTATCAATGGATTTTATATGTCTTTATCATGAGCCGCTTTCTATGGACTAGCCAACTCTTAATCGATAGAATATGGTGAGTTGATAACCATATAGTTTTGGTAAACTATCAACCATAAATGGATTTGTTAAGTCTTTACCAAGAGTCGCTTGCTCTGGACTAGTTGATTCTTATGTGGGTTAGACATGGTGAATCAATAACCATTTGTTGTGTGTCTCAGTTACACACCTTTTAAGATCAACTCCCATTTATGCTTGGTTATGAACCTACAAGTGTTAGTATAATACAAAGAATATGCGTAACCGACTTATTTTAATACAATATCTTCCCAAAGTCAACCCAATAATATCTATATTTACTTACCAAAATAGGTAAAAGTAAATATCTTTGTAAATTAAACCCTTTGATTGACTTTGTCTATATAAAGTGATTTGACTCTGCATAATTTGTACCAAAACACATTCATACCAGCACAAGAACCCTAAAAATCGCAATGAGCAATCTTCCAGACATCATTGACATCTCATTAGATTCCTCTTCTGACACAGAGATATCCGAGTAGGAATACATTCCATGCTATTCCACTAGTTCTTCTTCCAAGGAGCCAACTAAGAAGACTGTGAAGCCTTTTGCCAAGCGTGCACCTTCTCTTGAGTTCTACTCCAGCTCATAATATGATGATGATGAAACCTATGCCTTGTCCAAGAAATTGTCAAGTGCACTGTCAAAGGCTTTGGGAACAGCTATCTCCAATATGAACAAAAATCTCCATACCAGAGAAACCTGCAAGACTACCAAGGCCTCCTCTACAAGTTTTTGGTTTTGCTTGTCCAAGAATGCAGTCAACCTTTGAGAACAAGAGGAAGAGAGCACAAAAGAACAAGCATGACGATCAGGGCAAGAGCAAGAAGCCAATGGAGTAGCTGATGTAGAGTGTAGGAATGAAGGATGTATTAGATTGTTGTCTTTTGTGTTGATTATGGTTGTTAGCACTCCCTCTTTGAATGTAATGAATCTTCTTCATAAATGGAATAAAGTTTCTTTGTTTTACTTTTTCCACTGTGAGAGTCACTTTTACCACTGC